>JAKSZP010007906.1:0-324640 GCA_022478985.1 Massospora cicadina
CGGGCCTTCACGGCAGCATGGGTGTTAGCAGCAACGCTATCAGGATTTTTGTTGATTTTAGCAGAGAGGTTTGCGTTGGCTTTTGCCATCACTTTTTGTTTCCCTAATGTCAGATGAATTTTTTGTGGTGCGGATGCGGGTGATTGCGGTGCATCAATGTTCTGGTCAAAGAAAAAAAAATTTTCTGGTCAGATTTTCCCCAGGTCAGTTTTGACCAAAGCTTGGTTGCAATGATTGGGTGATATCAAATCCCCCATCAGATTCTCAGATTGGGTGGCCCAATCAGCATGGGCTTCCCCATCTGATTGAATGATGGATTTTGATTTGCTTCCACCATGAAGGTTTCGATGTCCTCCTGGCGTTAGGAGTGTGGGATAGCGGTGGTGGCTTTGGTCGCTTCCTTGGCCGTGGCCCTGTGGGCCTGCTTGGCCTTCTTCCGCTCTTGCGGGGAGATGGGCTTTACCAGTAAGTAGCAGCCTTATGCTCCCCATGGGAAAGCCTCTTTGATTCTTACAGTTGGTTTGTAGTGCGCCTCTCCGCTGGCCATAGCCACTGAGGGGTGCTCTTGGAATGTGATGCCCTCCTTGGTAGGGCATGCGTGCGTCTTATGGCTGAACGTGTCACAGTGGGTGCAGATGGGGAGCGCGCTGTCCACGGTCACCCAGAATGGGTGGGTGGTATGCCCTTCAATATTAATAAAAGTGGAGTGCAGGATCTGGGTTAGGTCCTTCATGATCTCCTCAGTTGGGGTCAGAACTGCGATGGCTTTGCCAGTGCACAGGTGTGGCATCAGCGTGAAGCGTTGCATTTTGAAAGATTGTATTTCGCCGTATATGGTGAGACCATCTTTCAGGTGTTGTTCCAAAATATCACGTTTTACCGTAGTAGGCAAAAAGTCAAACGTGAGGAAAATTTGGTTTTATTTCGTCCATATGGTGCGTTTGGTTTTGATGACCCATTGCCCTTCAGGGAGGTCGACCACTACATGCTCCACAGCAGCCTCGTCTGCTGCCTCTTTTTTTGAAACCTAGGTCCAGCCAACTGCATGACATGGAGTGAGGTGCGACATACACCGCGGTCAGGAAAAAGGTGTGCACATCTTCACAAAATTTTCCCATAAAGCTGTTTGTTGGATGTCCAGAAACACGCGGACTCTGTATTCCACTGACGAAAGTGGCTGGGAGTGTGGCGTGTTGATGTAATGGTTGCATCATTCTTGCCATGCGAGTATTTCTGGGGAAATAGTGACCGCCAGCTTTTTAAAATTTTTGTCTATTCCACCAGTTTCTCCGGGGCGTTTTTGAATGTTGGTGGCCGCGGGCCTTCCACCTGCTCCTCATACCTTACTTTCCCAACTGCTCCCAGACATGGGCGCAGACTAATCTCCTCTGTGATATTATCAAACTAGATTCAGACTTGAATTGAATAGGTTGCAAAAGTGATTGCAACGAGAAAGAAAAGTTATCATCAACAAGTTAAACATGGTTTTTTTGTTCAAGCCATATGGCTCAATAGGTTATTGTACTACTCAAGGACGACCTGAACACCTGGAGTGAAGTGAAGAAGGTCTCATAAATTATTTGGTTCCTAATAAAAGTTTGATTATGAAGAAACTGGCCTTTATCAGAATTTCACTATCCCAAAATGAAATCCTAGCCAAATTTTCGAATTGCTTCTATATTGAGGCCCAAACACTCAAACCCCAAAGATGCTACATTGGATGATGCCGTAGCTTGCTGTTGTTGCTGGTTTATATATTAACCTGATCTATCAAGCACGTCAAGACTTTCAAAAGAAGTGATAACTCATCTTAGACTTTATAAAAAGACCTACTCGATGTAGTTGATATACACAAGCCAGTGACCTCCCAAAAAGCATCCATGATACCCAGAGTGTATACTTTGGAGGAAGCGTAGACTAATAAGGTGGAGAACCCAAGTTTAACTACTGAAAGAAGAGCAACCATTCGGAAGCTATATGTTAACAAGACCCCTTCCTTGCTGGGCATGGAAGATGTGGTGAGATTAGGGCCAAATACCTCTAAACTGACTAACCTAAAATTATCTAAAAGCAAAACATTGTTGTTGCTCTTCTTGCATGCTTCAAAAATGATTCCAGGGCTGACTTTGAAGGGTCTACAATGACACAGGTTATTATATTCTAGGTACACTCACTGAGCTTGCCGTTATGTATTGCTTGAACGCTGAAGATATTGATGCCTTTCAGGTCAAGAAGGTACTTACCTGAGTCAAGTCATTAGGTGCTCCAAGATAATTTTTACAGTCATTGATGCTGATAAATACATTTCCCTGTTGTTCTAAACATCTCAAGTGTGCACATTCTAATGATAATCAAGAAAAATATCTCTGAGACTTCCATAAAAGCTTATTAAAGTTCTGCCTTAAAGAGCTGTTACTTTCCCGCCAAAATTTAGAAGAACCATTGCTTAAGTAAAAGAGGTAATTCATAAGGTTAGAGTAATTACTATCTTGGATATGGAATTCTAATTTTTGTTGTCTCATTCTGTCTCATCAAGAATATCAAAAGCGCCTCAGACCTCGAGTACATCCAGGAGTATTTCAATGCAGGTCCTAATAATACCACTGCAATAGATTCATATTATTCCCTGGCAAATAGAGTTTGCAAATTAGTTCTTTGATCCTGAAATCGCCCTGGACAATAGCCATTATGTTAAACTTCTTATGTTGTAATTTATGATTGAATATGAAGATTTCATAAATCTAAAAGAAGTTTATTTTTCACTTTTAAATCATTAAGTTCCCCTTGTGCTGAATAATAAAGAATCAAGGCAGGATAAATATTATTTTCTAGTTAAGTACAATGTCTATACTTCTTTATGATGTTATACTTCTGGAAGAGTTACAAAAGGGCTTCTTAACTCAGAAGATGCAGTAGATGGGATAACATTCTATACTACCAAGGAGGTAAAAAAAGGACCTGGAGAACAAATAGCGTTCTACCAACATAATCCTGAAGATACCCTAAACTGCCTATTCCATATCACTTGTGTTGATGGTGTTGGGAATCTTAAATCAAGAATATATGCTGGTTTCCTTGACTTATTCTAAGATCAGCCAATTAAGCTACGACTTACAGCCTTCCTAATTAAGAAACCTTAGTTAAGAAACACCAGGAGATTGGAAAAGGGCAATTGGTCCTAATTCAAGAAATTGACATGGTTTAATTTATTAGTACTCAACTTAATTTGGGATTTCCGCTATTAATTTAGTCTGCGCCATAGCTCAACTCCATAATATCTAATAAGCCAAATAAGGAGGAACTTGAGAAAGTGCACCAACTAACTAAAGTTTATCAATATTTTTTCTCCATGTCAGATGTTGACTATGGTCACATGAAAGACTGGACATATGGTTTTAAATATAAGAGATAAAACTCCAAAGCAATCCAAGACATATAGGAAGTTAAAGGTAGTGGAGCAATATATATAAAACTGTATTCAAGCAACTATTGTATGCCAGCTTACTGGTTGTTGGGATTTAGTATGACCATATCATCTAACCCTGTTGGGAATCGCCCTTTTTAGGGTGAAGCCTCTTACTAGGAGTCACAACTCGCCAATAATAATTTATTGGATAATGTTTATCTATTCTCCCCCATTAACTTGGGTCAAGCTTATCTGAAGTGTGAGTGTTAATCCCTAAATAACTATTATCTTTATCTCAGGTAAACTATCTTTCTTAAACTAATGATGATCAATTATTATAGTAATTCAAGTTTTATAGCTACTGACAACTTAAGCTGAGGATAGTCAAAGCAAATTGACCCTTGTTAATTATAAATTGTTATTAGCTTAATAAGTGGCAGATGCTGAAAGTTTTTTTAAACTAGTCATTCAATTGTCATCGCTTGGCATTTTCCATGGGCCTTTCCTAAATTCTCTCACCCCTCACAGTAGCCTTAGAACTTTAAATGTCAAGAGGCTTCCCACTAATAAACCTTATTTTTTCACAAATTAACTAATATAATCTCATTTAAATACTATACTTAATATAATCTAATTAACAAATCCTTTATCCAATAATAGTTGAGGATGAAAAACTTAGGTGAAACTTTGTCCCATTTCTCTTGAGCAGGGCGACTTATCAAGCCTACTGCACCTGCCCATTGTTAGGATTCTGTAGGTCATCTTGCAAGCACCCAATCTGGCCAGGTTTTGATAACAGATGCTAGTTACAAGGGTCCCCTGTATACCTCTAAGTTTTTCAATTTTTCTGTAGAAGAATTCAGTTAAGAGTTGGATTATAACCACTGGTTCTTATCAGCCAAAAGTGCTGACCACTTATCTGCGCCAAGCTGAGCTCTTAAGAAGCTACAGAATATATTGCGCCACACCTTTGAGCTGTATGTGAACCCCTGAGCCTCTAAAAGAGGCAAGATTTCTTTTTGTGGGCCCAACCAGGCACCTCATAAATACACTATGGTCCCTACGAAGACAAAGCTTATTCTTTGATTCCCTCCAAAAGCAGCCTAACTAATGGAGGCCAACCTGAGCCTGTTTATCCTCCCTGCCAATTCTGAAGGGGGTGGATCCCAAAACCAGCAATTAAGTTACTTGAAGTTAGCTGCCAAGCAACCCGCATGGTTTTAATATCCATGTCATTTATTGTTGATTATCATGAGAGATTCAAATTTAGCTCCTCATTAATTGAGTTGAGCTATTTTAGAAACTATGACTCAGTTTGGGCTCCACATTATTTTGAGCTGAGATATTTCAAAAGTCTCTGATGTAGTTGCTCACTAACTTAAGTAAGCTACCCTGATAATTAATAAAAGTGATAAAGAATTCTGAAGTGTGCTCCCCATTCACTTGGGTCAAGCTACTTCCTTCTATCAGCCATCTTCAAAATTCTGGGCCCAATCACAGTGCTGGCAACCAATGCTGATGACTTTTCCTGAGCCTCTGACCAAATTGACAAGTGTAAGCTTAGGAGTAAAGGGGAAGGCCGCTGACCAGGCGCTGAAAGCATAAGATGCCGATAAGTTCAGACTCCCCCTGAACTCCCATTGTAAATCAGTCATAAGTTATCCCAGCTGATCTATTCTTAATTATCTTTCTGGAGCCTACCGCCAATGACAGCTGTCAATGTCAATGCTCTTTCCAGGGCCACTCCCCAAAAAGGCTACCAACGGCAATGTTCTTACAGGGCCTACTCACAATGTCAGCTATCAAAACTTATTTTCTTTCTGGGGCCACTCCCTGATGCTGGCGCCTTATGCTTATGATCTTACCATGGCTGCTCCCCAATGCCAGTATCTACTACTGATGATCTAATAAGTAATCCAGGCTTACCTGAGTTTTCCTCTCCCTCCTACCAATTCTGAATATAGTGGGAAAAAAGAATTTGTTGAAAAAGCATCTACCTTTTAACCGCACCCTTCTATGCTTGCAGCTCAGAACAAACAACTGTGTTAAATATTAATTTAGGCCAACTAAAAGAGATAGTTTGAACCACAAACCACCAAACAACCACGCAGATGGAGCTAAGGTTCATGTCATCAACCAATGCCAAAGATAGGTCAACTAACTGATCTATAAATTTCGTATTTGTGCTCCTCATTAACTTGGGTTGAGCTATTCTGAAAAGCGCAGGAGATCATCCCTGAGAGAATCATTTGGCAATTTGACACTGGAAACTGACTTTGAGGTTGCGCCAATTTATTTATTATATGAAAATTTGGACTTATGGCAGATCGATAATCTGATGTTGAATTTTCTGGGTTACTGGCGAAAATATTCCAGGATAACCCACCTTTATCTATTTAGTAGTTTACTGGCGAATTACGCCAAATACAATCATGTTGTTGGCGGAACGCCGTGGTTCTATCATTAAAAGCGATTGAAGATACTTCTCCCGCCTAAGATTCTGATTCCTGGCGCTTTAATGATGAGGATAATTTAGTAAAAAGCTTGCGTTTTCAAATCATGCGCCTCATTCATTTATGTTGAGCAAATAAAGGGCTACCAGTGACGATGCCTAGGACAGCTCTAAACACTTTGCTAGGGCCACTCCCCAATGATATTTTTTAAAAAATACTGGCAATCAAGCTAATGACTTTAATAGTAGGCCCAGCATTCAGTTGCTCTGACGCCTATCTTCTTGCCAGCCATATGTGATAATGATTCTCAATAGGCCAGGCGTTCAGTTGCCCGAGCCGCCTATGCTCTTACCATCAAAATGATTCCAACGCTTCCTAAAATATGAAAAGCATTTAGTTTCTCTCTGAGACTTATCCTTTTACTGGCACATAATGCTGACGATTTTAAAGCGCCAAGCATTTAGTTGCTCGCGCCTGATGTTTTTACTGGCAGTCAATGTTGATGATCTCCAAAAAAGGCTGGGCATTCAGTCCCCCCAACGTCTATTTCCTACCAGAAAATGCTAAAGAAGACAACTAAAGAAGGGTAAGCATCCAGTTGCCTTCTGCCGCTTACATTTTTACTGACAAATGCTGCTGCTGACTTGCTAAGTAGCAAAGCAATTAGTTGGTTCTTAATGCCTATATTATTTACAGCGCCTAATGCCAAAGTTACCTTTAGCTGATCTTACATTTGCCTCTGCGACATTAACCTTTGGCCCATATCACCCCACTAAATTTGGATCTTTATTTGCTTTATGAAAACTATGGCCACCAGAATCTTAATTGCTTCCTCTGGCCCAACCAAACTAAGCCTAGAGATCTGATGAGCCACAAATATTCTAAGATATCTTGGCTCTTGACCCCCAGCGATGGCTTGTATGGGGTTCTGTTGGCATCACCTTTTTAGGGTAAGCCTCTTACTAGGGGTTGCAACTCACCAATAATAAATTTTAAGCGAATGTCAGATTATTCTCTTCTTTATCTTGTGTCAAGCTAATCCAAAGTTATAGGCATATTCCCCAATAACTATCCTTTTTATCTCATGTAATTTTTCCTTCCTAAACTACAGATGATTGACTTAATAGTGATTGGAATTTTATGACTACTGCGACTTATGCTGATATAGCAAATAATAATTAAGCTTATTAATTATAAATAGTTTTTAGTTTAATCAGTGAAAGATTGAGAGTTTTGGTGATCTAGTCATTGAATTGCCATCGCTTAGTATTTTCCCTGGGGCCTTTTCTTAATTCTCTCACCTTCAACTAGTAGTTTTGGCGGCTTAAATATTGAAGCTCTCCTTAATAGAACTTATGCTTTAACTATCATAACTAATATAATATCATGTAATTACTATACTAATACTTAATAAACAAAATTTATCTTTAACAATGGTGAAGACTGTAAACTTAGGAGGAACTTAAGATTTTTCTCTAAGCAGTGCAACATACCAAGAATACCGCACCTGCCCTATTGTTTGAATTCTGCAGGGCACCTAGCAAGCACTCAACCTGGCCAGAATTCTGACAAGCCTGATCATATTATAAAACTATCTGCTCAATCCTTTGATAGATTTACCTTAATGTATGTGAGTTATCATAGGAGATGCTAACTATTATTGGGTATAATTCCTAATGGGTATTATCAGTCCTTAGGAATTTGATTACACCAGATTACTAGTATTTCATCAGGGATTATCCCTACTAATAAATAAGTTGTTTAATTATTGGAGAACTTTTTTAGTTGACTAATTTTGTAAAAGTCATTTAGCTTGTCACTAATTGATTAAGGGATTTATTAGTTGCTGAATGATGATGCTTTTGGTATCAATTTTCAAGTTAATCTTTGTTGGGATCTGAGATGAAGAGTGAGTCAAGATCCCTACTCCCAAATCGAGCCTTAATAAGTTGTTATTGAGCCCTCACAATCAAAACCTGTTCTTGAGGCTATAATGAGAATTTCAATCAGGAAGTATCATGTTCACGAGATTTGATGGAGATGCTTTCAGGAATTGCACCTCCACTTCCCAAACCTCAGGAGGCGTGACCCCCCATTATAGTCATAAGACGATTAAGAAAAATGAGGACATCAATTAGGCAGCTGATCCAGAAGGCTGTGAAAGATCCTGATCCTACCAGGCCATGGAGGTCCCCAAAGCACCACGTCCTAACATAGCATATAAATATTGACAGTTTTAACTTAAATAAGTAGTTTATTTCGACCCATCTTTTCATTTTTAATAACCTCTCCACTAGTTTACAGCTTTAAGCCCATTATAAACTCCAGCTACAGTAATGAGAACTGTTATAACAAGATAAGTGGTGCTCACTACAGATGGCTTCGAGCTATATAACTGTGAAAAACTTATATCACGAAAAATGGAGAATGATAGAAATTAAGAAAATCAACTTACTGATTTATTTAGAAGCATAAATCGATGATTAGCACATCTCAGTACAAGGTACCTTCTTTAAGGCCTGTAAGACTGAAGTTAAGGGCCACATTCCAATTTACTCTACCATTCTTTGACAATGATTAGTATCAAACTTCAATTTGAGAATATTGATGAGATTACTCAACAACTATTGAATGGCATCTAATTCTTGGGAGGCTGCTTCAGTCACTTTTGCGCCTTTTCAATGCCTTCAACGATGCAGGATTTATATACCTTTGCCCTGTTATTCTCAAGAGAATTGGCATGAAGTTCTGAACGTTATCTCCTAATCTTCATTTATCTAGATATACACTACTTTTTACAAGTAATAAGGTTTCATCACCATACAGTATCATGATAACTAGCACTTACCAAACCCTGCACTCAAATATTGTAACTTTCTTTAATGAGGCTTTTTCATTCATGACAACAATTGGAGAGCCATTGTCAAAAACCATTGGTTAATCAATGAGGCCCATAATCAACTTGCAGTGTTATTTAGTGGAATTCCAAGTTACTTTGGGAACAAGGTTCGTCAGTGTTCAGCTCCTTGACCCTAGAACCAACGCCTCAACCAGATTCAAGACATTGTGCATACCCTCCAGAAGCACTACCAGGATTTAGCCTCCATGATACAACTTCCAGGAGTAAAAGCTTGAAGAACCCATGTGATATGAAGAGCCTGAAGGTCCCTATGGCCATAAAGGACCTATCAGTTTCATAGTTCCTACTATTGGTAATCCCAATGACTCCTTGAAACAAGACAATCTAATGTTGCTTGCTGCCTTATGGGATCAAATATGCAATGTGTCACAAGGGTGTAATCTCCGAGTATATGGAGTTCCTATTGACCCCAGGATCTTAATTGAGGCCTTTTCATTTGAGATGGTTAATTACAGTGCATTTGCAAATCTTACCAATAATCACATCACCCAATTTGAAAAAACTTGCCACAGGTATAAAACAATTGTAATTAACTTTGAGAGTCAGCTTCTTTTCCAATGTGATGAAATCAGGCGCTAAAGGAGCAGGTTGCTATAAAACTTAAAAACCTTTCCAAACTGAAATTGGGATAAAATTTAGGAGTACCTAGAAAGCTTAAGATGATGATTGGATTATCAAAAATCTTGCAACTATGCGTAAAAAGAGATTTCTGAGCCTGCAATAGAACCTTACATCAATACTATTTCCACCCCTCTTGTGAAAAACTTTAAGCATAGTTTCAAAGAGAAATTCACCCCATGGAAGTAAAGTATCGCCCCTTTCCTGCACGCTTATCTAAGCTCAATGGAAGAGGCATCATACTGGCAGAAGGTAAAGCAATTTACTCCTGCCTGAATAGTACGCCTGAAAGATTATGACTCACCACTTAAAAGTATGTCACAATAAAGAGCTTTTCCATATAGCCCTAATCCAGGAGTTCTGAAACAACCAAACTTTGGGCAATCAGAAGCAGGCGCTCATGGTCATTTTGTCTGAAAAAAGTGAAGGTCTAGTGGAGTATGCCAACTAATTCTATGTCCAAACATAACCTTTGGTAACCACTAATCATTTTACCTTGGAAGATACCATAAAAGTCGTCATCTATGTATTGGGATTTTATCATGAAGACAAATGCACATGAGTAACAGAAGAACAGTAGACATGCTTCTGGGAGATTAATGGAGCACTTTAATATATGCTGCGCTGATTTCTGCATCACAAGCCCTCTGCACCCGCTTCTTTCAGACATCCTTGGGTTCACGTTGTTAAAACCATGAGAATTTCAGACCTTGATGCTCCTACTGCAATAATTTCGTTTGCAGCACCAAGAATTGTTGGAAGAGAATTGGTGAGAAGGTGGGAAAAGTACTTTCAAAAAGTAGCATGAGGCACTTTATACTGACCACTTACCTCCTCAAGAATGCTTAGCAATCTTCAATGACTAGAATGACATCATGTCAGTTGAAGCTGTTTTTTGTGAGCTAGGTAGGGTAAGCTGGGGCCTTCACGTGGCGTGACTGAGGTAGGCTCATGGAAACATGTGTGAGTAGCCAACACCAGAACCCAGAGAGGCACCTTAGAAGGGTCTCGTAGTGGCCTGTAAGAGGTGTGGGATGGAAGCTAATGACTGTAACCCACCTGTTCTTGTGGGTGCTTCCACTCTCCTTTGGGAGAGAATATGGGCTGGAAGGGGGAGGCAAGAGTCCTGATTGGCTGGGCTTTGGATCATCTGTCTACAATAATTACCGCGGTTTTCTGGGTTGGCCTGAAACCTGGATAGTGGCCAGTAGCTTATGTGGGCTTACACTGGTGCAGCGAAAGGTGAGAGTACTCACGTACCAAATTGATGGACTGACCCAAAAGGGCTGTGTTGGTTCCCACACAAAAAGGGCCCAGAGAGCAAACTTCGTCACAAAAACAAACCGGAGAGACCAACTACATTAACAAATCAACAGCGAGGGTGGCCCCTGCTGCACAGAAGGCTCCGGTCTCCTTTGCAGCAGTGGCTACTAATGGATTTGGGGTTGGAACAAAGCTTTTTGAAGTGAGGAATTCCAGCCCCTCCAAGGATCTGATGGCGAGCATGGTGGAGAGCCTTAAGAGAGTTAACGCCGTGGAAGTGAAGATTGGGTGGTCTAAAGAGATGCTCATGGTCAGTGTGATTGAGGTGTGTGGGTTTGCCCCACTCCATATTTCGTGTTTGGCTCCTGGGTTGAAACTTATGACCTTTCAGTCTAAGCTTCAAAGAGAAACAGGTTTTGGCTGCCTGTTTTAGCATGAAAGATGAGGAGGCCATATGTCTTGAAATCAGCACTGAGATCAGAAAGTTCATTCTGAGGGACGTACCACCTGTGATCACTAGTGAGGCCATGATGGCTCAGCTTAAAGGCTTTGGGATAATGATATCCTTTAGTGAGAGCAAGCTGGTAAAGAACTTGGAGAAGAAGGACGATAGATTAAAAAGTTCACCGTGGGATCTGGGGACTGGTTTTTGAAGGTTGAACTTTTAAAGCCATATGGGGATTTGCCTCGTTCAGTCACTGTGGGACCTGGAGTGTCTTTGTGGTACCGCTGGATAGGTGCTTCTTGTGTGGTGCGAAGGGGCACATCAGAGCCAAATGTCCTCATGTTCAACCTCCTGTGGCAGCAACCAAGCCAAGCGGGCCTAGTGTGGGGTACCAGCAATGGTGTCCTCAGAGAAGGATAAGTTGCTCTCCAGAAGGCGTTGGAGAATCTGACTGAGTTGTCAGACAAAGCAAGGGAGGAGGAAATGGCTGGCAACACTGCAGATGCGGTGACCGAGGTTCTGAAAGGTGCCAAAAAGGTCAACAAGGAGTTGAAGTGGATCTGGAAGGTGTGGGAAGCCATAGACTCCAAATTGAGCTAAGTGGCGCTTTGTCCCTTTTACAAAGGACATTTTAGAAACTGCTGCTTCCCAAATTGATGGGGTGCTCCCCATCACTCGATCATGTAAGAGGCGGGTAATCATTAGGGATGTGGGTGGGACATAGTGCGTGAGGCCTGTAGGGGAAGAAGTGGAGGTAAGGGAGGTGTTGCCTGCTAGCAATAGTATGCCAATGGCTTCTAACCCGATGCCTTCAACCGAAGTGGAGTGGTCTACCAAGGACCCTTTCAATGTTAAGATTCCGGAGTCTGCTGTAACTGAGCAGCCACCATCCCCTTCCCAGTCTAGTATTAGAAAGAGGAGGAGAAACGTGGTTCCACTAAACCAGCTGAGGTGGAAGAGAATGGGGACCCCCCAGATCCTGACACCAAAGCCTCTTAAGTTTTGATCCTATGGTGATCAGGGTTGAATTTTCTAATGCGTGGGGTCTCAATGGACTCAGGAAGTGGCAGTGGGTGAAACTCCAATCGCAACAACATGGGATAGATATCAGCTTCCTCACTGAGACTAAGTCCAATACTGGGGTGGAAGAGGACTGGGCTTTCCTGTTCCCTCTGAAGTAATCGTTTTACTCTCACTTTGTGGATCAACAAACTTCGGACTCACCCTTAGGGGAGTGAAAAAGGGAGGGGGAGAAACCAAGGGGTGGTATTCTGGTCTGATGGGCGGAAAAGGTCAAGTTGTTGGATAAAAGGGTATTGGTTCCTGGAAGTGAAGTGGCAGTAATGCCACTGTATGGAGAGGAATAAATTTGGTTTATCATATTTACGCGTCAAATTCTGGGTCTGAAAGGAAGACATTCTTTAGAAGATCAGCCTGAGGATCCAGGAGGAAGTCATCAGGGGATGCATAGTACTTGGGAATACATGAACTGTGTTTGCTTTAAGGATGACAGGGTTGGGGCTTTAGGCAACTGGAGTTCTGATCCTGGAGCCCACTAGTTGGCCAGTCTAATGAATGACCTCAGCCTAATGGATGTGTGGAGAGCTGGATGTGGTAAGGAGGGGGAGACTGGGTGGACTCACATTCAAGGGGATCATTTCTCCCATATTGACCTTGTGTCGGTGCCTCAGCCTCTCCTAAGTCGCTGCAAGTTGATCCTTCTAAATCATATCCAGGTGCTTTGGACCACAGGCCCACTGAACTGCAAATTAGTGACCCTTAGGTTGCTTTTGCAGGGAAAGGGATCTGGAGACTGAACCCTGAACTCCTGAATTGGAGTCCACTTCAGGATATCATGAGGAAGAAGGTGAGGTGGTGGAGAAGCAGATTGTGTGTAATCCAGATGTGCCAGTAAAATGGTTGTTGATGAAGGCTGATCTCAAGATGGCTCGTGAAATCATTGGGAGGCAGCTAGGGGCCATGCGTTCGAGTAATAAACCTTTGAGATGAGCTCTGAGAGTACCTGCAAGCATGCTGCGGTCATGTGGGCATCTTCCTACACGGTCAAAGCTGAATTGTATGTAAAATCTATGAGAGCCTTCATGGTGGATCACCTCAAACAAAGGAAGTCTAGGTGGGATGAGTATTCTAACAGCAATTTGGCTCTACTCTGTAAGGCATTAGGGGCATTCAGACCCTCAGCAAGAATCTTGTCACTTTGTGATGAGGGAGTTGAAATGAAAGATGCAGCTCGCATGGCTGAGGTGGCCAAGTCCTACTATGAGGACCTTTATGGCCCCTCTGAGAATGTCCTGGAGGTGTCTAAAGTACTCACAAACGGACTGGGGGTAATGCTGAAGGAGACTCAGATGCTACTGTGTAGCAGGATCTGTAAGTCAGAGGTGTCAGACGCCATCCTCAAAGACAATAATACAAGGCTCCCATGGAGGATGGGTTGTAGTGGAGCTCTACAAGTTATTTTGGGCAGAAATGTCTGAGATGCTTGCTGAGCTTTACAATTATCTCCTAGCCTCTGGTACAATTGAGCTGGCATTTTCAAAAGGCGTGGGGGTGGTGTTGTTAAGAAGTTTGATACCTCCCTCGTGGGAAACTATCAACCTTTGGCTCTGCTTAACGTTGACTATAAGATTTTAATGAAGATCCTAACCAATCGACTAAAGGGTGATGTGGTGGACATTGTTGGAAAGAGCAGAAAGCGTTTATCCCAGGACGCTCAATTACTGACAACTTGATGCTGCTTCACCTGTTATAAGAGTGGGCAAGTAAACAGTATAATCAGAGGGAGTGACTACTTTTTCTTGATCAAGAGAAGGTGTATGATTTGGTGAATCATGAGTTTCTTTGGGGTGCTAAGTAGGGTTGGAATTAAGGCGTTTTTTGTTGATACTTCTTAAAGTAATTATGGGGAGGCCTCATCGGTTGTCAATATCAATGGGGTCCTCTCCCACCTTTTAAGGTATGTAGGAGCGTGCGTCAGGGAGACCCTCTATCTCCCTTGTTGTTAGTTCTTGCAATAGAGACCCTTTCAGTGGCTCTCATGAAGTTAGACCAGAGAAAATTACCATCAACGGAGAGGAGTACTCTCATTCAATGTTTGCAGATGATATGTGGATTTATGTCTCGCCAGAGGAGGAGGATAAGGTGGTGATGAACATTCTGAAGATGTACCAGAACGCAAGCAACGCTAAGGTCAATCTGTTGAAATCCAGGGCTTGGCCCATCGTCAGAACGGCAACGTTGGGTGTGGCACCAAAGAGCTCATTTCCCTGGATGGCAACAGGGGAGGAGTTTCTGTATCTTGGGTGTTTCATCCCTGGGCGGGCGTCACTGCATGAAAATTGGCTTAAACTTGAAGTGGACCTTAAAAAAGCGGCTTGGAAATGTCAATGGCTCAATCTATCTTATTGGGTCAAGGCCATTGTCATAAACACTTTAATTCTTTCCAGACTGTGGTCCATTGCTTGATTTGTTCCACCGCTGGCATCTACCATCAGAAGAATACAGAGTTCAATCATCCAGTTCATTTGGCGAGGGCGGCGTCAAAAACAGTTTCTTTAACTTGTGTCAGTAGGTGGAGAAGGGGGGCATCAGTCTGATTAACTTTGGGAGTATTATCAAAGCACTTCAACTGAAGTGGATTTCATGGGTCGCTTAGGAGTAAAATTCTTTTGTTGGGCTCTAATAATGGAGGACTACATCTCTAAGGCTTGCAAGGATAGTCTGAATAAGGATCTTGGTATTAGCTGGGGCATCAATCAAGCGGCCATTCCAATCATAGGGAACTTTAAGTCCAGGGAACGTCCCCTGTGCTTGGATTAGCAATCTTCCCATTTCCAAATAAAAAGGGTCCAAAGAGGGCAGCTGTACCCCTCGTTACCCAGGGCGACCTCGCCCATGTGGTAGACAAGCGCTGGGGACTGCTTTTCCTCTTCAGATTCCTCCCCCAGTAACCTCACTCACCTTGGCCAAACTTGTATGTTGGATTAAAAAGAAACTTATGCCGAGATCACCAAATAAAAGGTGAAGATTCTAAAACTGATGGGAATTAAGCCTGACTATTAAGAAATGCATACTCAAAAAGGGACAAATGTCAAATTATCAGTTGGAGTTGTGGACGTTTTTGACTCAGTCACTAATATGATCACTGACACCAACCCCCTCTAAAATTGTTGGGGATGATCCCCGATGTGCAGATGATATTTTTGGAAACAATCACTGACAGTTCAAAACCCCTATCCAGAAAATTGGGAGTTGCAGCCAATGTAACTCATTTGACTGAACGAAAAACCCAGTGACCAGGCATGGGCAGGTTAAGCATCCCAAACCCGTTTCCAACAAATTGGGACCACCCCTATATGGGGTGGCCCTGGGGAATTCCCGTTGCTCATCAGGCCAGATGCTGTCATGCTAACTTACAGAAATACAGTCGAGCCTCAGTTCAGGCATTAGAGGTCAAACTGACAGCGACTTGGCCTACTGCCAAATCTTTCAATGTAAGTCAAATGAGATTATATGTCCCATTCACCAAAAAGTTCGCCAGGTTAGATGAATTTTATGGACCCAATTTCTGATTGGACTCACTACAATTGAACACTATATTAATCAGTGGCAAAGCAACTGAGGAATTTTTGCTGATTTTCTTCCTAAATCTTTCCAATAAAAATTCTTTCCACAATTTTTGTTTTATGTTAAAAAATAAACCACCTCCTTTGCTGGTATTCAAACACCCCACAGGTTTTATGGCCTTGATCATCTGGTATTTTACTAGGTGTCTTAATGTGATTATGGCTCATACATATTCATTGGCAGAATTCCTTCCTAGTTCCATAACTATCATACCTGCAGTAGTGCCTCTGGCATTCTGGTTTGCCGTTTTCGTGTTTTGGTACTCAGGCTGGCAGGCCGGTCTAAATCTAACTTGCTGTTTGCCTGACAGAACCTACCAGTCTACTAGAAGGATTCCTTTAGAGCTTGGGCAGGCACAAGGGTAGATAGGATGCGGGAGAGTGGACCATTGAAAGGATTCATGCGATTCCTCTTTGGGAGGTGCTTGGGGACTGGAGATGGAACCTCGTCTGTGTAAGGCCTTCTTGCACTTTATTGGGGAGGCTCACTGGGGGGACCTCCTTGATGGCGATGGCTGAAAAATTCTTAGGGTGGAAGCAGTTAATAATGTTGCCAGTGCCTCCAAGGTGCTGGTAAGGATGGCATGGGATGTTGTGGAAGCTTATGAACTGCCTTCTTGCTGGAGGGAAGCAATTCCTTTTCTGGCTGCATTAGAGGCTGGGGAAGCCTGTTCAGAAGGTTGTGGAAAGCAGTATTGGCGGGTGTTCCCACGAGGAAGAAAAGATTGGAGATACTCCAGATATGAAATCCTCTTTGTCCTTTGGGACAAGCTCAAGGTAGGGTGAGGTAGTGGTGTCTGCCTCTCATATTTCACAAACGCCAAGTTCTGGGTTACAAGACAGTGAGCTTTTCTCAACGCACTTGTCCCAGTTCACTTATAAAATGCGACCTGGCCTGATAAACCTGTGGGGGAGAAGGGTTAAGGGATGCTGATATATACTAGTTCAGAACATTTTCTTTTAACTCCGCAGCAACATCTTGGTCACTGGGGTGACTCTGCGTAAGTAGAGTAATCATAAGGAGGATGACCTTTTGTATGCCTGTAAGCTGTGCGGAGGGGAGGAGATGGCAAAGCACATCTTCACAGAGTTTCCATCTTCAGATGTTGTGTGGAGTAGTGATTTTACTGTGGTATGAAGTATACCAACCAGGGTGTAAGTTATCCTCTGGTCATCTAGCATGTCCAGAGATCCTGACAGATTATGCCCCTCTAAGTTAAGCTTAAAGACAAGGAGAGGTTTAGGGTCTGGTGCACGATATGGGGGGAAGTGATGTATGGTCTATGGCTTGCCAGAAACCAACGTCGCTTCCCTTCAGAAGTAATCCGGGAAAAAAGCTCCCTAGTAATAGTCAAGCGACGGCTAGAAATAGCTTTAGAAAGCTATGTCTATCCTCTTTCCTCAAGTAATTCCAACTTGGGAGTCAGTCTGGTCTTATTCCTCGCAGTAAGGAATATGAGGCATATCTTTGAACTGGCTGGGTAGCCTTTGCTGCCTGGTATACCAAACAGATAGGAATATGTCAGTTTTGGGGTGGTGTAAACCCCACCCACAGTCGGACCTACTTCTGTGGTGCTTAGATTTGCACAGCCTCAGTGCGGTGGGGGCAGTACCCTGGTTTTCATACTGCAAAGTTACCTGCAGTGGGTGCCCTAATGGGCACACAAAAAGACTCAAAAAAGATGATTTGGTACCCATTGATATTAAAATACATGATACTGCTTACTCTTTTTATGATGAATCTCCTATGTTCAACACTCTAACCCCATAGTTGGGATCTTTTTTACATTCATCGCCATTTAAGTCCATAAAATCCCTGTTCATGCCATGTTCAAAAGTAGTTCCCCAGTGAATGTCATTTTGACAATTTAATGATGCGCATTAAAATCGCACCAGACTTGCCACAAAACATGGAATATTGAACGGTTGGGCCACAATGCACTCAGTCCATTAGGCTTATTATTGCTGTCCATCCACTTTTTAAAGCTTTCTGTAAATACCCAATCCATTGCATTAAACAACCCAAAATATAACCTTCTCCTTGGGACTCATCACTCTAAGATTAGAAACATTATGAGCTATGATGAGGGTTTTTATCACTACTAGGACATCAGGTCACATTGGTTATAAAATCTCTTGAAAAAAAGATGGAGGTCAAGACTCATGCTTGCCTGTTAGATATTAGAATATTGAGAAGTTTATGTATTATGTAAGGGGATATTGCATATGGATACCCCCAACTGCGGTATATGGCCAAGAAGTGATGCCTAAATTTTTGCCTAAGTGACCACTATACCGCAAAGTCCCAGGTTAGCAGTAACACCTGGGTTTATATCTGTATTCCCTCAAGACAATTTGTTGGAAATATGATGTATGGATAACCCATCCATCAAAAAGGTCCTGACCTATTTGGGAATTTTTAGATTTTTCCTATACTGGATCCATATAGGTGCTGTTGGCTAACCTCACTGACAAACCTAGGATAGCGAGCTATATACTCCTGCCGCTTATGTTCATCCCTTTCCTGTAAAAGAAATATATGACATCTGTTACTTTGGAAGTCTAAGAGATTTTGGGTTATAAACACTCCATCATAAACTTTAGTCGACGCCTCTTTGACATTATCTCATTATTGAACAAAAGAGCCAAGTTAAAAACTTACTTGAAGAATACTAAGACCTCTTTTAAACCTTTACCTATGATTTTGGGATATCAAATGTCGTTTTGCATCACGTTGAGACTAAGATGCACCACCACAAGTCCCATCCTTACTGAAAAAATAAAAATAAAAGAGGCTCAGGTCGCTGTTGAGCTCAAGAAGCTACTTGAAGCTAAGCAATTAGTGACTTCGCGTAGCCCTTGGGCCTCCCTCTCTTGTTAGTTTGGAAGAATGATGGCAGTCATTGTGTGGTGATGGACTAATGATGACTAAACTCCATTACCCAGAAGGACAGTTACCTCTTGCCTCAGATCTATGATACTCTCTGCTTGCTTGCCAGGGTCAGAATAATTTTCTGATATGAATTTTTCTAGTGGATATAGCAAGAAGAGATAGCATTAAAGATTATCAAAATTTGTGCTAATAGCCTTTGAGGAGTTATCTGAGCCAAAAAAGATGTCCTATGTCCTTTGCAAAGCAACCGCCACCTTTCAACGCGCCATAGACGGAATTCTAGTGGACTTGGAGCTATCTTGTATCCTCATGTACCTCAATGATACACTGTCTTCTCGCAAACCTTCAACAGCTATTTGGAACACCTCCTGGAATTTTTTAACTATCTTTGAAAGGCAAAATAAATCTTAAGTCTTCCAAGTGCTCTTTCTTCCAATTTGCATTAGAATTACTTGGAAGAAGTCCTCAAAGATGGTATTCAGACCTTCCTGGATAAGGTCGCTGCCTTTAAGAATATATCGCGCCTAAAAAGTCTTTGGTATATTCAAGTATTCCTGGGCATGGTGGGTTATTATCATCAGTTCACTCCTCATTTTGCTAACTTAGCCGAGCCCCTGGTCTCTCCTACAGAAAGTGTTCCTTTTGAGTGCATGCTGAACATAAACTGACGTTCGATGTGCTGTGGACTACTCTTTGTAATAACCCCATTTTAGTTCATCCATGCCTTTTATGACCCTTTTTGCAAACACTCATGCTAGTGATGTCGCTGTAAGGGCCATCTTAGCTCAGCACAATGAAGATCCTGTATTGTCCAGTGGCTTAATTTAGCAAGACGCTGAGAAAGGGCAAACAGGACTATAGCGTTACTATGAGTGAGTTCCTGGCTATTCTTAATAGCAATCAAACATTTTCAGTCCTACCTATGTGACACAAAGTTCACTTTTATCATGGACCATTTATCACTCTTATGGTTGCAGCAGATGAAAGACCTGGATGGTCTGTTAGCATGATGGGCACTAAGACTTCAGAACCTTTTTATATTACCCATAACGCCGGGAGCAATTTATAAGAACACTCATGGTCACTCAAGGATGCTACTATTAGCTGCCTTGTCCCCCCAAAAATACGGACTATATGATCTGATTGGCAGGCCAAAGCAATAAATTTGGAGACTCCTGAGATCCAAGACAAGCTCTGAAAAATGACCTGAGACACTCAAATCAAAGAAAGTATATTTCAAAAGAAGATCAACAAGAAACGGCCCTTATATCCGCCCTTCTTTCTTAATTAATGTTATTTCTGAAAGAAAATGATCTTGAAACATAGGAACTGAAAAGCATACAAAAAAGCTCTAAAGAAATGATGCTACTGGGACCGGATGGTTGAGACCATCTAGGAGGTTTTAAAGCTTGTATGACTTATCAATCCCAGGATTAGGCTATTCCCTAATATTAACATTCAGTTGTGGCTCCATCTAGCCCCTTTGATGTCATAAGCATCGATGTAGTGGGACCTCTTCCCACCGGGTTACATGTATTTTTCTATCCTATTATCCATGGACCATTTGACCAAATGGGTCAAAGAAATTTCTGTCCTTACTCCACTGCGAAATCCTTGGCCTTATTCGTTATTTGATCCATTTTTTCACCCATCATGGATTCCTCCAAACTTTACTTTTGGACAAAGGGCTTATTTTCATCTCACAGATCTTCTAAGAACTAACCTCTCTAATTGGAACTAATTAAAGTTCCACCACTCCCTATAACCCTCACCCAATGAGGTTAATGTTAAAATAACCCTCATCACTATTTTACAGAAGATGGCCTCCTCCAACCTTACATTCTGGAACCATTATCTATCCAACACTTTGCTCGCCTACCAAGTAAGTTACCACTGATTCATCAAGATGTTTCCCTTTAAAGCCCTATATGCAGTGCTCATTAATCATCAGGTAGCGTCATCCCCTACTTGATACCTCCGTGCCAATAACTCTGATTTGACCATTAGGGTCTTATACAATGAACTTTTTTGGATTCAAGTCCTAGGCGCAAAAGGCATTGTCACCACCAGAGAAAAGGATACATCTCAATTTGATGTTGGCTAACCCTTTTTACCCATTTTTCAATTAGGTGATCTAGTTCCCTTTTATCACCATCAACCTCGAGGTTGAAAGAAAAGCTCAATGTTCTCTGGTCCAGACCTTACAAGTGTATTAGTAAGGTTAACTCAGATCACTCCATTGCTCATGTTAATCAAGGGATGGTGGTAAACAGAGTACATGATCAATTCCTACGGCTCTACACCCCCGTCCAACAGGATTTTAGGGTGGTGTTGTCAGGATTTGAATATATAAGTGAGTCAAAATCTCTATCCCAAATTACGCCTTAATAAGTCAGCTCTTGATCATTCATGATCAAAACTGTCTCTGAAAGCACTAATGAGAACTTTGATCAGGAAGAATCACATGCATGAAAATTGAATGAGATGCCTTAAGGAATTGCACCTTTGTTTTTCAAATCTTCTGAGGTATGACCCTCACCATTGCAGTTATGAGGACGATGCAGAACAATGAGTGCGTTGACCAGGCGGCCAATCTGGAAGGCTATGAGAATCCTGATCATATGGGGCCATGGAGGTCCCTGAGGCACTACAAACCCACACATACTATAACTATTGACATTTTTAACTCAATAAAGTAGTCATTTTTGCCTCATCTTTTCATCTTCATTGACTTCTCCATTAGTTTACAGCATTGAGCCGATTTTCAAACTTCAGCTACAGTAATGAGAACTATATACCAAGTGTTGTACAGACCTTTTTAGTTCTACTAATACTCCCAATCTTTTTAAACATAACGTTTTAAATCTAAGTATTCAAAAGGTGCGTATATTCTGTACATCATTTCTCATATATACTATTCTTTAAAAAGAGCTGCTCTATATGTGTAGATAGATAGTGTGCTAAATAGTCGATTTTTTCTAGATGTCATTCCTTATTGCTCTTTTCCTTTTTTGGAAAAACTGATGGTAGTATGAGCCCTTTCATAGACTATGGAAATCTTGCTATGTAAAAGAAACTTAACCTTACTCTATCCTCTTATATGAATTCTGGCTAGTTAGGTTGCTCTCTTGGTGCTAACCAAGAATTCCCAAAATATGACATGCGCATTATGCTTAGTATGTTGCATTTGCCATAAAGAGGAGGTCAATGTATTTACTAAGTTAACATCTTAATTCTTGTTTAAAGTTGATCTATTAAATATAAACTATCATTTAAATAAAAGCTAACTTTATTTAAAAACATAGGGGGCTTATATAACCTTAAATAATAAGAACGTTCTTCTGTATCCCAAGATATATACTATGATCATAAGATATATAGCATATAAAAAACTCTGTTTTAAATTGATAAGGGAGAATTATTTGTGGATACAGATGAGATTCACGTTTCTTCTGCTGATGTAATGATTTTTAAATTTAGATCAAACAATAATTCTGATTTTTGTATTAAAATTATTAAATAAGGGTGTTATGATATATAGTTAAAATCATTAAGTTCTGGATCTACCAAATTTTTCAGATTATCAATAGCTAAATCATTATATATTGTGTTGATCTGATAATTTGGTAAAAATTTTTCAATTGCTATAGTTAGTTTTTGATTAGATCTTTTATATAGAAAACATAAGTTAGAGGTTTGGATCATTGCATGTAAAAATATCATAGTAGAGGTAGTATGGAGCCAGCCAGAGTTCTAAAAAGGATAGTGCTTTGTCATAGCTTATTCAGCTGTAGCCAATCAGTTGTAAATAATTCAAATAATCTAGAAAAACTCAGGCTCTAGCCAGCAGAGGTGAGTCTTCTGACATCATAATTTTTTAAATTGGTGAATTAATAAATATTAGTCAATCAGATGGGGGTAAATTATTTTCACTCATTCAAACTCCTTTAAGCCTATAAAAGGGGCTAATTTTTGCGCATTTTTTCTAAATAAATGTTGGTATTAAAACTATAAATATCTAAATTAATAAATATTAAGATTTCCCCTAGGGTAATTTTAAGATGATAATCTAATGGTAAGAATGATGCCAATATCTTTCAATAGATCAGATATTAAAATGTTTAACACCTCTAGACAACAAATAGTCTTTTTGGTGTAAAGAAATGATTTAAAAAATCTTTCACTTGAAGCCCTCAACCAGGCGTGAAAAAATGAAGGACAATATTAGTATGCTGCAATCTATGGCTATAAAGTGATCTTTTTATTTTTACTTCCTTTTAGAAAACAACGTTTACATCTTTTAAAAGAGTTTTATTGACTCTATATTTGGTGTTTTTTGTGTAATTTCCTTATCATATAAGGATGACAACCTAGACCTTTCTTATGGTTATGAAACTCACACCAACACATTTTCACCATATATATTTGTTTAATAAAGCAAAGTAGTACTATAGCCAAGAAAGTTTTTATAATCCAACTTCTAGTTAATCTATTTAAGTAACTTTGATTTAAAGGTTATATGACTAATTAAACAGGCGGTCTGCTATTACTTTCTAGTCATCCCCACTTTCTTAATTATACTAATGAGCTTTCTAAAGTGTGGTATTTTCATCACTTTTTTTCTCGTAACAATCACTTTAGTTACTATGATTTAATTTGAGCAGCAAATTTGGATAATCACACACAGGAAAGATGGGTGACTTTAATAACAATAATAATACAACATGGGCGAGCATCGTGGCAAGTGGTGCGCTTAACGGTGCAACCAAGGGCAAGAAACGCCCTGGAGGGGGACCAGGAACCCAATCTGCAAAGAAATCGCAAACTCAGACACCATCTTGGTTTATGGTATTTACTGTAAAGCACGCACAATACATGTGAATTTAATTCAACCAACCTTTTTCAAAGGTGGAACATGGGATCAGACTCTTCCTTGGGGATGAATCACCGACCCTGTGGGAGAAAACATGTGAGGCACAGCCCTCACTTTTCCCTCACGCGGTGTATGTAGCCACCAACAACATGGGCCATGGCTGGATCAATATTGGTTTCAAAACAGCTGATGAAGCCAATGCCGCAGCAAAAATCTGCGTGGAAATTGCCCTCCCTGAGGGCAAAAAAATTGTGCACACCGCGTGCACCAGATGGAACAAAGCAAAAACTTTGTTCATCTCCTTTGACTCGCTCCCTACCAACCTTCCTCATAAGGTAATCAAGGAGGAGCTCCGCAAAGGTCTTGTGGCCTATGGAGAAATCCAACAACTCAAAATACAGCAATTTCGCTTAATGCCTGACCTGTGCACGGGCAAAGCTATTGCTGTAATTAACCCTTTCCCAGAAGTGGAAGAGGATTTATCCAGAATTCCCCATGCAGCAGAATTTCACTTTGCAGATGGAATCCCAGTCGGCTGCATTCCAAGTTACACCAGAACGCGCACCACCTATTTGAAACCACTGTGGCTCACTGGGCCACAAGGAACATGCATGCCCTGTAAAAAAGGGCTTAATGGAAAATGATTTTTGTGAAGAAGCTATGGACGAAGATAATGAAAACTTCGCCAAAATGACTGATGGCCACCACCCATTCCGCTGGGGTGAAGATGGACTATACTCCATCGTGGACCCAGTTACAAGTAAACAGCGTAAAGCAGCACAAAAAGCCCGCAAGAGAGCAGCGGCTGAAGCGGTGGCACACGCGGAATCCGCCATTAACCATGGACAAATTCAGGAGGATATTTCAGATATTCACCAAACCAACAAATCAGAACAATATGCCCAGGTCGAAAATTTTCACAGTAACCAGACTGAGCCACAAAGCGTCATCATTCATGCACATACTGAGGAACAATGCAACCGCAATTTGGGTGAAAATGCGGTGCACAATGCAACAAAGTTGAACCTTAAAAAGTATAAAATTCAATCAACAACCCGCATCAAATCAACATGAGACTTGTGCAGGAAAAGTTGATGCAAATGCAAAAAACCGCAATTCCCTTGAATCATTGGGTCAGATCAAGGGAACCAACAATGGCATTGAAAGAGTTGGAGTACAGATGCGGAGCATGGCCAAAATGAGCCACGGTGGGATAGGACCAGAGGGTCCTCCTAACCGCTCTTGAGGCGCTGCGGGCACCTCAGTGTCAATAGGGATGTTAAATATCGTGGGAGCCAGGGCTCATACATCCCAAGCCAAAAAGCTGGCATTCCTGTGAAAACCTCTTGTAGACATCTTAGCCATCCAAGAAACCTACTGCCTACAAGGGGAAGAAGAATCCTGGTCAACCAGGGTCGCACCATCACAATCAGTATGGACGTCTCACTGTGGGGTGATAGTCCAAAACAACAAAAAATTTAAAATTACAAATTCATCATCACACTTGCACGGTCAAGTCCTGGTAGCAACAATCACATGCCAAGATGAAATAATTTCGTTAGCATGTATCTACGCACTGTGCACTGCAACTGAGAAAAAAAAATTGAAAAAATTTCTACCCTCACCCTCCCACCAGATATCATCATGTTAGGCGATATCAACTGCTGAGATAACCCCAATACAGATTGATGGCCTAATCCCAGGGGATACCCACCTGGACACATTGAATATCGCACAATGAAGGCATCTCTTGGCTTACAGGATGCTCTTCCTCCCAATTCACCAATCCTTCCCCATATGACAAGACCCAACATACGTGAGGGACTGCTCATATCAATGAGTCATATTGACCACATCCTCATCCCACAATCCCACCACTCAAGAATCTCCAAATTTACAAAAAAATATCAATTTTTCTGATCACCGATTTAGTTATGGTGCAGTTAGCATCAAATTCAATCCCACACACAGGTGTCGCCTTGGAAAAAGCTTCACCCAGAAAATATAAGATTGCCTGAGATATCTGGCTGGGTTGAAAACAAGGCTACAAACCCAGAATTCACAGCCCCATTCACTTCAGATCCTAACAGAACATGGGAAAATTTCAAAAAAAGATTTAATCAACAAAAGCTGACATATTGCATCACTCAAGTACACCGCGGACACAGCCACAATCAAGCGTACCTTGGCAGAACTAGACCACCTGGAAATAAATACTCCAAGATCTGGCTATAGCCCTAATTGGGGACGCAAATGGGCAGAAATTTCAGCCTGACTTAACTATCTCATCTTTGAACACCAACACAGAATCAAAGTATTAAACAAAGGTAAGTTCATAAAGGAAGGCGAAACCTGTTCAAAATACTTTTTCCGCCAATTCCACTCCCGCGGAAACCAGCCCACATGCACACAGGTCTGCAAGACCAATGGCACCGTGGCAACTGACCCTGAGGAGGTTAAGGCGGAAGTACACCACTATCACACCGAATTATATCGCGATATGCCAACAGATCCACAAAAAATTAAAGAATTTATTCAAACTACCAAGATACAAAGTACACCACCAAATTACAATATACTATCCCTTATCACATGGGAGGAGCTTTGGGAAACAATTCGCGGTGCACCACGTAGGAAATGCCCAGGCCTGATGGGATACCCTACGAATTCTACAAATATATTTTTAACAAATCGCCCCCCTCCTATTGGCGTCAATGAACCAAAGTTTGTTGGAAACACGCCTATTACCAGGAGGCCATGAATCCTACGTTATAACCTTGTATAAAAAAGGGTGACAAGTTGGACCTGGCCAACTGGCGCCCAATTGCACTCTCCAACACTGACACAAAAATTCTAACAAAAATTCTAGCAGCTAGATTAGGCGCAATTGCATCTGAAGTCCTATCACCCAACCAGTTTGGGTTTATACCAGGGCGTTCAATATGGAACAACATTTACCCTGTTGCAAATATTTGCCAATCCAAAGCAACTGGTGCCCTGGTCTTCTTGGATCAGGAAAAGGCGTATGACCGTGTTAGCTGGCCATACCTAAAAGAATGTCTACATGCCTTCAAACTCCCACCAAGGTTCATAAAATGGGCGATGCTCCTAACAGAATCTGCAACCATGGCTGTATGCGGCCCTGGATTCCTAACAAACAAGATTAAACCACACAGAGGGCTCAAACAAGGGGATCCCCTCAGCCCACTGCTATACAACTTCAGTTTTTATCCGCTCCTCCGAGTAACTGACTCACGTCTCATGGGGATAACCGCACAAGGACAACCAACAGTCAAGATACTGGCCTTTGCAGATGACTGCGTAGCAGGTATAGCAAACAATGAAGATGCCCGACAGCTGAAACACATTCTAGAGGAATACTCCAAGGTGAGCAATGCATCGCTCAACAAAAGGAAGACAGAAATCATCCTCTTAGGCAAATACACAAAAAATTGGGCCACAACATCAGAACCTCACACCAACACTCGAAGAAAAAGCCCAATCATTTTACTCTTTGCAACACCTCCCACCACCACTCCTGTCCAACACCTTGGAATCAGGCTAGAATCAGGGGGATATGATAATGAGACAATGGAAAGTAACCTGTTACAACGGGTATCCAAACGCGTCGCCTCCCTCAAGGGAAGAACCCCAGGACTAACAGGACGATTTACAGTTGCTAACTCGCTCATCCTCCCAATACTGTGGTACCAGGCCCATGCGATAGCCTTCTCACCTACCTTTATAACCTCAATTCGCGCGCTTATCCAGGGCTGGCTGTGGCCTGGCTCTCACCCTCCTATACAGATGGAAACACTATTTGGCCCACGCTCAAGCGGAGGCATGGAACTAATGGATTTTGAGAGCCATGCCAATCACATCCTAGGTACCTGGATAAAGGAAATCCTTGCTCCAGACCTCCCGCAACAACATTGGTCCAGAGCAGCAAGGACTAACTTTGCACAGGCGCTCAAATTAACCAGCCCACATATTCCACCCAGACTACTTTCATACCTTACCAAGAACCCTACTGCAACGGGTCCGCATGGAACCTCCCCTCATTTCAAACATATCCTCCGAACTATCCGCCGTATGGGATGGACCATAGAGAACATCGGTACTATACAGGGAAGGGGACGACCCAGCCCCCAATTCAAATTAAGAAACCCAGAAAACCACCCCCAGAAAGATATGCTCGCAACAACCCCAAGCATAGCTAGGATAGAATACCTAGATATGCTGGACATTCCCTATGATTTAACCACACAGAAAGCAATGTGGAAAATGACACACCACCCACTCCTACAACCAAGGATAAGAGAAAACGCCTGGCGCTGTTTGAAAAGGACCTATAGGACAGCGGACCGCTCCAACTCCCTCCACAAAACATTGCAGTATGTGGAGGGGAGGGATCCCTACATCACCGCCTAGAAACATGCCTCAACCAAAGCTATATGGCAGGAAGTCGCACGCCTGCTCAAGATTCAAAACGAACAAGAATTCTCGATAACAAAGAGTATCTTCGCGCTCCAGATCGAGTCACCAATCCCATCTACCCTCTGCTCCCTAGTAATACCCATTGCAATGTGGACAATACACACAATTGCATTAGATGCGTTCAAGGGCACGGTCCTAACCTTTCATGAGATTATTATCAGATTCCATGTCCACTTACTAGAGCACTTCCAAGCCTGGCTCTATGGATATGAGACTAAGACAAAAAGCGCTCATAGAATCATGGTTCACACTCTGGTTCCTCCACACAGACCCTTTCCTTCACACCTGCTCCATAGCAGGGGAAACCCCCTCGGAGTAGTGCACCAACCCCCCATACCTGGCAGTCCCGCTGGCAACAGAGGTAACCTGAGTACCCTGGGGTGCCCAAATTTTATATTTCTTAGTTATTCTCTTAGTTTCACATATATTCAGTAATGTCTGTCCCCTGGTCAGCTTAACTCAGTTAAATAAAAAGTGTGGGATTTTCTTTAAAAGGCCATTTTATATAGGTCAGAGGTCGCCACTCTGCTTTATTGCTTCTGATTAAAGTCCTTGTCTTTAGAATATAAGTTTCTTAATTGTGAAGTGGATTCCTGTTTTTACTTAATCTACTTCTTGTTTGCAATAACCCATACAAGCCCTTCATAGTGGTGATGGATGAGCTATACTTTGAATTAAGCGCAGCATTTATATAAGTTGCCTTAATTAATTAGAGAGTTTTGAGGGGTAATTCTTTTTAGAAGTGTCCTTACCCAGAAAAATATGTTATCTGCATCAAGAAGTTTCTCAATGCTACTGAAGAGCTTCACTTTTTCATCGTCATTATCATGGTATCAAATGACTTTTTAGTGCATTCACAAATCAATTAACATTAATAGTATTGGTTTAACTCAAAAACTGATCCCTTAATGATCTCTTAATTAAAGAGTCATTAAAGTTTCGCATTTTTATAAGTTTATGAAATATCTAATAGTTTTCATGACGTGTTGCCTAGAAACCCAGCTCATGCGCCTGAAACTATTATATCTAATGCTACCAATTATGCAAATATAAAACCTTAACCATTACTTAAGACCCAGATATATACCTCCTGATTTTTTTACTCGTCTGCTGTTCCTTGTGGATAATGAGCTTGCTGTTTGTGTCTGCATCTATCAGCCTCTCACTAAACGCAATTTAATATTAGATAGAAAGTTATAACTTTAATGGAATCATCTTGATACAGGTTTATCATATGTTGATCTGTTTTATCCTGAATCAAGGCTTTTTTTTTAGTTTCTCCTGGTCCACCAAGAGAGAATGTTATATGTGCGCATCATGAACCCCTATAGTAATCACCTTAGGAAGGATAAAACCATAGTGCTTATACAACACTTGTATCACTGGAAAGGACTATCATACAATGTGGCACCATAACTGAGGCTTTAATTTTTTAGAAATTATTCTAAAGCTAATCACTATTAACATGGTACTTTAATTGTTCTCCTTCAGGCTGCAAAATTCCCCTAGACCTTTGTCTGTTATCTCATTGTGGAGCTTCCATTATCTTTACTATAGGATGCAGTGATGGTGTAAAACATCTTTATAAAATGGGTTAGCTACCAATTTAAATACCAACTACTTCAGTTCATAGCGCCCAGAGATAATAGTGTAACGTAGTTCTCTCATTCTAAACTGCAAAAAGGATCTTGATTGCTGACAGACCCCAAATTATCGCTCAGATCTGAGGCTCTCCTGTCCCTCCTCATTTTCTATCTTTCCATACTACTTCTTTTCATCTTAAAAGAATGGAAAGACAGAACTACTTGCTAAAGTTTTTATTTACTCTTGAAAAGCTTTTTAATTGATAAACAGGATAATTGAGCGTCAACTTCATTTGGCTAACTTTGGAAATAGCAACTTTACTTACTACTCAAATGAGGATGTTCTTTTTTTATAATTTTTGTATTAACTTGAATTCTACCATAGCGCTCAACCAGATATAGATTTAGTGGAAGTGAATAAAAAGTAAAGGATATAAGATTGATCCACACAAAGTTCTTAATAGCATATTGTCTTTGAGTATGAGGATCCACAAAACATATGTGAATATAAAACACCAATGTACTGATTAGTAGCTAGTGTTATAGCGAAGCTTAAAATAAGTACTTTGAAGCTATCAGCACATTACAAGCTAGTACTTTAACATGTTTTTCACTTGAGTTCAAAAAGTAGAACATGTACCTATAAAATTGCTCTTTTCTGTTTACCATTAAAGTTCTACACACCCTTCTTAAACCTTTTATTTCTTCATACTCTGAAAAACCCAGTTCATTTTACATTGAGATGGCTTACCAATATTGGCTTGTTTAACTTATGAGTCAAACTGCAGTCAGGGGATCTGTTCCGCACATATTAGGCACCTGATAGTTGTCAGAAGTTTTAATCATCCTCATTTACAAAATCTCTACTGATGCTATCCGTTGTAGCATTGATATCTTAGTTAAGCTTCTTGTACCCATGGTGAAACTCTTATTTGACACTCTCCAAATTTTCTCTTTAAATTGGCCCTTAAGGCACAATTAAATCCAATTCAACCTTTCTTTTGGAATCTCAGCTCTAAGGTATCTGCATAAATGAGTGTTCTGTTCAAATAGAGAATATTTCAGACCATTTAATATATACTATTTAATTGATAAAACCCATACTTGATACTGGTGATTAGATCACTTGACACTATAATTTAAACAAAAAAAATAAGCTAAGATTCTTTAAAAAGAATTTTTTTATTTACCAGAGGCAAGCTGACTAGGGGTGAACAGTACCAAAAACGGAAACTTTAAAACTAAACCAACCAAAAAACATGAATTTACTGTCCTAAACGAGCAGCGGGAAACAAAAAAGTAACAAAAAACAACCTACCAGGTGGCACATTAGCAAGCCTCTAACACCACCATGGTGGAGGGGGATCAGGCGGATTATCATCATCATCATCATCAAGTTCAGCATTGAAGAGGAGATTAATGCTGAGAGTAGGGGGCTGGAGCATCCGCTGGATGGGGGTCAAGGTGAAGCAGATATTCGTTGAGACTGATATTGATAATTTGGGCCTGGGTGAAGGCCTCTATGAGTTTGGTAATATGGTGTTCAGATTGGATGTGGGCGTTGGGAAGTTGGCTAATTTCGCAATGTTTGATCTGGCTAAATGTGTGGATGGGGAAAATCTGCCAGATAAATGACACGTTTGGCAGCAGTGGTGGCAGTTTCATGGAGGCGTTTGATTTCCTCTTTTGCAATAGGGGGAAGGTGGAGTGGAAAAAGGTGGTGCAGCCCTTTTTAAATTCAGTGACAGATTTTGCCATGGCTTTGCAAAGATGGCGATTTTTGGGTGAAGCCACCGTGGCATAGGCAAGCTGATGGTCGCTTTAGTATGGGATAGCATTGGGTTTGGGGGCATATTGTTTGGGTGGGAGTGGGTTATCAAAGTCTGAATTCATAAATGGTTCTAAATCGATTGGTTAGCTGGAGGCGGAACAATTTCACCAGATTTGTTCAAATCATCCTATAAGTCCCAGGGATTTTGGTTGACTTGGATTGATTCGGTGATAGGTGGGTGTGGTTGGTTAAGTTTTGGTAAGAATTTCTTGGATTAAATATGGGTCCAAATTTTCCCCTGATTAGTTGGCGTGGGTGGAAATTTGTCAGCTTGGATTCAGGTTGCTTTTTTGCTGCTGGTTTGTTGAGCGCACTACCTGAGGGGGTGGGGCAGACAAAATCACCACTCAAACGCAGTTGGTTTGGCCTTCTGGGCAGAGTTGGCAGTGTTTACAAGGTTTGAAATGTAACGACATACTTTCTTTGTATGGTCCAATTTGTGGCATAAGGGGCAAATTGTGCAACCAGTGTCAGTGTGAGACCAAAATAAATGATTAGGGGCAGATGGGATATAGGCATGCGGTGGGATGTGCTTGGCCATGTTTAGCTGGTGGGGGTAATGGAGGCCATTGCCCGAGGTGCTTCTAGGCTCTCAGCACCACTTGGGACAAAGAATTGGAGGATGGGGTTTGTGCCATAAGTGGACAGCCCTGACATCAATTCCTCATATAGAGTTTAAGGGGGGAAGGTGGGAGTGAAGGTTTTTAAAGATCACCACAAGTGTGTTATCATTGTGGAGACACGTTCAGGTGGTGGTAATGGGTGTTTTTGTAAATTAAGGGCGTTGCCCCTGCAGTGGCTGCGTCCTCTTCCATGGTTAGCCAATATCAAAATAGCCCTTATAAGATGGAAGTCAATAAACCCCACTGAAACAAAGATGGCCAAACCAGCTCAATGATCGCTTTGTCAGCATATGGGAAGAGAAATCCATATTAGATTTTGAGGCAAAAGTGGATATTGGATTGAGGTAGGGCTAGGGGTGGGGAAGGTTGGGTGGACTCATACAAGGTGAAGTGGTAAGTCCCTTGGAGGGACAAAGCAACTAGTTGTATCAGGTGGACTGGATGATCCCATCCACATGTGTTTGCCTTCTGGGCAGTAAACGCTAGCAGGCGGAGCACCGCTGCCCACACTGAGGCAGCAGGTGGTGGGCTCAGCGGACATAAATGGAATTCTGATGCAGTATAGGTGGCGGTCGGAAAGTTAACAGCTACTTCTTACAAAATCGCTCAAAAGTGATGTCAAGCGCAAAGAAAGTTTGGACAGGATTTTATTATATAGTAAAAAATTAAGTTTTTACACTTCTAGTGAAAATTTCAAGGTATAAAAATGAATGAAAATTTTACATAATTGGAATTTTAGGGTAGCGATATTGGGATTTCAGGAACCCTAGTGAGGCGGCGTCTGATTGGCACTTTAGTTGATTCATCCTTTGTTGTAATTCTTTATCCATGAGCTCCTTATCATGTTGACTACCCCTGAACCTGAATATCCAAGGGCACATTTTTAAGTCCCTGCTTCTAGATGTTGGCTTTATTTTCTCCTCAGGTTATTGATTTGTCACCCAATTTAGTAACATGCTTATTTCTTTGGGTTTGTGCAATGGCGCTCTTTTGATGTGCCTCACATAAAATTTTGTACAACTCTTAAAAAGGTTCATTGCTATTTTTTTAAAATCAGGGCGTGATCCCCAATTGCTACCATCAGTATAATTTGGTTGGTCATTACATTATTTGTGTTCTACAAAGTATTTCTCCCCCTCAAAGGTATAAACAGAGCCAATTTTCATAATCTTCTCAAAAATGTATTCATCTTCCTTAAATAATCTTTTGGAGCGTCAGGTACAAATTATCTTGTATGACAACATCCTGAGCTTTTAGAAAATCTTTTAGATTCACTAAATTTAAAAAAGGTTCATCTAATTTCATCCATGAATGGTAGCTTGCCCACACTTCCGCCAGTTTGGTAATATGTTTTCTAATCCGGCCAGTTGATAAATGATCTACTGGTACTCTCGTGGCCTCATCTTTGACACTTTCCCTCCCAAGCCAAAGGTTGAGTAATGACCTTTGATGCCGCGCATATACTCTATTAAACATTTTGTTAATATTATAATCTGGGATAGAGTATTCAGCTCCTCTCTTTTCCAAGACAGTTGCAGGATCAATCCAGTGGCCTACAGCTTCTTTGGGTGTCCTCCCCATAGATATGAAGCACTTTGTCTCTTTTGCTAATCTCTGGTAGCCTGGTTCATATCTAATTTAATTATTGTCTTTGAGGTGATGGTCGCCTCTATTTTGTTTGAGGCATCTAATTGTATTATAACAAGCTCACCTGCTACCTCTTTCTGGTATCTTATAGGCTGAAGGTTCTTCTGGTCTGTTAATGATTTGTGCTAACAGGGTCAGCAGTTCTGCTTCTCGCCAATACAAGGCCTTGATATGGGACATCCCAATCAACCAGTGGTGGCTAATCCGGCAAGCCAACAACGCGGAGGGTAGCAACTGATCCTACATAACCTGCCTTTAAGGTACATCCTCTGTGTATGCCTCATAAGGTTCCGTTTACTCACTTGAATATACTTTTTGAATATGAGATGTAGGGAGTGGTGCATTTCTGTTTCACTCCAACTAAGTCCATTAGCTTTCTCACAACTTCTGTTATGGAATTCTACCCATTATATGAGAGAAAAACTTGAGGGCAGACATGTCTTATTATAATTTGGTTGTAAAGGAATTAGCGGTTAAGTTTGTGGTGTATTTCCTGACCAGGGAGGCTTTGACACACTTTGTAAATTGGTCAATTGCTCTATTTATGACATTTGATCCACAGTAGGCAGTCAGAAGTGGTCCCAAAATGTCACCAGATCCGTTACTGAATGGTGTTGTAGGGGGACTGGTATAAACTCAAAGCATTCCTCCAGTGGTTGGAAACTTGTGCAAGGTATAAATAGTTATAAAGCTTGATAAACTTCTTTGGACATAGACTCCCAAAGACCTGCTTTCAGATAGGTCAAAGTCTTTTGAAACCATACATGGCTGATGTGCTTATTAGCTTCCATCCCCAGTTTTTTGGTTGCTGATCCTGATGTATGGGTACGATTTATTAGAACCCCGTTCTTGTAGGTTTCCTCAACATGTTGGGTTTTCCTGAGCCCTTCTCAAGACGGTCTTCCCTTAATCCTTTTGTCCTATCAAGCCTTTTCTGGTAATCCAACTAATTAGTATAGTCAATTGCTTTCTTGTGCTTGTAAGTGTACCGCTAGAAATCATGATATTCTGTCAAATTGAGGTTTATGTTTCCTTCTAAGCGGATGATCTTGAAATCATATCCCTGGAGTAATACTGCCCAACTGGAAAGGCGTCCATCAGGATCCTTTATATTCTGCAAAAAGCGGAGCAACACATGATCTTACATGACTTTATAGTTTACTCCATACAAGTAAGATTAGAATTTTCATGCCTGCTCAGATCACTGCCAGGCACTCTCTATGACAGTGTAGTTCTTGGCTTTGCTAAACACCTTTGAATAATACTCAATTGGGTGGTCCAACTCTTCTTCATCCAATTGGCTAATATTGTGCCAAGCCCAACGTCGCTCAGGTCAGTGTAGAGGTAAAAGACTTGGTGTAATCCAAGTAGTCCAAAATTGGCGCCTTTACCAATCTTGCCTCTAATTCTCAAAGGCCTGCTCCTGTTATAAGCCCCACATAAACTTCATTTAGTTTTTAGGAAGGTATGTGTGGGTTGCAGCCAAGTCCGCGAAATGGGGGTAAACTGTTAGTAATATCCCATCATCCTGAGGAACACTTGGATTTCCTCTATGCTCTTTGGTGACTCCATTGCCAATATCGCTTTGACCTTCCCATCCTGGGGTTTGATTCCGCCAGAGCTGATCTCATGCTTGAAAAACTCTAATTGTCTCTTTAGGAAGTTAAATTTGCTCCATTTCAACTTTAAATTTGATGCTCACGGCTAAGTAAAGACTTTATGAAGGTGTTGAAGATTCTTTTGGAAGGTTCAGCTGTTTACAGTAATGTCATCCAGTTAAATCAAAACTGGACAACTTGAAATCGCTAATAATGCAATCCAATGCGCGCTGGAAGGTGGCAGGGTGTTGCAGAACTTTTAGTCATCCTTGTGAGCTCAAACTACCCCCTGACTACTGATCAGCGCGCACTTCTCCTGGTCCTCTGGTGAGAGCTCCATCTGTAGTATACATTTTACTGATCCCTCACAAGAAGTATTTTGATTTACCCAATCTTTTCAAAGCATCATTAATGTGTAAGATCGGGTAGGAGTCCATTTTGGTTATCTCGTTCAAGTGGTGGTAGTGCATGACTACGTGATGAGTCCTATCCTTTTTGCCTACAACAGTACTGTCGAAGCCCAAGGACTCTTTGATGATCTGATCAGTCCTGCTTCGGCTAGTTAATTCAGTTCTTGAGCAATAACATCATTTTCAGCTTTTAATCTTAGTAGGACTTTGATTTGAATGGTATAACAGACACAGTATCCATTTTGTAAATTTCTCCCTTTGAGAGTCCAAAGTCATTAGATCCAGTACAAAGATGTCTTTGAACTCATCCAATAGCACGTCTAAATTCTTCTGCTGTTTGATGATCGCATCCATGAACCTAAGCTTGTCAAAAATCTCTATGGAGATTACTGACTCAATATCATTTTAACTGGCAAGTTGGGCCTGTTTAATGACTTGTCCTTTCTCAACTCTTATAGTTTTAAATGTTATAAGTCCTAAGTCAATGATTATTTCTCCTGAGTGGTTGGAGTTGGCGCTGTAGCTAGCAGGGCTGAGTGAAGGGGCAGTCCTTGAAACTGCTTGGAATTAGACATCATTATATCTAAAAAATACAGCAAGGGGCCAGAACCACTGGGATGACTAAGGCTTGCTTAGTAACCTCAATACAATCATAAAAAGAAGCTATTTAAAAACTATATAAGAGAAAAATGATAACCCATTTATTGAAACTTGTGATAAAAGTATTGCAATATGTTTTGTCACGCATGGGACGTTCTGTAGTAGAAAAACAATCAGGGTCTCCTTGGATTTCATGAAGAGGCATGTGACGAGAAATCTTTCTTTATCTCATAGTAGTCTCCCAAATTGCTAGGGAGGCTTTTTTGTAGCCTTGGTTCTTATGCCATCCATATCATTACTTGATCTGTTAGATGATTCAGGGGCAGATGCCTTTGTTAATCTTTAGAAATAGTCATATCATTGATAGGCAGATGAGATTTGTGTTTGCTTTGTTCAATTAGTTTTTGTCTGAGGTGTGAGTTCTGACAATTCCCCTTGAGATCCTGTCATAGGAGTAAAAATGATTTGAGAAATCGCCAATGTACTCAGTTGATGACAAGACCTTTATCAGCTCTGACGATTAGTTTAGTGTGACCCACTTCTATGAAAATCTTTCATATAGACCAGATCAAGACGTTGCAAGCTTTCTAGTTCATCCCCTGGGGCAATGGTAATAGAACATTATAAGTTTCCTAGTTGGTACCCCAGCAAATAGGGCTATCATAAATTGCTTCATTACATCTCCTTGGTCATGTTATGCACCAAAGCATATATTGCCAGGGACTGCAGTTGTATAATCTCATTCATTAAGGAGTGCAGGGTGATCTCTGAAGTTTTAGGTGTTGTCACATCAGCAAGGGTGGTAAACTAATTGGTTGAATGGAGTCCCTGCTATAAAGCCCTAGAGGAGGATTTTAATCACCCTGTGATAGCTGACCTGTTAGGCCAAAAGAGCACTCAGGAGAAAGTGATTCCATAATAGCGGGTTGGTGGGAGCCATCTATTGAGTTTTTAATTAAAAGGTCGAGTCATAAAAAGGCTACACAATTATCAGTCGCTATAGCTTTAGCGAAATTCTTATGGGCTTCAGATATCTAAGGCAAATCTCTTGCTGGAAAAGATGTCTTCTCCGAAACAAATCTCTGCTAATATGCAGTCAATATCTCTAGATAATGCAGGAATTCTCTAATGTAATTAGGCAAAAATTATGGTTGCAACTAAGTATGTCTTTATTGGTCAAAGTTCAAGGATATTTATAACTTTGTAAAAGTTTTAGGACATGTTGGATATACTTTGGTAGAAGTTTGGGATCAAATTTGGGTACATTGATTTCCAAATGGCACATTATTTCTAGATGCGGTGGAATGTGGAGGTTTCTAATGGACATGATCTTTCCTGTTTAATACAGCGGAATCAAAAGATCTCTGAATGGCAAGATCTTTCACTGATAAACTGGAGGATTCAGGAATCATTTGTATTCTAGTTGCTCATTTAAGCGAACATTGTTGGGTGCCTTTTTGAGTAACTTCTGCAGTGGTGGAATTCCATTGCTTGGTTTCAAATTATCTAGCGTTTTAACTTTTTCTGGTCTAAAACAAATCCCATCATTCCTAATAATGCTCCCCTCTAGAATTTTCCTGAGAGAGGGACAATACTTCAGAGTTCTAGCATAAACTTAATTCACAATGAAGTCCAATTTGACTAGTGTGATCGAGTACTCTGGTCCTCAATGATAGATAACACAATAAGGTCCTGACCTAAGCGTATCAGTTTGTGAATCCAGATCCCTGGCTGGTGATGGTAGAACAGGACCAGATCCCCTAGAAGGTACTCAGAAAAACTTGTTTTTTAGCATTTCTATAATCCACTTCTCATTTACTTATAGTCTCAATAGATTTGGCAACTAAAGCTTGTAGTAAAAACTCATCTTCCATTCTCTTCATTGCTAGCTTAACTGTTTCAGGAGTATAGGTTTCTAATATGGGCTTAACAATCGAGGCCAAGATCAGCTCTCTGCCATATAGAGCTCAAAAGGTGACGTCTGGATAAATCGATGATAGCTCACAAAATATACCAATAAAGCCACTGGGAGTATTCATCTCACCTAAATGGGTCAGATTGAGCCATCTTGTGTAGGATAGCGATTAACGTCCCATTTGTTTGTTCCACCGCTGTGTTGGTAGTAGGATGATAAGAGGAAGTGAAGGAGTTATAAATGCTAATCAATAAATTAATATCAGCGATCACTTGTGATATAAAATCGTGATATTATTGAATAACATCACCATTGGAGTACAATGGCGAGTGAGATCATTTTAATTATGAAAGAAGTGATCGCTTTTGAACTGGGTGAGAAAACTGAGATGGTACCAACCCATTTTGTGAATTTATCAATTGATAGTATGATGTACCAAGGGCCATACATCACCATAGGTAGTGGACTAATAATTTCAATACTGATGGTAGCAAATGGGGTAGTAGGGCCCACAACTTGTTGTTGATACGTCGTATTAAGAGGTTCCTGGATAGCACAAATGAGATAAGAATTTATGACATCTTGGAATGACTCAATCATCCCTACTCATTAACATTGCTCTTTCATCCACTAAAAGGTTTATCATGATACCATGGCCTACTGTATATTGTGCCTTCAAGGCAGTTTCAGCTCTCAATGGTGGTCGGACATAAGCCATCCAGGAGGTTCTGACCTGATTATACAATTATACATCCTTGATCCAAGTCTGTTTGATCATCTTCATCAATCGTTGCTGAATTGCAAGAGACTCTCGGCTCTACTCCTCAGGTTTTTCAGTAAGTTTATGGATTTATTATTCCTCGGAGGCATAAATAGTAAATATGGGTAATCATGACAATCTGTCAGCACTTTATTATTATGGCACGATGATTTGAGAATTCATAACTATGTGGTTATGTGCCCAGTGGGCCAGCCGTCCATTTGGATCCTTCAACTGTTTTATCCACCATAGAGGCGCATTATTCATAACCACTGTAAAATGATTCCTGTACAAGAAAAGATGAAAATTCTTAATGTCAAGCAAGACAGCTAGGCATTTGCACTTGGCAAATCTGTAAGCCCTCTCCACATGTGTTAGTGTTTTACTTGAGTGTGCTATAGGATTATAAATTTATTTTTTATCAAGCTGTTCCAGGATGGCCCCAACAGCCACATCACTAGTTTCAGTAAAAAAGGAGAAGCGGTTTATCGAATTCAGGATGTACCAATACAGGGGTGGTCATGAGAGCTTTTCATAGGACGTCATAAGCTTGTTGTTAAGTTTTACAAATGGAACAGAACCTCCTTATATAGCAGATACATCAGCAGTTTGTCAAGCTTGACAAAGTGGAGTTAAATTGTTACTAATAAATGATTATCTTAAACAAAAACCTAATATTGCGTAAGCTGGATTTTAATTTCATGTTCTCAATTGTGACCACTTTGTCTGGTAATGTCAAGATCCCTTCCTGGGTATTTTATGCCAAAGGAATTCCATGTCAGCTTAGAAAAATGCATTTGGCTGGTTTTAGTTTCAGCAAAGCATAGCGGAGACATTTAAAGCACTATATCTAAAGTGAATAAGTGTTGTTCAAAATTGAGAGAAATCATGGCCACATCATCAAATTGAACTAAACACATGACATATTCAAGTCTCAGAACTGGCCATCCTTCGCCCTTTGGAAAGTGACAGGGACGTTGTATATTTTTTTGGCATTCAGGTAGGTTCAAATAACCCCTCAATTGATATAAGAGCAAATTTCTCCTGATCATCCAGCATAAGCCTAATTTTCCAGTATCTGCTAGCGAGATCCATTGCAGAAAAGAAAAGAGAACTAGCCATAAGTTGTAGAGAATTATTAATTTATAAAGCAGGTAACTGTCCACTCAGGTAATGGCACTCAACCGGTGGTAATCCATTACCACCTGATGCCCGCAATCCTTTTTTCATAAGAGCAGAAATGGCAAATCCCATGGACTTTTTAAGGGCTTAAGTACTATGACGTCCAGGATTTGCTTCAGCCCCTTCATCACCTGATCTTCTTCAACCTTAGATTTCTAGTAGGGTCAGGCACGGTTTGGAGAGAAGTCGCCTGCAAGCACTCTATGCTGCAGAACTTTCATCATTTAAATGTCGTCTGGAACTTTTGAAAATATGTCAACGTACTCTTTAATCAAAGCATATGAAGATGCTGCTTCTCATAGGCGAGAGTGTCACCTATCTTGACTTCTTTATTGGTGATGGTAATGTCCTCGTTGATCCCTAAATTTTGTGATGTTCCACACCTGCGAATGGATTCAGCTTAGTTAACGGGTAGAGTCCAAACATATGCAACAGGTTGGTTTCAGTTTATTTGCCTAGGTCAATCAGTGAAATTGGCCATCATATTGGTTGGGGGCCCCTGGTAAGCAGGATCAAGCACCCCAAGCAGTTGAGAGGCTCTTTAAATTAACAAGATTAAAGTTTCCATGATTTTCCGTAAGTGGTATGGCAGAATGGTAAGTTGAATCTGTGTGTCCACCAATATTTAAGAATTTGGGTATAACTACTCTGTTGTTGGACTATATGCGCATCCCTTCTTGAGCCTTAGCACTGAAAGAAGGCAGCTTGGTTTTTTAACCAACTACTTGGTACTCTTGACGCTCAATGAAGTCTGAATGTTAAAGTAAACCGCTCCTAGGTTCTCTTTTTACTTTTCTCTTTAAGGGCATCTTTAACAACTAAGGGAATGTGATAACTTAAGGTAGAAAAATATAAGTCATTATGACTAATTTGGGTTCAAACTCAATAAGGAATTGTGTGCCTATGATAAAGTCATACTTGTCATGGCTTGAGGATAACATGATTATGGGACTAATAGCAAGGATAAAGATGCACTTCAGGAGGCCAAAATGGTGAAGTTCGCAGGCCTCCCTGACCTCAAGCATACCTTAGACTAACCCTGGGTTAAGGCGAGATATGCCCAGGTTGGTCCTAAGGATGTGAGAGAAGTTTTTCCCTTTATTAAAGCAGGTGCATTAAAATGAATCAGTTACATAATATTATAATGACAGTTATCTCTAGTTTCTTGGCGAAAGGGGCTCAAAACCCATTTAGTCTCAAAATTTCCAGCTCAGCTCAGCCTTACCTACAATTGATAGCCCGGGTTTAGTTGATTACCATCTATAATACACTGCCAAATGAAAGCATGCGCTTATTGGTGCACCTAGTCTTAGCTCTACTTCCATCAATCGATAATTTTCCTGAATTTCCTTAAATTTGTTTACTCAAGAGCAACCTCTCTTGTTGGTTGACTTCCTCTATAATAAAACCCTTAGTTAGTTTACGTTTTCTTTATGTTAACTTTGGCAAACCTGTGCACGGACCTCTTTAAGGAGGTCTCATGCAACGTCAGCCATTATTTTGCAAGAATGTAACTCTCTCATCTGGTGCACCGCTGGGCCTCCCTGGTCCCCTCCAGACTGTGCCATCTTTGCGCTCCAACCTAGAGCACCGCTTGGGTATGGACTCCACTTCGTGGGTCCACCCCAGCCTTGTTGTTTGTCTGGTTTCTGTTCGTTTATATCTAGTTAACCACCCTCGCCCTAAGTTACTTCTGCTCCAGCACATCTGCGAGGCTCTACTCACCTTATTACTGACGACTAGTTCGCTGGCGTTTGGGCTGTGCATCATGCACCAAGCCGCTGGGAACAGTAGAGTTATAGACACTCTATTTACATTAGACGACCAGCCTATTTATTTTACATGCACTAATATTATCTGTGTGGGACTTTCACAAAGTGCAAATGGGGTGCGCCAGCTGTTGGTCATGGCCGCAGTGCAGCTCACCACCGTTTTTTCATTTTGCTGATGGTTAAATCATCTTGGCGTTATTCTTGCTACCTCCAACTGGAAGTACCCACCCTTCTTGCCCGTACCTGGTAGATACAGATGCTTACAATCTGAGAGTTTTGATTTCCTGACTTTCCACCGAAATTAAAAGATTTAATAAAATAAAATTGGTTTTTCTTTGGCACTGCATCTGGAAGGTGCAGGTAAGAACATTAACAAAGGGCCAGATTGTGTTGGCCTTAGCTAACGGTGCACAAATTATTGTCAAAATGGGTATGGTGTCATTTTTGGCCCAATACGCGCTGTATAACGCTGATTATATTTATATATCCAAGCCAAATCTTCTTTTATGGTTCTAACATGGAGCCCTTTTCAGTATACCAAATAACCCCTGATAACCTGCGCTTGACAATACCATGATCCGCAGAACCCAGAGGGTGTAAAGGAGTTAATTTTTAATTATAAGGACGTTAATGCAACTTCTTAGGATATGGTGGGATATGTAACATCTTTAGTAATAGTGGCCAACTATCCCTCTCCCTTTTTTGATGCCAAAAAGTACCCTGGGGCATGCTTATGCTTGAAGAAGATTTTCATGGTGAAGTATTGGCGTTGCTGCTAAGAATAAAGACCATTCTGAATATTTTTGTTAACTGCTACACTTTCATACCCTTCAGGAAAAATCAGCACTAATAATTTGGTAGACACTGGAGCCTCTGAGAATTTTATTGACCAAGATCTTGCCAACTACCTTGAGCTTACTTACTTGCTAGATGGTATGGTTAGAGGAGGGGCTTCTCAAGGTATTCCCACTCTGATGAATCTAGGATTAGTAGATTATCTAATGGGCAAGTACCTTTTGTCTAAAACGTTTTGTAAGCAATAAAAACCTCTTTACCACATTATTTTGGGTTAGATTGGTGGCGGAAGTTTGACATCAGGACCAACTTGAAAGACAACACCATGTCCTTGACATTAAAGCATGTCGTGTATTAGTCGTCCCATTGTCTGAGGCTAATTTTCATGGCGATCTGCCCTACTGACTCAATAACTATACTCTCAGTATTGCTCCCTTGCTGAAGCCCCCACTGGAGGTACCTTTACCTTCCTTTTTGGGGTCTGTGAACTTTGTTTGATGTGGCTTCAGCCATTGTACTACCAGCTCTTTCAGAATTTGATTGCAAGTATAAGCTCATTGTTGAGCTAGTGCGTATATCTTCCCTGATTTATCCTTTGAACATACGGGAGGGAATGGCAAAGATGTGTGGGTTTAGTGAGCAGTTATCCAAAGTTGCGATTTTTCAGCGTACCCCCCAGTATTCTCACCACTTCTCTTCGCGGAGAAAGCCAATGGTACTTTATGCCCATGCATAGATTATGAAAACTCAACAATGTCATTGTACCAGATTTACATCCCATACCCGTGGACTCACAGATTGCATGCTGTGTGAAGAAGGCAAAAGTCTTATCTAAACTGGATTGCCTAAACACATTCAATCAGATCCGGATTAAGAAGGTCCAGGAGTGGATAACTGCATTCTGTACCAGAAAAGGGATTTTTATAATCTTGGGTTATTCCCTTTGGGCTTAAGAATGCCCCTTGCTATCTTTTAACGTCGTATTGATGCAGCTTTGGGGGATCTGCTTGGTATGTGCGGTTGCTTACATGGATGATATTCTGGTATTTTCACCTTATTATGAGTCGCATGCAGTACACTTTGGCAAGTGTTGGAGAGGTTAAAGGCAGCCAACCTTACACTGAAGATCAGAAAATGTGAATTCTTCAAGTCCCAGGTCACCTTTCTAGGCAACGTCATGTTTGACCAAGTACACATTATAACTCCAGACAAGGAGAAGGTGATTTGTGAGTGGCCTACCCTAACTTTGGTTAAGGAATTGAGGAGTTTTTGGGGACGTGTACGTTCCTTAAGTAATTCACGCCCAATCTTTCTGAGGTGGCGGCATTTCTTTATAAGGTAATTGGAGCTAAAGTTGTTTCAATGATTCCCCATTTGGAGGATGCTTTCCAAGCAGTAAAGTGAACCCTGTTGTCTGTGTACGTCCTTTGCCATGTGATCCTAAAAGTAGTTCATTATGTCTACTAATGCCTCCAGCTTCGCCATAGTGGCTGCTTTACTGAAAGTAGGTGAAGATGGAATAGAGCATCCGGTGGAATATTTTTCCAAGAAGTTGTCTTCGCCAGAGTTAAATTAAGTCATATATGATAAAGGGTTAATAGCAGTAGTTGAGGCGCTGACTTACTGGCGTCATCACTTGCATGGCTCATCCCAACCTTTCAATGTAAATACAGATCACTGTGCCTTATTGTATTGCCGCTCACCTCATGTCTTGACCCCACGTCAAACCTGCTGGCATAAGACCTTAGCCCAAATTATATTTTCAAATGAGTTTACTAAGGGCAAGGAGAATGGTTCGGCAGATTCTTTGAGCTGTAACCCTGCATTAGCTCCTTATTCTAGAGAGGTAGAGGTTCATAATACCAAGTTGATGATTCCACCGGTGTAAAAAAATGGGTCTAGTTAGTATTGGCCAATAACCCCTATAAACATATTACTTTCACAAGTTCAGTTCTTGTGCAATTTGTCTGCATTGTATTGTTGTTGATTTAATTGGTTGATAATAGTATGACGACTCTTACCAACAGTTGAATGAAATTTTTAGATCTCAGCCCAAAGCTTGGCCAGTATTTCCGAAGAAATACTTGAGATGTCTCAAAAATAGGGTTTTGTTCCCACATACCATCTAACCCAATCTTCTTTGAGATTCCCTGGTGACAGTTTCTCTAGTTCAACACATAGTTGGCAGCAATCCCTGATTTGTTTCCGCTTTTTCTCTGGATCCCCCACTCAGATCCTTACTCTTTTCCTTAAAGAGTCTCCCAATTATCGCACACATCAATTTATCCCTGAAAAAGAATAGAACAATTGAAAGCTGATAAAGTTTAATACTTAATTTTATATACCGGATAAAAACTTATTATTTATTGAATTCTAAGGGAATTTATAGTGGGGGGTTCAGCGCCAATCCTGGGTTGACACCTCTTTGATGAAACGGCAGCCATTGCCATTGAATTACCCATCCTTGTCTCAGAAGCGATGGTCTTCCTCATCCTGGCTAGGAATTCATCATTAAACATCCTTAAGATCTAAAATGGAAAAGTTGGAAAACGTGTCCCTAACGTTTTCCTCTTGATCCAAGCAAACCAACTATATTTGGCAAGCGACCTGCTTAGGTAATTTGACTTGTTACCCATTAAGGCAGGCCATGAACCAATTGATCAATTTGCTATTTGTAGGCGGCATTATTTACCTCACAACTTACTACTTACATTCCCAATCAGTTGGTGATGAAACTTGACTAATCCCAATCAATACACCTGATAGTTAATCTTTAATCAACTTTCAGATGTCCCTATTTTGTTGGCAACTCTGCCCGACAAGATCTTAAGCATTTGTCTGGATCAATCCCTGACAGATCTGACCAGGCGAATATCCTAAAATCCTCCAAACATAGTTACTCCAAAATCAGGGTCAACCAATTTCCAATTTACCTCGCATTAGGAAATTATCCCCTAGCGATTCCTGGTAATCTAGCAGACTGGGAATATGGGCAAAAATCCCAACACTTCCCCCCTCTTGCCTGGATTTCCATCGAGAAAAGGACTGGGGTAGGAGAACACCACTTTAGACACTTGGCCAAATACTTCATTTGCTCAAGTGGAGTAAGATTTTCAACACTCAACGCTGCTCAGGACAACCTTTAGCATGTGGATTTCTTCCTCTTCCTCCTCGCTGCCACCTACTCAGAACACAGTCTCCACAATCTACTAACATGCTGGCCTGATCGATTTACTTGTGATAATAACAATACCATATTCTGGTTTTCCCCCCTCAGGGCATATGACCCGCTGTCATATTCAGGATTCTTGGTCCAGCGTCCTCGATTTCCTGATTTTCTCCTCATCCTAGACAGGAGACTCTTACCATCGATGTTCATTTTATGGCCCAATTAAGAATGCTTATTTATGTTCGCCCTTGTTATTTTCTTCTCATAACCTCTTAGCTCATATCATTCTTAATTCTTATATGGAGAGCTCATTCCATTAATTTTGAGATTAATTTCTTCGAAATTGGATCTTAATGGATTGTAGAGTTCATAATATCGACTTCCATATAAGTCTAACACCCCCTTTTGTACAGCTCATATATCAAATTCTGAGTTGTGGTACCAACAGCTACTCAACAGTTTGTCTGATCAAGATCTTCGGCTCTTCCAGCAAATTTTCCAGGATGCACAACAGAACCTCTTCTATGGTCCTTCCAGGACTCATACGCCTAGTATGGTACCAGTGGCTAGTCCTTCTGTGGAATTACTGGAAACGGTAACCAACCCTTTAAAAACCATGCTAGCAATCATTTCAAACAGCTTGAGGCCGATTCTCCACTGTCATTGATTCCAGAGTTGGATTTCAAATCTCCTGGATTCAGCTCCTTTTGTAGATGCACCAAACATCATCATGAATGTTCCTGAAATTATGCCCTTCGCTCTTGATTGCTCCTTTATTTTCAGTTCATACTACTTCCTGAGTTCCTCTTCCAACTCAGACGATACTACAACCTGCTTTCTTGGCTACCCAGCTCACCATTGGCATCAGTATTCATTCTGAACTCCCCTATGCAGAATTGAGGGCCCAAGTCACCGAGGCTTTACCCTAGTGCTGAATCCATCCAATCTTGAGAACATCCTAGATCAGGATATCACTGCTTATGATCTTCGCTTTACTGGCCAAGTTCTTCAAAGTTGGGCCATAAAGCTTCCGGCCTCTCCTGGGTTCCATCACTCCTTCTGCTTCAGCTTCTGAGAAGCTCATAGTCACCGCTTGTAGGATGGCATTTGCTCCTTTCATGATTATCTTGTTTCTGGCGCTTCCCATCAGTTACTTCCACCAATGGCTTTAATTGGGGACATGATTTTGCAACCCCCATCTAGCATCCTTTGTTCCCTACCAGTTCATATATCTGGTATTCTCGACAAAGCCCATTGGCAAGCACTCAAGACTAATCTTCCAGCTCCAGTACCATATCAGGATTACTTTGGGTTATTTGCTGACTGCCTCTTCCTGTACTGTTGCTTCCCTCCCTGCTCTTGGGCTTCACAATTGGCTTCTTCCAACATCTCAATTTCCCTTCCCCTAGTCACTTTATTTCAGGGATCTGCATCCGCTCAAAGAACTTGGTTTCATGTAGGTCTAGCCTTCTCTAGCATCTAATCTCACATAAATTCAATGAGTTATTTATTCCTACTGCAATCCATCCTCTCTCCCCAAGAGGCGACATAGGCGAAATCATCCCCATATCAAGGATAATCAATAAAAAGAAAAATTATAAAAATATATCAGTTTTTCTATGCAGTTTATAATCTATTTTTTCCCATATTTTCATCAGTCTTTTATTTTTTCTTCTTTTTTCTTGGGATTTGACCTTTTTTCAGTTCAGAGATCCATGTTTTTTATTTTTTCCTCCAAATTGGATACTAGTAATCTTAGACCTACCAGTTTTCTATGGTTCAAAGGTCCTTTTTTCAGACTTAGCCATCTAGATTGGTTCAGAGGTCCTTTTTTCAAATTTGCTCTAATCATCAGGACATGAACAACTTAATGGCTCATTGGTCCTTTGGGAACTCTTTTTTTGTTTTTTTCATCGATCCATTGCTTCATATACTTAGCATGGACTTGATTTACAACTCTTCCATACAAGAGATTCTTGATGGAGTTAGCGTCAGTTCTGTCTTGTTGATAATTTAAATGGACCCAAACACAACACATCCGGTTTGTTTCTTCTCCCAAAACCATGGGTTTCACAATAGGAAACTCTTTTGCCTATTTGATATTCTGCTAAGGCTGGCTATTTCTTATTGTCTGTAGATTTTGCTCACATCCTTTTATTTAACATAGTATTGAATGCTTGCAATTGCATTTTGATCAGGATATTATCAATTGGTTCAAGTACTATTTGTCACTCATCCCTGATGTTGGTTCCACCACCAAATATAAAATCAATGGCAATGCGGCCTTCCTCCCATATAGTAATTTAACAGCGTTTTTCCCATCACCATATGATGACTGATGTTGTAGGCTAATGTCACCAAACTCAGGTACGTTCCCCATGCAGAAGTTCTTCCTGCGACCAGCTTCCTCAGTATCACAGCTAGCATCCCATTCACTCGTTCTACCAGACCATTCATCTCTGGCTGGTAGACTATAGACACAACTCCTTGGATTCCCATTATCTCATTCAACCATGGTATCACATGAGATGTGAAGTTTTTCCCATTATCACTAAGAAGGATCTGCGGGCATCTATGTTGGTATACTACTTGATCCTGGATGAACTTTGCGGTGCTGGTAGCATCTACTTTCTCCAGGGCCTTCGTCTCAACCCATCTCGTCAGATGGTCAATAGAAACTATTATGTACTTGACTCCCCCTCTGCTCATTGTTAGTGGTCCCATCATGTCAATGGACACCGTATGCCTATCAAATCCAGGGCAGACCAATCAGTATCCAGTTTTATTCATATGTGGCTTGTGCAGCTGGTACTCCACACAACAATATAGATAGTCGGCCATGTCATTGTTGCTTGACTCCCAGTATTACTGGTGAATAGATCATTGTTTTCCTCAGGCCTCCATGAATAAAAACCTTATGAGCATCTTGAATGACAGCTGCTCTATCCAACATCTTTGGGAATAGTAACCACTTCCCATTAATCATCTTAAACAATTGTCCATCCATGGTATCAGTGTTTTCCATTTCTATAAAAGCGCACCTTGGATTTCTTCAGGGTCATTCCCAATTTATCCATCGACCATTCTCTGGAATAATTCATCTGCCTGTGGGTATACCTTCTGTACAATTGGTAACCGCGATAAGCCATCTGCATTCTGGTGAGAAGCCCCCGCTCAGTTGAAAATCTTGTAATTGTAAGCGTGTAGCTTAAGCGCCCATTGGGCTAGTCATCCTTCTAGTTCTCTCAAGTTATGGAGCCAACGCAATGAGGAGTAGTCCGTCACCACTTTGAAGTGCAATCCATGGATGTACACCCAAAACTGCTTACAGGTGTAAATGACTACAAGGCATTCCCGCTCAGTTACAGTGTAATTCCTCTCATCAGCTTAGAATGTCTGGCTCACATATGCCACCGGATGTTCATCCTCATGTTCATCTACTTAGCTTAATATGGCGCTGATTGCCATCAATGAAGCATTGGTTTGTATAATAAGTTCTCAATTGAAATTCAGACTTTTCAAAATTGGAGAATCTATTAGGTACCAGCGTAACTATCAAAGGAATCCTGCGCTTCTTCATTCCATATAGATCTTTTTTTGGATCCTTCAACAGATGGAATATGGGCTCAGCAATTTGGACAAAGTCCCAAATAAATTTTCTGTAGTATCCGACCATTTCAAGGAACAATTGGATATCTCAGACACTCTTCAGCAAAGCCATCCGTTCTATGGCTTCAATCTTCTGGGCTTGCAGCTGCAATCCACTAGAGTTGATCACGAATCCCAGATAATCCAACTCTTTCTTAAAGAAGTGACAATTCCTTGGCTTAATCTTTTAGGTTAGCTGCAGACAGTCTCTTGGATACTTCTTCCAAGTGGTGTAAATGGTCAGTAAACATCCTACTGAACACGTTAATATCATCTAAGTACATCAGGATGCACGACAACTTCAAGTTGCTCAGTATAGCGTCCATGGCTCTCTGGAACGTTGCAGGCACATTGTATAGACCCTGAGACATACTTTTCGGTTGATATAGCCCCTGCACGGTAATATTTGCACATTTTTCTTGGTCTTCTATTGGAAAAGCGATTTGCCAATATTCCAATATCAGATCCATCGCTGAGAAATACTTCGATTCTCCCAATTGATCTAGCGCATCATCAATTCTTGGTAGGGAATACAAATCCTTCTTCATAATCTTATTCAGCTTCCAGTAATTGATAACCACCCAAATAGAACCATCCTTTTTCTTCACAATAAGTGTTTAACTCGCCCAGGGACTAGACGATGGAACTGATAGCCCATGCTTCACTAGTTTTCTGATTTCTTATTCCACTATGCTTCAGCTGCCTTCAACTATTGAATCAATCTCATCCTGATCAGCAAATTTTCCCTGATGACGACCTTTTGGATCACATCTCTCATGCATCCCAAATCATGGTCGTCCTGGACGAATACTTCCTGATACTTTTTGAACAACTTGAGCACCTCCTCTTGCTGTCCTTCCATCAGATCAGCGAGTTGCTCTTGATCAACAAATAGGTTGATACTCTTGGTTACCCCTGCTGGTAATCCCATATTATTGAGAGTCCCAAAATTGTGGAATATCCTCAATTTGGCTGTCAGGATTAGATGAACAAAAGCAATGATCTGATTCTTCCTGAAATTCATCGGTTTTTCACCTTTAATTCGCCAGAACTCGAATTTCTCCATGGCCCAGCATTATTATTCCATGAGCCACTCAAGGCTCTACTATGGACTTCTTCCAGGGCTTCTAACCTCCACATACAGCAGCTCAGGTATCTCCAATGTCAACCCCATGTTGACTATCATCTGTGGTCCCAGCGGTTGGTTTTCTCATTCTTGATCCTCAGTGGAATTCTTTGATTTTCTAGGATTTCCGTCATCATTTCTCATTGCTTCTGACCAACTAATTGGTAATGAATTGAGACAATGTAATCATTGTATATCGATTTGATAAAAGTTGTTTCTCCTATTCAGCGGAGCTTCCTTAATATTCTGATAGACCAATGGTAACGTCTGACTTAGTATGGTCAACATATTATCCTCAAAGTTACATTTAACTCCGTACTTGCATAGAAATATCATCCTGATCAGAATGTCATAGTTTTGGTTGGCCAAAACTATTGCTGGCGCAGATACCACCAAGGATCCAAATTGCAGTGGCAAAGTGATATACGCTCCACATGAGATATAAGTACTTGGCCCAGCTGTCCCATACTTCTTCTTGTATTCAAAGTCAGGCAAGATTTTCATCCTTTTCACCAGCTTGGTTAAGACAATGTTGATGGGCGCTCCACTGTCAACAATCGCCCTCATCCATACTAGATTCACTTTTATATCTATATATGTACACTCAGAGTTTTGTAAGATAGTGTTTACTGAGTTTATAGCGGCATTATTAGCCAAAGGGAGGGCGTGAATGATTTGCGCTAATAAATTAGGATTTGATTCCTTTATCATGCTGAGGGGGATTGACAGGTTTGCCTCATCTAATCGGGCTTCAAACAATTCTTTGGGATTATCAGTGGCTCAAATCTTGTATGCCAATTGTTGGGCATATGGCTGGGCAACTCCCTTGATTATCTTGGGGTCGATTCCCTTTTCCCTAGATCTTGTCACCGCGTTTACGTCCAAATTGACCACTTGATACAGTTGATCTTGTACGTCTTCATCCACAAACAGATCACTGATGTCAATTTCCTCGATCATGATATTAGGAGGAACAGGCTTCTCCGCAGCTCTAGACTGCTCCCCATCTAGGCTGCAGGCCCTTTTCCCAACTTTTTTGCGGCAGCAGACTCTTTCTCTAGGACCACGTTGATTTGATCCTTTGGCTTCTTGCAACGTACAGTAAAATGTCCCTTCCCTCTACATTAGTAGCAGACCTACTCTTTCTTATTCATCCATCTGAACTCTTTGAGCTTATTCACCAGCACAGTTTGATTGTTAATCTCTTTAGCACCTTTGTTCCCCTTTGGGGGATTCAAATTGCATACTGGGTTGGATATAATACTTTTTTGGAGGGCATCAAAGGTTGCTCCTAAGATCATCAAATTATCTACCATATGAGAGGTAGTGATTTCCTTTGCAAACATGTAAGACATCATTTGGTGTAGTATGTAATAGGGCCGAAGGGCCACTTGTAATGCAATTCTGGAATCAAAGTCGTCCAGTACCTTCGCTCCAACCAGGATTTGTGACTCCTGGTAGAGCCAATCTGTGAAGCTTGCTAAAGATTCATCTTTATGGAACTGGATGCTCATAAACTCCTGTTTGCACTTTGACATGCGCATCAGACTCCTGAATTATTTCATTATGGCCACTTTGGCCTCCGCGTATGACAGGATGTCCCCCTCCAGGTGGTTCAACACTAAGTCTTGACAGTCAGTGTCTAGGCAATTCATAACCTTCAACGCCTTTTGACAATCACCATAGCCATACATAGTCATATTGAACATTTGGAAAAACGCTGGGGCATTATCCCAATGGCAAGTCAGCAATTTTGGCGTTGCCTTAAATTTCTCTGAGGTATCTCTAGCTGATTCTCTGGGTTTCACCACTTGGCTCACTTGGGGGAGTGACTTCAGGCATCATCTTTGAAATTGCATCAAAGGTGGGTGACATGTTTTTTTTGGGTATTTAACTTCCCAATTATAGTATGAGGACTTCTTTCTTTAGCATTGGTTGCCACTTTGGCTCACAATTGCATTTGTGAGTTATTAGCTCCTTGACCTGTTTGATCAGTCACTCAATGTCAGCGCTAAAATTTCTCAAATAAATGCAATCCGCTTCCTGCTCCATTTTTAGATATAAGTCCTCTTGAATTAAGTCCCCTTCTTTCTTCTTTAACGAAGTTACTTTTCCAAGTAACTCATTCACAAAACTCAAACATTATCGATCCCTTCCTCCATCTTGGCGGCTCAAAATTCCAAGGCTGCAAAATCTCAATGATCTGCTTAGTTTAGGGCATTCTGATTAGCAGTGGCCAACTCTGTCCATAGTTTTCTTAACTCATCTTTATACGACATCCTTCTAAGTTCTTCTACTCAACTACACCCCCTGTATTGAGCACCACTTTGTAAAAATTTATGGGTCTGGTTATTATCAGCCAATAACCCCTATAAACTTATTACTTGCACAGGTTCATTTCTTGTGCAATTCATCTGCGTTGTATTGTTGTTGATATAATTGGTTGATAATAGTATGTCAATTATTATCCGAAGTTGAATGGAATTCTTAGTTCTTGGCCCAACGCTCATCATTATTTCCACTCAAAATACTTCAGATGTCTCAAAATAGGGATTTGTTCCCTCATACCGTCTAACCTGATCTTCTCTGAGATTCCCTGGTGACAGTTTCTCCAGTTTGATACACAATCGGCAGAAATCCCTGATTTGTTTCTGCTTCTTCTCTAGATCCACGCTCAGATCCTTACTCTTTTTCTTAAATAGTCTCCCAATTATCGCACATAGTAATATTATCCCTGAGAAAGGAAAGAACAATTTAAAGCTGATAAATTTACTAATTAAAACTAGATACTGAGGGGGTGGAAGGCGAGTCAGTAGGGCGTACAGCTACCAACCTGAAAGTTGTGGGTTTTATTTCCGTCCTTCACACATCGATCAGGGTGCCAGCTGAAGGAAGCTATTGGCGGTTAGTAGGTATAATAACACGAAAACCTTACCCATGACGTAACCAGAAAAATCTGAGTCCCAATCTGGAGGTGAAGAAAAATTTCTATGACAGAGTTGACCCTGCTCAGGTTTCATGTCAAAGCTTTCTTTCTCTATTTTGGTAATGTCCGTCCCCTGGTTGGCTTGCCTCAAACAAATAAAAACTAGATACTGGATAAAAACTTATTTATTTATTTTTTTCTATGATTATTTATAGTGAGGGATTCAGCCTCAACCCTCAGTTGAAACCTCTTCAATGAATGGCAGCTGTTGCCATTAAATCACCCATCCTCATCTCAGCAGCGATGTTCTTCCCCATCCTGTCTAGGATTCCGTCATTGGACATCCTCAAGACCTAAAATGGAAAGAGTCAGAAAACATGTCCCTAATGTTTTCCTCTCGATTCAAGAAAACCAACCATATTTGGCAAGCGACCTGCTTAGGTAATGTGACTTGTTACCCATTAAGGCAGGTCATGAACTAATTGATCAATTTGCTAGTTGCAGGCGGCATTACTTACCTCACAACTTACTACTTACATTCCAAATCAGTTGGTGATGAAACTTGATCAATACCAATCATTACACCTGATGGTTAATCATCAATCAACTATCAGATGTCCTTATTTTGTTGGCAACTCTGCCCAACAAGATCTTAAGCATTTGTCCAGATTGAGACCCGACAGATCTGACCAGGCGAATATCCAAAAATTCCAAAACATAGTTACTCCAAAATCAGGGTCAACCGATTTCTAATTCACCTCACATTAGGGAATAATCCATTAGCGATTCCTGGTAATCTAGCAGGCTGGGAATATGGGAAAAAATCCCAACAACTGGGTAAGATTGTGTCTCAACCTCTCTCTTCCTCAGCCCACAGGCCAGCACTCGCTCCTCTGAAAAATGTGGAAGAATACAGTATGTACAGAAAGGTAGTCCTTTCACAGCCTTTGTCAGCTGAATATACTATTACGTTTGCCAAGAGAGTATAGAATCAGGAGGACATCACCAGAGGTTACAACGTAAAGTATGAGATGGTGTGATTCCAGGGGCGCCTATGGGTTCCCGCTGGACCACTTCGCCTGGAAACATCTGGGTCCATCATGACGGAATCAACTTTGGTCATCCTGAAAAGCGAAGACTTTGGAGCTACTTTTCTGCACTTACAATTGGAAGGGGTTGCCCACTCAGGTGGGCAAGTATTGTAAAAAGGTGCTGAATCTGCAATTTATGAAAACAAATTGACAGTCACTAGTGGGGTCGTTGGTACCAGTTCAAAAGGCTGAAGGGCCTTGGACTTCCTTTTCAATGGATTTTATTGTGAAATTGCCTGTATCTGATGGCTACAATGCCATCATGGTAGTTGTGTACCAGTTTTCAAATTATCCCACTTTATTCCTTGCAAACCACAGTAACTGCGGCTAAGATGACTAGGCTCTTCATTACACTTGTTTGCTCTTCATGGGATACCCCAAGAAATTATCAACAATCGTGGACCCCAGTTTACCTCTGTTTTTTGGGAAGATTGTGTAAGACTCTTTTGAGTTTCCCTGATATTTGACAGCCTATCATCCCCAATCAGATGGGAAGACTGAGCGAGTGAACCGGTGTTTGGAACAATTCTTGCATTGTTACATTTCCGCGGACCATTCAGATTGGGTTTCTCACCTTCTTATGGCCCAGTTTAGCTACAACAACACTTTACATTTTTCTGTCGGATGTTTCCCATTTTTTTCCAACCATGGGTCTAATTCCGTCTTCAATATAGAACCTAGTTGTGGATCAAGGGTTGAAGTGGTGTTGGACTTTGCTTAGACTATCAAGAAAGTACACCAGGGGGTCTCCACAAGTTTGTAGGCGGCAATGCGATATTATAAGAAGAACTCCAATGGAAAGATATTGGTGGGTCCAACGTACAAAGAAGAGGATCTTGTGATTCTTGATGCTCAAAAAATCTCTATCATGCAGCCATGCAAAAAACTATTACCAAAGAAGATTGTCCCTTACCACGTTGTCAGAAAGGTGGGCCACGCCTCATACCAGTTGGATCTTCCCCATTCGTTTTAGATCATTCAGTATATCACAAAAGCAAGTTGACGTTGTTTGAAAGCCCCCACCAGGACTCTGGAGCCTTATCTCATAGATGGGGCGCCAGAGTGTGAAGTGGAGGAGATAGTTGCCTCCCACTGGTAAAAAGAAGGCTTGAGTACCTGGTTCCTTGAAGGGACTTAATACTGCGGAAAATAGTTGGGTACCAACGCATGACTGCGCGCATGCCCAAGACCTGATTGACGTTTTCCACAAGCGCTTTCCCCAGGCCACCAGACCTCATTTAAAATAAACCTTGCCGCTATGCAGTTGGACCCAGCCACAAGACTTTGTTCCTGTTGCAAGCCCCTGGAGGGGGGTGGAGCCTCAAAAGTATGAGAGGATAATGTCATGGCTTGAATGTGACATGATTATGGGGACCAATAGCAAGGAAAAAGCTGCACGTCAGGAGGCCAAAAAGGTGAAGTTGACAGGCCTCCCAGATTTCAATTATACCTTGGACCAACGCTGGTTTAAGGTGAGATATGCCCAGGTTGGTCCTGGGGAAGTGAGAGAAGTTCAGCTTGCATTTAAGCAGATGCATTAAAACGAACCAGCTACATAATAAATAATAACGGGCTGCTTTGGTTTCTCAGTAAATGGGGTCTTAAAACCCGTTCAGTTTTCGAAATTTTCAGCTTGGGTTGGCCTTAACTTCAATTAATGCCACAAGTTTGGTTGATTACCAGCTATAGTACGCTGCCCAATGGAAGCATGCGCTTATTGGTGCACCTGGTCTAAGCTCCACTATAATCAATCAATTATTCTCCTAAATTTTCTTAAAATTTTTTACTCAAGCTCAACCTCTCTTGTTGGTCAACTTCCTCCATACAGAACCTTCATTAGTTTGCGTTTTCTTAATTTTAACTTTGGAAAACCTGTTCACAAACCTCTTCAAAGAGGTCTCATGCAACGTTAGCCTTTGGATTTGCACAAATTTAACTCTCTCATCTGGTGCACCGCTGGGCCACCCTGGTCCCCCCAGACCATGCCACCTTTGCACTCCAGCCCAGAGCACTGCTTGGGTATGGACTCGACTTTGGGGTTCACCCCAGCTTTGTGTTTTTCCGGTTTCTGTTCATTTATATCTTGTTAACCACCCTCGCCCTAAAACACTTCATCTCCAGCACCCTATGCAGGGCTCTACTCACGTTATTACTGATGACTCGTTCCTGGGAGTTGGGGCTGTTCACCTTGCACCACCCCAATGGGAGCAGGAGAGTAATAGACACTCTCATTACAATAACCATCTTTCTTTAGTACAATCTCCAGGGCTTACACAATTATAAATCCAAACTGAAGCGGCAAGAATATTTAGGCCTTCAGAGATTGGGTATGATTAAGCCCCAAGGCTCCATACGCCTAAAGTGTGGTTTTGATCTGGCACAATCTTTATCCATTTCATCTTTCAAGAGGAAATAAATTAACTAGCAACCAGGTAACAAACATAATCACAATTTTTATCTTATTTACAATTGCTTCAACATGGGCAAACTCAGTGCCTAAAAATTAAAAATTAAGTAGATTGAATATCCTGGCAGAAGATGTCAGAAAAGAGCAGTGTAGGAAGAATGTAAACTTTTTTAAAATTAATGAACCTGGGAACATCCATTTCATTAGGATTAATAGGACGTAACACTTGGAACGGAAAGGTACTTTAAATGTGGGATGAGGCGCATAGTTTTCAACAGAGGGTGCATCATGCCCTAATCTGACTCTATTTTTCCTGTCTCATCATTTTTTCTTCCAACAGTCTACCTGATGACCAGAATTCTGCAATAAGAGCAAGGGTCTTGTCAAGTTTTAGATCTCTGGAATCATATTGGTTCTAGAATGTGAGGCTGGGTCCCCTTGTTAGTGTTTGATGCACTTCTAGCTCTGTCAACTCCATGATAAATTCCTTAAATCAAGAATTACATTTTTGTCTTTTTTGCGTTCTAAAAGTGTAGTATGAGAAGTATAATGTGCTTGAATTCAGAGAGGATGGTGGCAATGGCCTCATCTAAATTGACTCAATTTCAGGATGTGAGGTCCTGAGCATCATGATAGAACTGCTCAGAAAACTTGTTATTTGTTTCACCATGTTTATGGCGGATCCGCTTGAAAGGCTGTTTTTGAAAAAGAAAATAATTCCAAATTTTTTATAAGGACCTCCTTTATCTCAGCCCAAGTAGTAAACTCTTTTAAAATATGGCATTATGATATCTTGGGCCTTACTATAAATAAAGGTTTATAAGTGCTGGTACATTTGGCGACATATAACATGTTCCATCGCACCTTCATACACTGAGATAAGACTAAATGATTTTTGGCCCCAGGCACATATTTCCTTAAAGGGGGTTTAAAATTCAACAGTCTCAGAGAATTTGGAAAGTGGTAGAAATAGCTGTTTCAATACAGTCAGCTCTGTGGTTCCTAGGTTGTTTCAGGGAATAGCCTTATCAGCTTAACAGCAGATCTCATCTATATCATCCTGTATATTATGGTACCATTCAGTGACATGATTGAGTGGGGCTTTGGTATCTAGTATTCAGCGGAGTTTTTTAACCTTGAAAAACTTGATTTACACTTTGGGTGACAGTTTATCTTATTTAGCCTCCTTTGTTTGAAGCTTAACACTCATTATTCAGGTTTGTTATTAGCTTATGTCTGATTGGTTTGCTATAAGTGATCAACTTAGAAACAAGTCTGGCGTAGGGAAGTAACTTTGTTATGCAATAAAATCAGTGTTAGATCCTCGTCAATAGATCCCCCCTCAATAAATATCAATACTCCTCAAGCCACCTTTAGCAGTTGTTTAAGGTCTTTAGTTCAGCTTTGGGTTTCTCCTCAAAAAAAGTCCTATAGGCGAAGAGGTCTCAGGGGGTCCGTGAGTACCTTCAGGCCCTGGAATCCCTTGCCCCCTTCAGGGCCAATAGGGTCAGGAGAGCTAGGGAGGTCTCTTCGGATAATAAACTCCTTAACAGGCGGATGGCAATCCTATGACTCAATTGCTGAATTTTTGTATCTGGGGCTGCAACTCATAAATCAGTAGTTGGCAATTTCAGAGATTTTTTGATAAGTTAGTCAAAGTGCGCTCCACTTGCTGGTCTAAATCAGCCGTGGCATAAGTGTCTGTTATGCAAGTTTGTCATGTAGGTATTGTAAAGCTCCATTCTTAATTTAAGCTAGGTGTGTTGAAACTCATTAATCTCTCTCCGTTTATCCATAATGGCTACCCTATTATCCTGACCAAAATTGGAAGCTGCATCATACAATTTAAGAAGTTAAGTGCGAAGCTGCTGTGAAATATCAAATTGTCATTGTATTCCCATGTGTGAAATCCTAGTAATTTTATCTGTTGATGTTTGGCGTGGTGAACAAAAAAATAGAGATAGGATTTAGTTTGAGCAACCCCTCATTCATTACTAAGAAAATTGGGTGAATTACATGGATGTTGCAAACTGGGAGCAATTTTAGAGGGGTGACTATTACTGGGTCTCCCCCAGGGATGATGGTTCCATCTGGTAAAGATGCTACAATCTCATCTACTTTAGCAGCCTGCACTTTATAAAGAGTCTTATCAAGGGCTGAAAAACTCAGGTCATTGTTTCTCAGAATTCAAGATCTTGAGTGCTCGAAAGGGGTGTATCTTGATTATTGGAAGTGACCTATCTGGATAAAAACATATTCTCTTCTACATTGGTAGGTCTGTTGTTGCTGGGATAGCTCATGTGAAGGTACGTCTTCACCAAGTAGCCTTGGAAAGGACCTGGCAAAAAGCACCAGTATTTTTACTTTTGTTAAAATTTGAATGCTGGGTCCTTCAAAGGGTACACAATTAACAGTTGCTATAGATCCAGCGGAATCTCCTAGTAGACTTGGGTCTCTATGACAAATCTCTTGGAAGGAAAGATGTCTTCATCAAGAAAATCTCTTCTAGAGTCAGTAAATATCACTAAACGATCCTAGGCAAACTCTAGTTAAACTAAGAAAATTATGGTTGTGACTAAGTATATCTTTATTGCTTAAAATTTGGGGATAAAAAATGTTGATAAAATTTTGGAATCATGTAGGAAGTACTTTCGTTGAAGTTTGGGATCAAGCTAGATACAGCGATTTCTGGATGTCAAGTTCTTTTCTAAATGTGATGGAATTTGGATGTTTTTAATGGACAAGATTTTTTCTGATCAATATGAAATCAGGAGATCTCTAAATGTCAGGAACTTCTTGGAAAACCCAGCGGATTTAGAAAGAAATTAGGATTTTAGTTGCTCGTTTAGGCGATCATTATTAGTAGCTCATTGTGTGATAGTTCTCTTGACTGCCGCCTAAGTGTAAAAATGGGCTCAAAGCTGAAATTTAGTGGAGAGGTCAAAAAACGAAAAGATGGATGGAATATAGACATCTTTAATGTTCTAGAAAGCGTCGATATCTATAGGATTCATAGGGATATAGTACCTTAGGGACCCTTGTGGACCTGCAAGACGGAACATTTTACTGCCTTCTATATTGTTCAACTGGATGGTGCCCTCATTGTACTGCATCATCCTCATGACTGCGGCGGTGGGGGCAGCACCTCTCATGAATCAGGAAGTGGTAATGGGATTCTAGAAGGTGATTTCATTGATTCTCATATGCATGATGCTTCTTGATCAATTTAGTTCTGATGCCTTCAGGATAGTGTTCCATTTGTGCTAGTTTGAGAGTCAATCGGTTGAGGCTTAATTCAGGGGCAGGGATTTTGGCTTTTTTACCATCTCTAATCCCAACAATGCCCCCTCAAGGTCCTTTCAGAGGGTGGTATAGGCCAGAGGAACTGGACATGCACCCAGATTCAACACTTTCCCCTGTTTGACATTAGCAATGAAGTACTCAGATTTTACTTTATGTTGACCTTATAAGGTCCAGACTTAAGAACGGCAAGTTTATTCTGTCAACCTTCAGGTCAATGGTGATAGAAAAGAATGATGTCACCTAATTAAAAATGGTTAAGGAGAGTCAGCCGGCCTTAACTGGGATGTCTCTCTTTTACTGGTGGTGACAATGCATTGTGTGGCTAGGGCTTGAAGCTGAACAATTTAATTGGTTAAGGCCCTCATAATTAAATTGTTATTCTCAGTAGCAAAGGTTTTGAGAAAGGCTGTATGTTACTTAGGAGCTGAGGAGCGCTCCCATATAGAGCTTCAAGGGGACATTTTAATGACTCATGGTGGCTTATTTGGTAGGCAAACAACGCTCTGGGTAAATAATGATTCCAGCGGGCAGGGTTAGAGGCGGCCATCTTCCATAAAATAGAGATAAGGGTACTGTTAGTGCGTTCCACCGCCCCGTTGGTTGATGGGTTGTATGGGATGAGCGAAACTTTGGATAGTGCCAAAAAGCTAAGTAACTTCTTGGACTACCTGTGAGGTCAACTTTAACCCATTGTCTGAAAGTAAAATTGGTAGGCATCCGTGCTGAGTGAAAACAGATTGAATAAGGAAGAGAGCCTTGGCTTTTGCAGTAGCAGCGGGGACTGAGATCTCTTTGAACCATTTGGTCAGGTGGCTCACAGCTAGGAGGATTTATTTAAGTCCATGTAATCCAGGGGGAGAGGGCCTATCACATCGATGGATGCTAACAATGCTGAAGGGCCATGTTGGGGTGATGATCGTGTGTTGAAATTGAGGATTGGCTTAGCCTTGGGATCAGCAAGTCATACATGCCTCCAAGACCTCTTGGATGGTCTCCATCATTCAGTTCCAGTAACCTTGTGACTTAAGCCATTTGTGAGTCTTCTTAACTGCCCTTTGTCCCACAGTAGTATGGCCTTCTATGATAACGTCAGTTCAGGAAGAATGGCGGACATAAGGGACCAATTCTTATTGAACCTCTTATAAAGCAGCCCATCCTTGATTTGAGTGTCTCAAGTCATCTTTTGGAGCTCAGCTTGACCTCAGAAGTTTCCAACTCCCTAGTTCAGGTCAACCAATCAGATCATACAGTTGGTCCTCCTTGGGGTTCAAAGCTGTTATGGCATCCTGGATAGGCTGTCAGAATATTTTTGGATCGCGTCTTCACAATGTACAATGGTGAAATCATAGCTCTGCAGTTGTAAGGCCCATCTGACAAAACGGCAATTGGGTCATTCATCTGCTGGAGCCATCTGGAGCGAGTAATGGTCGTTGACAATAGTAAAATGAGCATCATAAAAATAAGGCCAAAAATGTTTGACGGTTAGCAATACAGCCATGCAATTCCTCTCAGTAACGCTTTATTTTTGTTCAGCCTTACTCAGTATCTTGCTAAAATAGGCCACTGGATGGTTGACCTGATTTTAATTGCGCTGGGCTAGAATAGCCCTGATGGCGACATTATTCACGCCCATAAACAACAAGAAGGGTTGGTCAAAATGTGTGGACTAAAATGAGTTTAGTACATAGAGCACTCCTTGACGCATTAAAGTCTGTTATTGTTCAGGAGGGGATTAATTAAGCACGTTCTTCTTCAAGAGGTAGGATAGAGGCTCAGCTAGGTCATCAATACGATGGATAAATTGATGTTAATAGCCCAATATGCCTAGGAATACCAGAATATCTCTTAAGATCTGGGGGCGCAACATCTTTTCTATGTAATCAACTTTGTCCAGTATGGGCTGGATGCCATCCTTTGAATCTTTGTGTCCCAGAAACTCCATTTTCGTGTGAAAGAAAGAGCATTTCAAAGTTCTAAGCTTTATAAAAGTCTTCAGGAGCTGATTGAAAACTTCTCAAATATTCTCGATATGTCCATTAAAGGTTCATGAGAAAACAGTAGTGTCGTCTAGGTAGATGAGGACACATGAAAGCTTTAAGTCCCCAAGGATCCCATACATGGCGCGTTGGAAACTGGCTGGTGCGTTACAAAGGCCCTGGGACATCCTTGTGGGCTCAAATAGTCCTTTGTTGGATATGAGTGCACACTTGGCGCAATCTTCAGGGGAGAGCTCCACTTGTCAATATCCACTGGCAAAGGCCATTTTGGAAAAGTACTGCAACCTTACAAGCAGTTGAAGATAGTTGACATTTTTGGGCAGAGGATAACTGTCCTTCTTGGTGATGGAGTTGAGCCAATGATAGTCCAGCACCACCAGGTGGATGCCATCCTTATTCTGAACTAGCAGTAGTCCAGAGGCTTAAGGGCTGCGTAAGGGCTCTAGGAGTCCAGCGTTAAGTAGTTATCTGAGCTCCACAGCCACCTGGGCTTCTTCAATCTTGCTCTTATGGTAAGGTTGGTACTGGAAGGTCAGAACGTCCCCAGTCTCCACATGATGTATGACTCTGTTTATTCTCCTGAAGTCATAGGTCAAGGCCAAAAATAGGTCCGAATACTCTTCAAAAACTCTCAAACTTTGCGCTGTTGGTCATCAATGAAGTCCTTTCCTATACTGGTGTCAACAAGGGCCACCAATGGGGTCGTTTTCAACCCAAAGTCCCTTAGGCTCCCATAACTAAAATAATCATCGACAGCTCCACTGGTTTGAGGCAGGACTAGGCGGCAGGACTGTTTGGGTCTACTATTTTTGGTTTTTTGGTAAGGTTAGCCAACAACACTGATATAGATCTGTCATAAGCTGGATCTAGAATTCCTGGGAAGGTTAGCACCTCTTGGCAGATGTGTTGTCTAGGCATCAGATTTCCAATAAGTTCCAGAGGGGATGTTAACATGGACCTGGGTGTTGGCAATGACTTGGTACTTCAGAGGTATATTAGTCGCCCTAGGTAAGTAGATCTGCATGCCTTCTTGGCCATCAACAGCAGGGGGCAATCGGACTTGGGAGCCCCTTATGTGATATTTGAGCCAATTGATTTGGCACTCACTCTCCAGTAGGCAGGCTGGTGCCTTGACCTCCATCTTAGAGTTACGAGAGGTTTCAAAGATCAGGAGGACCCAATGCCTTATTAGGGATAGAAAGCCTTCATCAGAATGGACTACTTCTTAGACTTGAAGGAACTAAGTTCTAAGTAGCAGGCATAGTTAGGGTTATCTAGCACAACAGTGAGGTTAAATACAGCGAGCTTTCTGAATTGTATAGGCAGGGAAAATGGGCCCCTATTGAATGAATACATTGTGGGCCAGTCGCGCCATACTACATATAGTAGGGCAAGTATGGAGCGACATTGATGCATATCATTAACTTGGATGATATAACGTTTATGGGGAAGCCACTGTCAACTATGGAGAGGACCAAAATCTTATGAACTTGAACTGTGACGCGGGTGACCAGACTTCCAAACTGGTAAGGTAGCGTTAGAAACATGGAGTTATCAGAAGAAAAGTAATCGTACCAATTTATTTAATATTGATGGGAACCAAAACTTCTCCTTTATGTACAATTGCTTCAGGATCATGCGAGATTGTGGAGTATTCTTGAGGTAAAGTAGGGATGTTAACATAGAGCGTCAAGTCCTTTATGCTGATGGCCCTTTTCTGCCCCCTCAGCAAGTCTCTTCCAGTATGTTTTAGTGCTGTGGTTGAAACCGTTGCAGTAGGTACATTGGGGTTAAGGTTATTTCTGGTTTTCAACAACATGACCCAAGTTCGGTTTGAGGGACCCAAAGGGGCAGCTTTAGAGTGTAGGGTTGATGCAGGGATCTCGTTAAGTGCTTCTTTGATTTCCTGGATGCAGGTAAAGCCATTCTTCTGTCCAATCATATGCATTTGAACCTTGTGATAGGATCTTAACGTGGAGAGGACTGCGGTGATAGTGTAGACCAAGGTAATACTGTTGGTAGTAACTAATGATTGCGCCTGGGTGTAGAAATAGCTGGCAAACTCCTGGGGCTTCCCATTTGTTCTGGTGAATACCCATGAATTCTTGTTTTGATTGGCCAGGGTTTTGATTGCTGCCAAATTCTTAGATTAAGGCCATACAAACGTGTTACCAGGTGTTGAATTTTTTAAACTGGGGAGTTATGATCTCCTGAGCAGTGCTATTGAGGCAGGAGGGGATATGCTTTACCTTCTACCTGTTGGTGGCCTCCTCATGGAACTCTCATATGCGTACAGAAAGGAGGCGATACTTTCCTGGCCAGAGGTGAAAATCTCTCTAAATTAGGTTTAAAGTTAGTTACAATAGGAGTGGAGAGGGTGTTAACGCCAGGGTTGGGCGCAGGTTTGGAGATTTTAGTCTCCACATAGTCTCAGGGGACCTATTGATCTAACTGTCATCTTAAGCCCTCAAGGTCCTCTTGGATATCGTCCCAGCTTTGGTTGATGGAGGAAACGGATGTCTTATTCATGACTTGCTCCTTTAAGGATTAGATGTCAATGTATTGAAGGCAAAGATGACTCTTGAGGTTGATCAACCACATTTCAAACACTTGTCAAGTATGTTTGAGCTGAGAGATGCAACTATCAGTAAGCTTAGTGAAAGCGAAAGTTGTCCATTTTGTCTGACAATTCCTCAATGGAAACCTAGAATTGAGGTGGACTCCTTCCACTCGTAGTTCTCAACTTGAGATAAGTTCCAATTTGATAGCATAAGTTGGCCAAGGCTGCTAACACACCTTTTCGCCAAGGGTCATCAGGGTCTCCAGGAGTAGGTGCCGTGGAGCCTGATGGCCCTCAAGGTCCTTGGGGACCTTCTGGTCCTTTGGGTCCCTCAAGTCCTTCAGGGCCTTTGGGCCTCTAGTTCCTTCAGGACCTTCACTCTTGGAGGTGTAGTTGTGAGAGGTCAGCTCCGGATAGTGTTATTGCAGGGTCCATATCAGAACCTTAACTTGATGGAGGTGCTGGTTCCATGCAGCCTCGAAGAGTTGGATGTTCTAACGCAGCTGGCCCTCAAGGTTACCAGAGATCCCACTATCCAACACTGCGATTTGGCCTTGGGCCTCATTGATTAATCGCCTCATCCATAAATGGCCTCACAGTTGTTGTGGATGAAAAGAGGAGGCCGCGTTGTAGAAATTGATGACATGGGAGTGTAAGTCCTGGTGAGCCCCAGTTGTAGGGATACTTCATGATGGTGCAACCCAACTAACTGGAGAAGGTGAAGAATAGCCAGTTGAACAAAGTTCTGAAGGTATTGTTCAGTTCCCAGGGTAAGTTATTCCACTGGCAGCTGGGCTGAGGTATAGAGGTCCCGCTAGTATCGCACACAGAAGAGGTGTGGGAGCAACTGAAAAGGAGATTTGTGAAAAAGATTCCATTTAGTAACTGTTGGACAATGTTGTTAGGTTCTCTTACTGAAGTTGATACTGACTTCCATCAACTGAGGGCAGGGAGAACTGGAATGTGGCCTGGAATTCTAGACTCTCAGGCTGCGTGAATGGCACTTTATACTGTTAGGTACTAATCCATTGAGCAAAGCTTCTTGACTGATCATCAGATTGATCTTTGGGACTGCTAGTATTCTTCAAAATTCGTGATAGACGTTTTCACTTAGGACAACTTGGAGCCCCCTGCAGTGAGCACCACTATTTTGGCGTAACAGTTCTCTTGACTGTCGCTGAAGTCCAAAAATGGACTCAAAGCTGAAATTTAGAGGAGAGGTTGAAAAACGAAAAGATGGATGGAATATAGACATCTTTAATGTGCGAGAAAGCATCGATATTTATAGGATTCATAAGGATATAGTACTTTAGGGACCCTTGTGGACCTTCAAGATGAAATTTTACTGCCTTCTATATTAACCAACTGGATGGTGCCCTCATTGTACTGCGTCATCTTCATGACCGCGGCAGTAGGGCAGTGCCTCTTGTGATTCAGGTAGCAGGGACAGGTTTCCTAAAGGTGATATCATCAATTCTCATATGCATGATGATTCCTGATCTCATCTGGTTTGGCGCCTTCAGGATAGGTTTCTGTTTGTGCTGGTTTGAGACTCAATTGGTCGAGGCTCAATTTGGGAGCAGAGATTTTGCTTTCTCATCATCTCAAATCCTGACATTAGCAGTTCATAAATTCTGCAGCGGTGGATTTCCATTGTTCAAGTTTAAGTTATCATGTGTAATAACTTCTGATCTAGTGCAAATTATATGGTTCCCAACACTATCTTTCTCAAAATTGAGATAAAAGTGCCATTATCCTTTTCTACAGCCCCATTAGTGGAGGGGTTGTAGGGTACTGAAAAAGCATGATGAGTGTCAAATAGGGTTTATCAATTCTCTGAGCACCATTGAGGTGAAATTAGGGCAGTTGCCAGATAGAAAAACCCTCTGACTACAATGTTGCATGAAGAATTTCCAGGACAAAAATAAATTGGTTGCTCAGGCAGTGGCTGTAGGAATGGATACAGCTCAATCCATTTGGTAAGGTGATCCATGGTTAAAATGCTAAATCAGTGAGTGTGAACTCCTGTAGGCAGAGGACCTTTAAATTTAATGCTTACTATATAAAAAAGGGTCCAAAAGAGCAAATGTTTAGTGTTGAACCTTTAGTTGGGCCTATCATTATGGTGACAGGTTATACAAGCATCCAAAACATTGTGGATTAAGCTGAGTAATCTATTCCAAAAAAATCAGGATTTCAATCATTGGTGGGTTCTTCATGCCACACCATACCATTAATAGTATGCTCTTCCATACTGATCATGTTTCAATTAGAGGTCCAGATAAAAGGGAGTCACTTTTTCTTTAATAATGTATAGAGCATGCCATCAGTTATTTGAGTATTGACCACTCACCATTTAAGTACACTATTGATTTCAGAAGTTTTAATGACCATAAGTGAGAGCGACAAAGGAGGTCATTTAGGCGGTCCTCATAAGCAGATAGAACTGTCAAAACTGGTAAGTGGGAGATACCATCAGAGTTTTTGTAGATGGTGCCAGGTCAATGAACAGTCCACAAAGCATAGTTTTGTATTTGTAAAACTCGTCGGGCTAATTAACCATTAGGGCACGCGTCTGTTGTAACCTGTTAAGGTAGGCATGATTGGTTATTTTAGTAAAGTTTGTCCCATAAAGAAAGTGATGGAAATCCTTAATGGCTAAAATTGCCACTAAATTCTTGCATTCAGTGACATTATAGTTCTGTTTGGCTTTGTAGATGTTTCTTAATATTTGTGATTGGGTGGTCACCTGATTTTTGTCATGTTGTGCCAGAATGGCATCAATGGCAACATTGCTTGTTATAGTAAAACGCTGAAATGGCTTTATCAAATTTGGGATGTATTAACACAGTAGATTTGGTTAAAGTCAACTTTAAGGCATTGAAGAATTGATTTTGCGATATCACTCAGTGAAAAGGCGCGTTTTTCTGCAACGGTAGACCAAGGGCTCAGAGAGCTTGGCAAAATGAGGGATAAATTGGCAATAATAGTTGACCATCCAAGAAAAACCTGGATGTCCCTTAGGTTTTTTTAGAGGGTACATCTTATGTATGGCTGTAGCTTTATCTGCCAGGAATTGGAAACCCTTCGTTGGTTACTTTATGACCTAAAAACTATAATTTTCGCTGAAAAAAATGTGCATTTTGAGGGTTTCAATTTTTTTAGCTGACTTTATTCAATCAAATTATTGGCATAGGAGGTCGAGATGGGAGCTATAAGTTTGGTAAAAGACGCTAATATTGTCTAGATACACCAGGGCACAGGACAATTTCAGATCCCCTAGGATGTCATCCCTGGCTCGCTGGAACATAGCAGTGGCGTTGCACAGCCCCTGAAGCAATTAATATGATTTGAACAGGCCCTCTTTAACAATAAAAATGAACTTCTCTCAGTTCTCCTGGGTAAGGTCTGCCAGTATCCACTGGCTAAATCCATAGTGGAGAATAACTGAGAGCCAGTAAGCATACAAAGGGAATCGTAAATCCTAAGTAAGGGATAGCTCTTTTTCAGGTAATTTGCTTTATTTGCATTAATCCATCACCACGCAATGGCTCCATCCTTCTTATTCACCAATAGCAAAGGCGAAGCCAGGGGATTTTTATAGTTTTAATAGACTAGCCTCAAAAACTATTTTAATTTGACAGTTGCTTGGTCTTCTACCACTTTAAATTTTCAATAAGGCTTAGAATCAGTGAGGCTTCTCAGTATCTACCAATGAGTCAATCTAGTCATTTATCCAAATATGTACGTTCCAGAAGAATTAATATATTGGAATACTTATCTAATTAGTTGCTAAGCGGCCTCTTATAATTTATTAATGAGGTCCAAGCAGATATTGTGTTTGATGTGGCTATTGTAGTAAGATCCTCAAGTCCTAAATCCTGAAGAGTACCAAACTTATGTATGCTATGTAATTCATCAACAGGTAACAGGCGAACATAAGCTATGGGGTCCTTTTTCCCAAGATACTAGAGGTTAATGTCAGCTTACTTATCAAAGCTGAGATAATCCATGAATATGCTGGATCTAGAATGCCTGAGCAGGGCAATAGCTTCTTGTTAAATGGATTATCTACCTCTGAGCACTTCCAGTATTTGTCCAGGGGGAATATTTACTTGTATGCGGGTATCTATTATAACTTATTCCTTAGTGGAATTACAACTTGAGATGGAGTATATAATGAAATTCTTTCCCAAGCTTTAGCAGATTAAAGAGGCATTTTTACTTGAGACCCAATTGCATGATACTTGATTTGGTTTAGAGTTCAGTCATTTTCCATAACGCATATTCTTTTATTGGGGTTTTCCTTCTTAGTTACAGGCATTTTCAAGACAAGCAGTACCTTATGTCTAATTATAAATGAAAAGGATTTGGATATTTTAACAATCTTAGAATACTCATACTAAAACTTCATCCCTTATAATAAATCATACCTCTGATTCTCAAAGACTACAGCTTTAGTTATTATAGGAAGCTTCGCAATGAACATGGGTAAGGCTGAATAAACACTGAGGGGCCTAGTGCTTGGGGACCTGATATTCTGTACTCAACATTGTATTGGAAGTCAGGCGCAACTTTAATTTGATTGACCAATTTGAAGATATAACATTCACTGAGAATCCAATGCAAACAATGGCTTAGATAATAAGTTTACAAACAAAAACTCCAACTTAGTAAACGAGTCCTCAATCTGAGGTTGTAGTTTAAAGAAAGAAGTCGGAGGATACAGAGGGAACAATAGTAATCCAAATATGTCTTTATTTTCAGTAGAAAATTTGGCGGTATTTCTAGAAGAAGTAGCGGCAGAATTGATAGTCTGAGAAGTAGATGGTTGAGGAGTAGGGTGGTTTTAAACATGAAGAGCCTCCATGAGATGGGGCTTTTCCTCATCATTGTTAGTTCTCTTGTAACATTCATCAGTGGTATGCCAGAGTCTTCCACATTAAGTTCATTGTATATTATTCTTATTATCCCCCTTTTTTCAAGAACGTTAATCTTGGAGCGTCAGTTTGGAGAGGTGATGGTCTTGAAGGCCTTCTATAGTAACTGGTGAGGATTTTGACAAGAGCCTGTTTGATGTCCAGGATGCTCAAGAAGTGTCTCTTTATGGCGCTGATATGTAATATTCGAGTTAGGGTGAGTTACCAAGGTGGAAATGACAGCAGTAATGGTGTCATTTAAAACTAATTTGGTCACAGGCAACCAAGGTCTGTGCCTCATAAAAAATTTGATTCTGCGAACTTGGTTGGTGGTTTCTTATGCTTGATGCGAATATCCATGAAGGCCTGCTTCTTCAAGGACATGGTCTAATCACTTATGAACTCCTTTACCACGGCGGTCTTGACTTAGTCTCAAATTTGACTATCCTTTAGCTGAGAGTCTGTGATTTCTTGGGCAGTTCGACTCAAGCAGGTAGGTTGAAGCTTAACTTTCTGTTGATTGGTAGCTTCTTCCATTTCACTTTTATAGACAGCTAGCAATAAAGCAATACTTCCTTCACCAGTGATGTACTTTTCCTTAAACTTAGAATTAAAGTTAGTAGAAACAGGTGTATGTAAAAACTTTAATCCCAGTTGATGCAAGAGGAGCTGAAAATGAGTACTCAGTATCATTATAATCAAAGGGCCGCATTTGATCAAGCTGAGCTCTCAAATCATTGACATCGTTTTCTAGATTTTTATAATGAGTCAATACTGTGTAGTGGAGGCCTTTTGGGTAAGTTGATCTTTTAGCTTACAAATCTTAGGTTCTGGATTCTGTGTCAATCTTAATGGAGTCTTATTCCGCCTAGGTGGCCTCAACTTGGCCAATAAGTTAAATGAGCTGATTATTGATGAAGGCCTGTGAGTTACCATGCAATCAGAAGAGGCTAATGACATTCATAAGCATGTCAGTTAAGGCTTTCACGTTATAGTTATGGTCAAGAGATCGACCTTTAAGATCTACATCACAGCCATGAGCAATAGCTGCAACTTGGAATAGGAGTTGACTTAACTAAATATGGATAATAATCAATCTGGATCAATAAGCATCATCAGGTTCTGTCATGATAGGTCCAGGAAGGTCAGGGGGCCCAGGAGACCCAGCTTCTCCTTGACAGTTGGGGGTCCTGCTGTACGAGGTGGCCCAAGAGGGCTGATATCCCAAGGTGGCTCTGGAGGTCCAGGTGGCCCAATATCACTTGGAGGCTTAGAGGGCCCAGTTAATGACGGAGCCCTATAGGTCACCATCCCCTTGAGGCCCATAATCCCAGCAGATCACCTTGATTTGGGAGGGCCTTGATAGCCAGGGGCCCTTCAGGGCCAACAGGACCTTGCGCACCAAGATGGGATTGCAGTAAGGCTTCTTCATATTGTGCTAAACAATGTCCCTACTAGTCTTAGCGGCTAGAGTACAATCCAAGAGCGAAACAATAGTTTTTCTGACCTGAAGGTAAGCTTCAGATATTGTTGCATCCACTTGAATTGTGTGTGTTTTTGTAGATATGCAAAGGGTCGTTCATCCAACAAAAAATCTGACTTCATACTTCATTAATTAGGCGTCAATTGAAGAGGATAGCAGTTCAGTTTTTTTGGATGAAGGAGGAGGCATATTAATAAATTCATAGGTGGATGGATGAAGGGAATTGATCAGGTCTAATTGTCACAGTACTTATTGGTGGAATCCTAAAATTTGATTAATGTGTTAGATAGCCAGGTGAAAGAAGTTGCAATGGTATCAATCTGTTCAAGTTCCTACTTGGGTGGCGGGCAAATTAGTAGCTAAGTATAGTTCATTAATAGTGGAGAGTACAGCTGAGGCTTGGGCCCATCTGGAACTCCCTTCAGGCATAAAAAACCATCGAGCAGTTGTTGTACAATCAGGACGAGTTTGGAAATTCTTAATTAATATTTGCTTTGGTATACAAGAGGCACTTTACCTCTGTACTCAGCCAAAAAATTCAAGAGTATCCAGTACAGGGGTGCCTACTTTAAAGCGAGCATTGCTGATACAATGGGTAATGCTTATGACCCTGTTATCATGTAAGGTTTCTTGTTTAGAATTATTTTCAATCTTCTTTTTACAACCTCACTCTTCTATGGCAACTTAGAAAACCTGGGAGAAAATCCCAGTTTTCTGTTGGTGATGTAGATAGCAGTTCCAGGTGAAGGGAAGGGCTTTGAAGCTGCACAGAGTCAGAATTGGTTATCTTTATTAACATACAGTATGGGGCTAGAACCCACGGGTTGATTGTTGGAATAATGGCTAGTAAAGAGCTCACTGATACTTATGGAGCTCAGGGTTTCAACAATACAGCAGCTGCTGGAGTATTGAAACTCTTGACTGCTATTTTGCGATTTCAGGGTAACTCTAACCTCAAGTAAAGATAATTAAAACAATAAAAATGGGAATAATAATAGTACTTGGGCTCATTAAACAAGAGATAGTTTATTAAATAACGCCTACAATTATTTAGGATACTTGGGGGCTAATAGTAGGTTGCAGGGGATTTCATAATAGCCTGAGCAAACTCAATTTTGCTAGATGGCACTTGGACCTACCAGAACGCTCAAAACACTTTTCATCACGATATAATTTATCTTTAGATATTGGGTTCAAAGGGGAATGACGTATCCATGAGGTAGCATTTTAAAATTAATTTAGTCAATCAGCCACCTTGAATTATTTACACCTCACCCAATTACTGGAGGTCCTAGTTAGACATTGGCTGGTAAAATGTTTTCATCCCAGAATTTTCTCAGGTCTCTTAAAGGGTGTAGTAATTTCTTAGGCAGCAGCATTAAATTGAGTTAGTGTTTGGGTGGACATCCAAGGGAGTTGGCCTATTCCGCCAGGGGTTCAGTGGAGCCAAACTAACCACATATCAACTATTTGGCTGAGAGTTAGGAGTAGAAGGATTACTCCAATCATAACCATTCCGCTGAAATTTTGGTGAAAAATTATTATTGAAATTAGGCCTATTCTTCACTGAGACATTTTTACCAACTTTGAACCTCCTATTGTCTGAAAATGACCTAGGCTTGCTAGGTAACCTCAATAAAATCCTAAAAATTAGAAGCTTATTTTATTAAATATAATTGGAAAATGGTGCTCTTTTTATTTAAAACTTGAATTCATAGGGCAATAGGGTTTGCCGCACATGGGACATTCAATAGTGGATCAATTATTGAGATTTTTCTTGGGGCTTCAGGAAGGGGAACATGACGAGACGCCTTCCTTTGTTCATGGTAGTCTTCTGGAATCAATAGGGAGGCTTCTTTGTAGCCTTGGTTTTAATGGCATCCAGATCATTCCTTCTTAAGTTGGATAATTCAGGAAAATATTCCTTTGTTAACTTAAAAATGGAAAAATCATCAGTAGGCGGATGAAATTGGAGTCCAACTTTGTTTAATTTTTCTTCATCTGTGGTGCAAGTTTTAACTGTTGGTATCATAGAACCCAAGTAAAACTCTTTGTTCTAGTTTGAAGATTTTGTTACAACTATAAACTTTCAAGATGGTATCTGGAAGAATTTTTACACTAATCAATGGGGTCATCCTGTGTTGATCCTCTGGTCAGATATCCATGGGTTTGAAAGCTTTCAGCATAAGTCCTTTATTGAAATTTCGTGAGAAAATATGATATGCAGGTGTTATGAAGGCTACGAAATAATTAGTTTTGTGGCTTTAGTCAGTATTGAAATAAGGCACAAAATTTATTAGTTTAATTTTAATAATGGATTACAATTGGAATAAAGATATTCAATCTTAAATGACTGAATTGTAGCTACATAGTCAAAATTTGTGGTACATTATTAGTTAAAATTTAGAGATATTTATAGAAGAGGATTTAGCAGGTCTTCGTAGGGACCTTTGTGCTTCAAACGAGGTAAAATATTTTTAGAGGACAAATATTGCTGATTATTACTAATATAATTGTGATTATCAGATCTGATAAGATTTTTGTTGGATGAGATCAACTTTCTCATTGAGGGCTTAGCCCTTTCAGAATGTTTAGCCTCCTTGGAAGGCTTAGCCCTGTCAGGCAGATGAGACAGATAACTAAGAAGGGTCAATTATTGATCTAAAAGAGAATTGCATATATCCAATGGATTTTTTATAATTTTATTAGACTGAGACGCTGAATCTTGATCCTGATTAGAATTGGTCATCCCAGTTAAATTTCCAACAAAGCCCCTTTTAAAGTTTTAAATTACACTTCAAAAATGGCATGTATTCTCTGAAAGTTACTTAGGTGGATTCTCCAAAAGGTTACAAATTATAGTTTGAGTAAGGTTTTAAATTGACTTAATTTTTATTATCAAAAGGATTGAACATTTATAGGTTTAAAAAGTTGTTTAGGATTTATCCAATCTAATTAATTGTTGAGCGATTGAATCTTTTATCCCCTGATTGGGTTAAGCCTGATCATTCTTATTAACCTTGACACAATTAGATACATTAAGCTCCCCTTCCAATATTACCAGGGGAATATTTGGGGTAAAATTTTCATAAATGAAAAAATTTGGCGAAACCTTAAAATTTCCTCTCAAGATTCAATCACAAAAGAGAGTGAATTCTCAAAGATCTAGGATGGATATGGTTTACAACTATACTCATATTAACATGAACAATCGTATATTTTAATCTCTTTCAGAATATAACTTGATAGTAACCAGACCAGTTAGATCCTAATTTCTCAGTTCACTCACTAGGTTAGGAGTGATAATACATAACATAATCTCCAATTTAATATTCAGGTAAGTCAAGTTTATGCTAGTTACTTCTTTGGGTCTCCTTTTTATGTGGTTATTTCAATGGATTTCATGGCTTGAGCTTGAAGGCGAATAATCTCATCAGCCAGATTTCTCATAACTAAATCAGTGTTTTCTATTATACCTTTTTTAAGTATTGCCTGAACACTTGAAGGAAACTGAGGGATCTCACCCATTAATACATTTGAAGGGCGACATCTTGATAAGTTGATGATAACTATTTGATATGCAAACAAAGCACTTGGTAGATAGAAGTTCCACCGAGCTGGGTCCATTGAGATCATCTTCCTTAAAATATAAATTAAAGTTCCATTGACTCGTTTAATGGCCAAATTTGTTGATGGATTGTAAGGAACAACATGCCGTTGGGCACTATTGAATAATTTGGAATGTTCCTGTAAGAGTTGCAAGTTGAAATCAGTCCCATTGTCTGACATAAGGACCTTGGGACACCCATGTTGGGTGATGATATGATGGTAGAGGACAAGCTGTTTTCTTAGCGGAGGGAGTAGCATTTGATATAGCTTTGACCCATTTAGTTAAATGGTCAACAGCCATAATAATTACTGGTATTTATGCAACCCCCGAGAAAAAGGTCCTACAACAACAATACTTACCACTTCAAACGCCTTAGTTGGTGGAATTACTTGATGCTGATGAGTCAGGTTAGTTGCACCATGACTTTTACAGATGAGACACAAGTTAGGTGTCTCTCAAATGGTTTTAGTCATATTTTTCCAATAGTATCAGGTTTTAACCAATCTTGGGTTTTCTTTAAACCACTATGACCTACTTTCCCGAGTCCTTCCCTGTTAGCATGGTACCCTGAATTGGGGTTCAAAATGGGTAACCACTTGGATTTGACCTTCTTATACAAAGATCCCTCCCAAATCATATTATCTTTAGTTATAGTTTCTAGGAAAGCACGATTTTCTTCAGATTCTAGATCCCACAACTCAGGCCGTCCAATGAGATTATATAGTCATTCCTCTTTTCCCAATCCATGGTCAGTATAGGCAACTGAGACAAGTCATCAGCATTTTGATGTTGGGTACCCAAGCGATGTACAATTGACAAGTGTAATTTTGCAGCCTTAGGACCCAACGTGCTATTCTCCCATCAGGATCCTTCATATTTTAAAAGCCATCTTAAAATAAGAATGATCTTTAACAACAGTAAAATGGTTGCCATATAAGAAGGGTTGGAAGTTGTTAATTGCTAAAATTACAGCTAAACACTCATGCTCAGTTATGCTGTAATTTCTCTCAGCCTTGTATAATGTTTTACTTTAAACGCTACAGGATGGTCGATATGCTCTCCATCACAATGGGATAGAATAGTTCTAATAGCTACATTACTTGCATTGGTATGCAGAATAAAATGCTTTATCAAGTTAAGTATAGATCAAAACAGGTCCCTAGTTAGGGAGCTCGTAGAGAATTAAAAGACTGTTCCTGAGCTTAGTTTACTCAAATGGTACACCTTTTTGTAATAAATATAATAGGTTCTGCAATATCAGCAAACTTGAGTATATATTAATGATAGCATCTGACCATACTGAGGAAGACTTTGTATGTCCTGAAAGGAGGTTGGAGTTGTCATTTATTTAATAGCTTGGATTTTATTTGAAAGTAGTTGAATTCCTTTAGACAAAACCTGGTGATCTAAGAACTCCATACATTCTGAAAAAAGGAACATTTGGAGGGTTTGAACTTAGTGAAGGATTCTGAATTCGTCTAAAAACTTCTTTTAAATGATCCAAATTCTCAGTAAATGTTTTCAAAAACATGGTAATATTATCAAATATACCAGAAAACAGGTCAGCTTTGAATTTCGTAACATACCATCTATGGCCTTTGAAATGTTGCTGAGGGCGTTGCTCAACCCTTGTGGCATAGGGTTGGTTCATCTAAGCCCTCACGAGATATTAGGGCACATTTAGCTTGATATTCAAGGCTAAGTCGATTTGCTAGTACCCGCTGGCTAAGTCCATTGCCAAAAAATAGGTAAATCCAGCTGATAATCGAAGGGAATCATTGATCCTTTGCAAAGGGTAGCTATCTCAACGAGTAATTGCATTTAATTTGCAATAATCCATAACCACTCAATGTGAGCCATCCTTCTTTTTCACCAATAACAGATGTGAGGCCCAGAGACTATTAGAGGGTTTTAATTCAGCTGTAAAAGCTTATGTAATTATTTGGTGACCTGTGCTTTCTCGACTTTCAACTTGTAATAGGGTTTGGCACAAATATAAGGGTGATCTCCGGTTTCAATGATATGCATTACTCCCTTCATTTCACCAAAATCATGATTATGCTTAGTAAAAATGTCGGACTATTCTTTCCAATAATTGAAGTACTTGTTTCTTCTGGTCTTTAGTAAGAGTTTCCCTATTGCAGGTACCACAGTATAATCTCTTGATTGGCTTCCAGCCCGAAGTCTTGTAAACTTCCAAAAGTTTTTAACGTTGTAAATTTGAGATAGGGGTAATAATTTGACATATGCAATCGGATTTTTTAGATTCACCGTTTTTGGGTTTTTGGTAAAGTTTGCCAATAAAACAAAGAAACGATCCAGAATATGCATAATCCAATATCCCAGGACAAGGCAAGATCTCGTTAGCAGAAGGGTTTGAAATGCCTTAAACTTGTAATAGATGGCCCTTGGGAATAGAAAAATGTAAAAAGGTATTGACAATAACCTGAGATTTTGGCGGAATAATCACAACTTCAGGTGAATAAATAGCCATCCCTTCTTCTATGTCAGCCATTGTAGGGGATATTTTACTTGAGGGCCTTCAACATGGTACTGAATGGAAAAAGACCTCTTTGATCCTTCTAGCAGACATAACCAACGTCTAATATAAGCATGTTTGGATAAAAGCAATGGAACTCAATACCCCAAAAGGGATAGAAAGGAGTTGGGGTAATTAATAATTCCATTAAATTCCTGTAAAAATTGAGTCCCCAAGAGAAGGTCATAACTCAAGTTATCAAGGACGATTGCAGGTACTGTAAAATTTAACTTCCCAATTTTCAATGGGAGTGACAAAAAAGCTCCAATTGATTGAGTACTATGAGGTCCTTGAGCGCCATATTCTTCGTAATGTGAATTATTGGGCATTAACTAAATTCGCTTGATAAATTTTAATGAGACTACATTCATGGTAGATCTCATGTCAATAATAGCTTTGATGTTAACTTGATTCACTAGAAAGTCATTATGGGTGATAGTGCTTCCAAATTGAGAGGTTAAAGCCAACAAGGAGGGCAAGGAATAGGTTTAATGTTCATTTTTATTATACTCTACCAGGCTTTGAGGCTCCTGCTGCATACTCATATCATTATCAAGATGGAAAATCTTATTGATTTTGTCTTTCTCTTCTTTTCATCAGCTTCCTTTTTATAACAACAGTCTTCAGTATGGAAATATCGGCGACAGTAATTACACTAAATGGCTCTAGCATTCTCAGGTACAGTGTAAACTTAAGGATGGCTGGGTCTTAGTGAGTCATAGACTCGGGTTTTTCATAAAATTGAGGAGGAAATTCCAACAAGGCCTCCTTTATGTCTAAAATACTTTTGAAGTTCTTATTTATGCTGATAAGGTAGACTTGCATCTGAGTCCTTGAAGTAAAAGCTGACATTATGGCAGTAATAGCGTCGTCCAAATTTAACCAGCCTAACACTACCAAAGTTTGAGTTTCCCAATAAAACCAATGTGCAAAGTCTTTGATAGATTTATTTTTGTGGTTCTGTATACCCATAAAAGCCTTATTTTGAGAGGATAAGGTTTGTTCACTCCCAACTTTTTTGATCAAATCTTCTTTAATCTGGGTACAAGTAGAACAAGTCATCAAGTGGGGTACCATGATATCCTGGGCAATTTTAGTAAGACAATTAGATAAGTAATTCATCTTTTGATGATCCATGGACTCACTCAGAGCCTTCTCATATATATAAAGGAAGGAGATAATACTGCCTTCCCCAGGAGAGTATTTATCTAAGAATACAGGTTTAAAACTTATTGGAGCATTGGCTGTCAAAACATGCACTCCATGTTGTTCTAATTGAGTGGAGCTATATGAGTTAGAGTGAAGCTTGGGAAGAATATTGAGGATAGGGACCAACTGCCTCAGTATAAATTTCATTAATCTGACGATTCAGATCAAAATGCCCCACTTTTTCGTCCAATCTGTGAGATAGCTCGTAAATTTGCTCCTGCTGTGCATTATACTTGAGCTTTAAGTTTTCAATCTTCGCTTGAAGCATCTCCACTTTTGATTTATAAGCTTGTAACAGGATGTCGTTATCCTTTGCCCATTTACCCAGACTATTCAATTCATCAGATAAGGACTGAAGCTACAAGAGGGTTCAATATGTACCCCATCAGAAGTTAAATTACACTCCTTGGCCACTTTATGAAATTGCTCATGCAAGTGGTCAATCATGCTCAAGATAAAGTCAACTTGCTGAAGGGATTCTGAATGCACTTCAACACCTGGGGATCCATGAGGTCCATCAGTGCCAGGAGGTCCACATAGCCCTTCACCCCCAGGTGGCCCACGAGGTCCTTCAACCCCAGGAGGACCTTGTTCCCCATGAGGACCCATAGTTCTGGAGGTTTTCTCTAATTTGTTAACTCAAAATTGAATTCTCAAGTATAATTGCTCCAATTGGAAGAAGTGGATTTTTTTAATTTCCTCTTCCATCAATTGTTACTCTCAGAGAGTCAAGATATACCATCTTTCCACTAACCCTAAATTTCCTGAACTCGCTTCAGAACTGTGAATCAACAAAACTGGATCTTCTGTGATCAATATGAACAAGTTGTTGATATACTTCATTGAGAAGGGTCCAATTACTAATAATGGCATCGCAATTATCTCTGCTTAACTTAGAGGCAGACTTGAAGAACTCAGAAACATAATTATTCATTGACTTGAGTCTTTCTAATAGTTTAAGCACCCCTTTATGATGCATCCCTACTACTGGTAATAAGTGAATAAGGTATATTGTACAAGTTGGTGTAAATATTTCTTGGTACCAAACCCTGGCATTTAAAATGTTTGAAATAAATCCCTCAACATAGAGGAAACAGCCTTAATTTGAGTATGAGTAGAACAGATTCCAGGAATTAGAGCCCCCTCAAGCATCTGATTAATGATGTTTCTTAAAACTTCAGGATGTATTTAAAAATTCGTGTTAAAGCTTAAGTTAGGACCATAAAACTCCAAGTTGGCATGGAACTTCAACGTATATGCTACCCTTGAGATTTTTGTTCTAGTGGAACGTACCCATCATAAAATACTGCCTGGTCATGGTCTTGAGCTTCTTCAGGCGAAAAATGAGAATTCATTTTAGTGATTGATGTTTTCACTGGTGCGTAACTCAGAGTACCCCTTTAGTGAGCACCACTTTTGAAGTTTTAAATTACACTTCAAAAATGGCAGTTATTCTCTTGAAGTTACTTAGGTGGATTCTTCAAAAACATACTAATGATAAAAGTAAGGTTTTAAAATGACCTAATTTTTATTATTGAAAGGATTGAATATTTATAGGTTTCTAAGTAGCTCAGGATTCATCTGATCTAATCAATCACTGGACAATAAAAACTTTTATCCCCTGATCAGGATAAGCCTGATCACTATTATTAAAATTGATGCAATTTGATATATTAAGCTCCCCTTCCAATATTACTGAATAATTGGGGTAAAACTTTTCAGAAATGAAAGGATTCGTTGAAATCCCAACAGTCCCCCTAAAGATCTTGCCTAGGGGGCACATACATACAAAGAAATCTACTGTGAACTCTATTGATAACAGTACCAGTGTCAACAGCTGAAATGGATAATCTAATAACCCAACAATATATGATTATAGGGACCAGACCATAAGGTAACAAGTTTTTAATTCGTCCTCCAGGTCTATGGTGATAAAAGAGTACAAGATCTCCTATTTTATATTCAGGTAAGGTAGGTTGGGTAGCATTGGTCTTAATTCCTTCTTTTGAAGCTGTAGTAGAAAGAGAACTCAAAGCTAAAGCTTGCACCCTGATAATTTCATCACTTAACCTTCTCATAGCTAATTCGTTAGTTTGAGGGGTAGCAGTATAAGTATAGGTTGTACACTGGAGGATAAAAAAGGATCGACCATACAAAGCCTTGAAAGGAGACATTCCAATTATATGATGGTAGCTAACCCTATAAGCTAACACTGCTCTAGGTAAGTATAGATTCCATCTATTAATATCGTTGAAGGCATCTTTTGCAGAATGGCTACCTCGGAACCATTAGCTCATTCAACTGAACTATTAGTAGAAAGATTATAAGGAGATATAAATTGACTGATAGGTACCCATCAATTTTGTAATCTTGGATACTACTTGTGAAACAAAATTGGTTCCATTATTGGATAATAGTACTTTTGGGCTACCATGCCAGGTAAAAACGTGATTAAAAGGAAAGGACGCCGTATACTTAATGGTGACAGTGGAAACAGAGACAGCCTCAATCCAATTGGTAAAATGGTCAATAGCTAGAATGATATAACAATGTCCATAAAGTGGCAGTAGTGAGAGGACCCACTACATAAACACTCATAATAGAAAAAGGTTCTGAGGGTCGCACAAATTTATGTTGATAAATCAGATTTCCAAAATGTTGTCTTGGCAAATGAGATAAGTTTCCAACACATCATGCACAGCTTCCAGCATACTATCCCAAAAACATCGATCTTTCAACAACTGTAAAGTATTAATGACAGCTCCATGCCCCACAGATTGATGAGCCTCCATAATGGTATTAATCCTAGCAGAAGGCCAAATAAAAAGTAGCCATTTAGATCCTGACTTTTCTATAAAGAGAACCTTTTTCTAATTTTAGTATTCTCAGTTAAATACTGTAGCTTTGCTATAATGTCCTTAATTTAAAATACCATAGTTTAGTCTCCCAATTAGGTCAAAGATGATATCCTATTCAGAAGTGTTTAAGTTAGTATAGTTAATCAAGAAAGTCCATCAGAATTTTGGTGTATAGCTCTAGCGCAATGTTGAATTCAAAGATCATAATATGAAGCTTTAGAGCCCATCTAGCTAAGCGTCCATCAGGATCTTTCATTTGTTGTAACCATTTTAAGGATGCATGATCCATGATGATAGTAAAATGTTTGCCATAGAGATAAGGACGAAAATGCTTGATGGCTGATAGGACCGCGAGGCACTCTCTCTCAGTAACGCTATAATTGCGTTCTGCTTTGGAAAGTGTTTTACTATAAAAAGTGATAGGATGATCTACTAGATTGGAGTCGTGCTGAGCCAGAATAGCCCCAATAGCTACATCACTGGCATCGGTAAATAAGAGAAAAGGTTTTGAAAAATCAGGATGAGCTAAAATTGGGGCACTAATTAGAGCTTGACGTAAAAGATCAGAGCTTGCTGTTGTGATTCTTTTCATAATGTAAGGACTTCTTTATGTAGTAAATAAACTAAGGGTTCCTCAATTTCAGCAAAATGGGGGATGAACTTTCAGTAATAACCAAACATCCATAAAAACACTTGAATATCGAACAAGCTCTTTGGAACGGGAATGTCCATAATGGCTTAAATCTTATTATGTAAGGGTGAAACCCTATCACAATTTACTTTATGGCCTAAGAATTATATATCAGTTTTTGAAAAAAAAGCACATTTTAGATTTTTTTAGCTTAAGAGAAGCTTGGCGATTTGGCCAAATACTTCTTTCATATGAGCTAAATGCTCATTGAAAGTATGAGAGAAACAATAACATCGTCTAAATAAAATAAATTTCAGGAAAGTTTCAAACCACCAAATAAGCCATCCATTGCACTTTGAAAAGTAGCAGGGGCATTACAAAGCCCCTGCGGCATATGAGTAGGTTCAAATAAAGCCTCACTAGAAATTAAAGCGCATATTTTATTTTCTTCAGGAGCCAGTTCAGTTTGCCAATAACCACTAGCAAGGTCCATGGCCAAAAAGAACTGTGATTCAGACAGTAGGCTTTTCTAATCATCAATGTGAGGTAATAAATAAGTATCTTTTTGGGTAACTGCATTAAGATGACGATAATTCATAACCACCCTATGACCTTTATCCTTTTTTCAGATAAGAAGTAGAGGGGAAGCCCATGGACTTTGGGAAGGCGTTAATAGCCCATCTAAAGAAGATGTTTTAATTCCATGGAGACTTGAGCCTCCTCAAATAAAGTCTTTCAATAAGACCAGGCAAAAAATTGGGAGTATCACCTGAGTTTACCTGATGCTGCAAATTTTTCATTAAAAATTCAAAATCTCTGGATCCATTGGCAAGTATATTCGCATACTCTTCAATTAGTGCCTCAGCTGCTTGTTGTTGTTCTGGAGTAAGTTAATCTCTATATAACTTCAACTCTAGCTATATAGGTGGGTGATCCAACTCCAAAATCACATAACTCCCCACATTCAGTGATAGATAATCTTTCATGTACAGGGATAGGCCACACATTAGTGATAGGGTTATTTAGTTCAATTTCATAGGTCAAGAGGTGAGATTAGCTAATAAAACTAGAAAAGTTCCATTATATGCGGGATCAAAGATACCAGGACAGGTTAAGGCCTCCGATGAAAGGGGTTGAGGTTACCTGAGATCTCTAAATGATCAGTTGGCACTAATATTTTCACCTCAGTATCAGTTATAACTTGAGCTTTAGGAGGATTGTAGTTGAGTTGATAGAATATAAAGGCATTTCTTCTGAGGCACAAAATGATGGAGGCGGAAGAATAGTCTTAAATCCTAATATTCAGTATCAAGACAAGAGATGGAATTAGGATATTCCAATAGGCAAACACAACGTTTAAGTTTGCCCTTATCATTTGGGACATCTTTTAGAATTAAAGGTATTTAGTACTCAATTAAAGAAAAATAATCATCCTTATGATTAATTATTGCATCAAAATCAATAAGAAATTTTAATCCCAAAAACAAGATGTAACAGTTATTGTCCATCAACTGCAGGGGCTGAGATAGACTAATTTAATAAAGCGTATTGGAAGGGAAGATTAGGCTCCTATGGATTTAGTAGGGAATGATCAGCAGATCCATAGTCTTGAGAGTGATTTATATCTGGTGCAATTATTACATATTCATAAACCAGGATGATATTACATTTATTCAAATCCTGTGTCAATGATGGCTAAAACTTTTACTTTGTGTACCACCACCTCCACCCAAATCACATCAGTACCAAGATGCATGCTTAAAGATACTGAAGGACTAATTGGTCGAATAGGATTAGAAGATGAAACAGAAACATAAGATTTAGTACCTTTGTTGACTAAATCATCATGGATACTAATTTCACCTGGAGCAGATATCACATAACAGCTTTTGAAGTATTAGAAGTTTGAGATTGAGGCAAAGGAGGTAGTTCAGCACAGGGAGCCCCTTGCCCTATGCTGACTCCTCTTTTTTAACTCATCAGCTCATTTCTTCCAATATTGTTGTTCCATATGAACAACTAGTCCGCAGTAGATGCAAGGATTCTTCTTAGGTTTAAGTTTGGGTCTAGGAGGCCCTGCATTGATATAGGAGCGAGGATTATGAGTAGAGATGGATTCACCACCCCGTTAAGCTTCTCCATTAACGCCTCTTTTATGCTGAGAATAGACTGTAAATTACCTTTAAGAAAATCCAATGAAGTAACAAATGAGTACAAGAAGCAAATGTACTCATCACAGCCGAAATGAAATCACCTAAAGGAATACAATTACAAGTAGCAAGAGTCTGGGCATCATAATAAAAAGCTTAGCAAATTCTTGAATTTATTCTCTTTTCTTAACTTGAATGCTCATGAAGGCTTGCTTTTGATTAGACAGGATTTGTTCACTTCCTTTCCTTAATAAGGGCAGTTTTAACTTGAACCCACGTCTGGAAAACCTTAAGGTGAGGGACCATGATTTCTTGAGCAATCAACTTAAACAAGAAGTAATATGCTGAATCTTTTGTTGATCAGTCGCTCCATCCATCGCTCGCTCATAGACAAATAGGAAAAGGTGAATACTACCTTCACCTGGCTCTTAGTTATCTTTAAAGGTTTTTTTGGTAGAGACAGGTTCATTGCTTATTATGTGATCGCCTGATACCAAGACCAGATTAGCTTTGGAGAGTTCAGACTCAGGCATTTGGACTTGGTTAGAGATTTGGCCAACTTGTTGAAGTAAATTATTAAGATCATTATGTAAGTTTTGGACTCATTGAGTAATGTGGTCATTTGAAGAAGATTGATTTAGATTATAAATCGCCACAAGCATTTCTTGCTTATTCTCAATTTACTCCATATTTAGTGATTAAGCAGTCAATGGAGGCGGATAACATTGAAAACTGAGCTTCTTAAGTAGATTGATTAGCATCACATAGGCGATGAGCATTATCAACACTATCCAATAAATTAGTTGGTGAATAATTTGGGTTAGTTGAGTGGCATTCTAAAGGTAAGAATCATCCCTGATCTATGGTTCATATTTGGCTTTTTAAAGCTTGAACTCTTGTTACCAGTGGATTTAGATTTCAGAGTCAGGAAATGAAAGCGTAGGGTTGGGGGTCCTGGGGTCCTGTGAGCCCTTGAGAATTTTCACGATCTACAGCCCAGGGGGACCCTGTTGACCTGCAGGTCCCTAAGGACCTCACTCACCAGTAGGTCCCAGTGTCACATAGGGGGAACTAGGTAGTCCCAGAGGACCAGGAGGACCAATATGACTGGGTCTAACTTCTTGAATATTATCCACAGCTTGTCGAGTTGTTGAAGTAGCCCATCTAATTCAACAAAGCGTTCCTCGTTTTGGGTCTGTAACTGTTTTAGTTGAATAGTAAACTCCTCTACAATGGTAGTTATTCGATGTTGGATAGGTTTAGAAACTTCAGAAACCTGTTGAGATACTTCCTGACTTAAATAACTCACAACTCCACTATTGATTCTAACAAGTTGGTTGTGCAATTCATTGATTTCTCTCTGATTTTTTACTATGGCTTCCTGATTATCATGCCCAAAGTTAGAAGAGGTTTCATAGAAAGAGGATAGCTGAACATGAAACTGTTGAGCCATAGTCAACTGGCGTTGAATCTCAATATGATTTAATCCCAATATTTGAAGTAAATGATGAATGGCGGGTGCATGTACTGCCTGAAATACGGCTCCATTCTGGCCAACCTAACTTCAGTATATTGTAAGACAGCTCTGTTATATAATTCCATCAAGTTAGATGAAGCCTTAGATGCTCGTTCTCAATTAAGATGCGCACCTGGATGAATAGCCCCTCTTATTAAGCCTTTAACTGTTTTTTTCTACATCAGCAGGCTGATACTGATAATCAGTTTGGTCAGGGCTTTCATAGTTTAAATTCATAAATGATTGAAAATGAAGATCATTGATATGAGCAGAAGACATCTCCTGCCTATTGGTATCTACCCATTGCATGTTACTTATCTATTCCTCTGATGAGGTACTTTCTTTGCCAGAAGTATTCATTGTTGTGAAATTATGTTATCAACAGGTAGCCTCAGAAGCAGACCTGGCATAAGGCACCAGTATTGGAACTTTGCGAAAAAATCTTGATATGCAGGTGTTACAAAGGCTACAAACTTATTATTTTCGTGGCTCTGGAGATTAGTGAAATAAGATACCAAATTTATTAGTTTCGTTTCAATAATGGATTCCAATTGGGATAATGATATTTGATCTTAAATGACCATAATTAGCTACGCAAAACAAAATATGTGGTCTTTTATTAAGTTAAAATTTAGAGATATTTATAGGAGAGGATTTAGTAGGTCTTCATAGGGATCTTAATGCTTCAAATGAGATAAGTTCTTTTCTGTTAGAGAAATGATATTGCTGATTATTACTAATATTTGTGATTGTCAGATCTGAAAATATTTTTGTTTTATGAGATCAACTTTCTCATTTTGAGCTTAGTCCTTTCAGAATGCTTAGCTTCTTTGGAAATCTTAGCCCTGTCAGGCAGAGAAGACTAATAACTAAGAAGGGTCAATCATTGGTTTAAAAGAGAACTGGATATATCTGACGGGTTTTTTATATTCTTATTAGACTGAGACGCGAAACTTGATCCTGATTAAGATCAGTCATTGCAGGTGAATTTCCAACACCCTTCTTCCGTGCTAACCATGTAGGGTAGCTTTTTCACACCCTTTTCTATAAAGGTGTAGTGGATGAGGTAGATTTACTGATCAGTATCCATTAATCACGTCCATGACTTCCACTGTTTAACATCCTCATCCTTTTACACCAGAGGAATTTGATAACTCAAAATACTCACGTTGCTGGTTTTTAATTCAGAGATTGCTCCAAACTCAAGAAGAAACTGCATCCCAATTGGGAATTCATAGTGGTTTTTGACTAAAACCACTACGGTGCCATTAGGACCATACATTTAAAGCGTAAGGGTAGCAATGGGTAGGCTTCTAAAGTGTGGGTAACGCCAGGTCAGGTGGCTTGGTACTTATTGTCATAAATGAAATAAGGCATAAACTTCAGACTTGTCATGAGATTCTAGGACGTTTTGTTGACTGGAGCCCCAGTCCAGTACAGTTATAACGCGCACTTTATAAATCTTTACTTCCACTTTTGTCACACTCTTGCAAAAATGGTTTCCAGTGGTCAGAACTTCAGTGACAGAATCTTTAAACTGGCTTGGAGTGTCAGCGTTTGTTGTTTTCTTGACAGTATCCTTGCTATCCAGCTTTAAGTTCTTAAAAGTAGCCATCATTAGTTGCTCTCCTTATTCATATGAGCTAATGAGCTGAGTAATTTGGTTTTTTTGAGCCATATTGGGTTAACTCAATTTTATTACTATCAATGCCATTATCTCATAACCTAGCAGTCACAGCCACAGCGCTAGGTGCCCCTAACAGGCAGTCCCATATTGGCTAAATCATTATCTTCATAATCGTCTTCACCCTCAATATGCATATCCACCCAGTTTTCAGCGTTGTTGTATCCACTTTAAGGGGGTGTCCTTCTTTTCAGCGGTGATCAGCGGACAAGATCACTAGAAATGTCCAAGATGATGATACTTATTGAATTTCAGTTCTCGACAATGCAGGCGTTCTGGAAGCTTTGGATTCTCATCCTTTGTTTTATCACCCTTGTCAATAACAATGTATACTTCCTTGTTAATCTATAGAGTGGGTATTCCTATTGCCTTATACTCTGTTTTGTATGTCCTTGTATGTCAAGTAATGCTTCTTTAAGAGCCTTTAAGTGACAGTGCGCTCTTGGCTGCGAGGTCATATGCTCTTCAAGGCAGATGCATTTCCAAAGAGCTCAGCAGAACCATTTTTTCTGTAGGTAAATCCATAGTTTCTGTTGTCCACAGATGTTGAGCTTTGAGGTAGTAGCGAGAAGCATACTACACTACTAACTCATTATTGCTCATTTCTATAACTAGGAGCTATTTTTTATGTTTTAGACATCTTATTCCCTATTAAACTCTGAGAGAGGTTAATCTTCACTTTAGTCCAAGTTAATCCAGGTCATAGGCTTGTTCTAAGGATCTTTTGAGCCTTACAACATATAGTCCTTGATGTAGTACCTTTTGGCAGTCATCAGTGCCATCTATGCTGTTCTTGTACATCAGGAGGAAGCCATTGATTGTTCCTTATCCAGCTATGTGCATGGTATTAAAGTAATGTTTAAAGTTAAGGGTTCTATTCAATGGGGTCAGCACACATCATGAGCGGTTGCGTGGCAGTCATTTGAGTGTTAAAAATGGTGTCTCCAACTGAGTAACGAGTCAATTTGAGATAGTTTCTAATATTACGCAGTTGAGTTTTTCAACTCATCTATACTCTTGTCCATATTAAACAGAATTCAATAGTGATGTTCTAAGCGCTCTCCAAAATTGTTCAGAGTGAAGATGTTTTCTCTGTTCTCCTTTTCAAGGAATAAAATTTGATCCCCCATATTCTTAATGGCAGCATCAAGCTTCACTATAGGTGAATGTCCTCACACTAATAAAATGGAGTTGAATTGTGCTCTTCTAGCAGTCTCTGACATGCTCAATCTGGCTTTGTAGATCATGCATTTCTAGTTCAAGGGTATGAAGTCTCAAACGAATAGTATCTTCCTATCTCACAAGGAGTTCAGAGGAATTTTTCCGTGATACAATTTCTTAAGCTTCATCAATAAACTGCTTATGAGAAATCTCATGATCTTCACACTAGCATGATAATGCCACCCATTGTATTGAGAACCACAGTCATCTCGCTAGCCTTGCTTTCTAAACTTGTGAGGCAGACTTGCTCAGGGGATCTGTTCCGCAAAGATTAGGCACCAGACAACTGTAAGGAAAATCTTAATCATTATCATAGAAGGCACTTCTCTACTGATGCTACCCAAAGTAGCACGATCTCTTAGTCAAACTGTTTTCAACCATATAGATATTTTGTTGAAAATCTCTAACATGTTCTCTTTACGTTGGCCCTCAAGACACAACGGAATCCAATCCAACATCTCTTACACAGCTCATCTCCAAGGTATCCGCATAAATAAGTGTCCTCTTCAACCAGAGTAGATCTCAAAAATACTTTATTTTGATCAATCAATAATCCCATACTGGCTACTGGCGATTAGATCAAGAAACCATTATAACTGAAACAGAATGTATAAACTGAGATTCTGTGGAAAGGATTTTTATTATATTATAAAATTAAGTATACTTTTGGTGAAAAATCAAGATATAAAATTTTATGGTAATTATAAATAATTGGGATTTTAGGGTAGCAATAATGGGGCTTTCATGATCTCCTAGTAAGGCAACGCCTGATTGCCACTTTAGTTGCTTCATAATATTAGTATTTTATAATTTCCACATCATCCAGCTTAATATATTATAAGTATCATCTGTTTTATCCGCCAGGGATGACTTATTATAAGAAACTCATAGCAGATGTGGAAATTATCAATAATTTGGTAACTATCATTGGTTTATTTCCTTATGGAATAAAAACTAATTTTCAGTATTTGATTCCACCAAATTACTAATGTTCTGTTGATAAGGATCACTAACGATGTTTACAAGTAGTTCAATATTTAGTTTAACTAAAAATAATTACATTATCTTGTGTATATTGATTAGAGGTTTGTCGCTAGTCAATAAGGGAAATTGGAAGTTGCAGGAGCGTTAACAACGCTTTTATTGGCAGCAACTTATGGGTTAGCCTAAGAGACGACACAACCTAATATTAATGAGTAAAAGGTCCATTACCTAAACAAGTTGCTAGTTTAATAAGGATAGTCCGCTGGGGTTGGGTAAAGGTATTAAGACACAGTCTTTAGATATCCAACCTAGTAGGAGTTGTGGCCTAGTTGGCGGTAAAATCTTGCTAGGCAGATGAAGTAGTCATCTCATATGACTCCTAAGGGCTAAGCAATTGATGATGGATGCCGTTCCTATTGGGGCGCCAACAGAAGAGTTGGGCGCCAAATTCCTTATATACATTCCTTGAAATTTTCTAAGAATGCAGAAAGTACTACGTTTATATACAGTTCACTTTGAAGATGTTTAAATAGTTATCAAATTTTGCATTGTGCTCTTGTGATTAGAGTGGAAGAGAAGCTTTTTCTTATCTATTTTCTTGTTAGTATTCTTGGTATTTAAAGTTAAAGGGATTGTTTACCATGTTTAAGTGGTTTTCAAGTACTCAAGAATTCCAATGAAGAAAATTAGTTACCTTGTTGTCCAGAAAGTTGCCAAACCTTGATTATAGTTGAAAGAGTAGTTTTCCCTTGTCTGTACCATTTTCAAGTACCTTCAAGTTATTAGAAGGAAGAGCGTCAGCACCTGATAATTCATATCAGTTGTGAAGAGCTTAACTAGGATAATAGTCTTCATCTATAAACAACCCATCTATTTATCATATTAATAGATAGTCTATTCAATGCACATCTCAAACCTGTAAAGTAAACATAAAAAATTTTACAGTCCATCTGTTGTAAGTCTTGTGTCCACAAGCTCTTTCTCACAGTGATCAAACCTAAAGCTGGATGGCCAGAGGCCCATTCTTAAGTCTCCGCTTTTGGTTTGTGTTCTGTATCTTCTCCTCGTGTTGTTGCTTTGTTACTCAATTTAATAAATGCTTATTGACTTTGGACTTATGCAATGACATGCCTTTAGTGTGCCTTGCATCAGGTTTTTGTACACCTCTAGAAATTAGTTCATTGCTATTTTTGGTAATATTTTGATGAGAGCTTTTTTTGTTCCCATCAGGTAATTTGGTTGGTCATCGCATTATCTCAGCAATTTGCAAATTACTTCACCCCCCCCTGAAGGTATAAAAGGGGATTAATTCTCTTAGTCTTCTTTAACAACGTTGTTGTCTTTACTAAATTATCTTCTGGAGCATCAAGTATCAAATATTCTTGCATGTTGTCATCATGAGCACTTGGAAAATTTTTAGTCTGACTGAATCTATAAAAGGGGCCATCAATTCCATCTGCATCGGGTAAGTTGCCTGCACTTCTGTCATTATGGTATAAACTCTGTTCATTACACCGGTCAAAGTTTGATCTTCTAGTGCCCTTGTGGTCTCATCTGCAGCACCCTGTTATAATAGATGATGAGGCCATGCATAAATAATATGGCATACTTAAATTAATTATTTCATTGTTGCCTGCAATACTTAATACCCTGGAAAAGATATAGTAAAGATTAAAACAGTTAATAGTGACTTAAAGAATGTACTCATGCATCAGAGTTAGCTAAAAATTCAATAGTGATCACATAAGCTTCTTGAGACACCTCTATAATCAACTTTAGCTACCACATAACTTTGCTCCTCAAATGATAAAATTTCTTTTATGGTGCCCCATCTGGTGGGATGGAATTCCTCTGGAGAGCTGAAAGTGGTGACAAATTTGGCTCCATCTTTTCCATCCTAGTGAGAATAAAGTAAACAAAACAGAACTTGGACAAGTGTTTAAACACTTGGTGTAGTTAATCAGGATGTATAAGCTTTTAAGGCAGGGATAGGATGATAGTAGCACCTGTTGACTCATGAAACTATAAATTAATTAAAAAGGGATGCAAAATTTGATAGGCACAAAAGTTGTATAATTTAATAGTACGGATTTTTATAAAAATGGATAAATTTGGAATATTTCAGCAATGACATTATTGCAATGTTTTTAAGTTTAGATTTGCTTAGTACTAAGGATATTATACTTTAAAATATATATGATCAGTTAATGCTTTTTTTCCATTGTGAACACTATTGCAACTGATTAAATTTATGAATGTTGGTTTGATGATCTATATTGGTGAAGATGAGAATAGACCCAAAACATGGTAAGGCTTGAGCAAATGTGGTATTGGCACAGTGACATATTCGCACCACCCAAAGTAACTAAACACCCCAGAGAATCTGGCAGACACAAAATAAAAACTCGTGATGAATTACCCAGCAGGATTCTTGAAATTTCACACTAATTGTAATAAATACTTCAATACACCTCATTCTCAACCGTCATCTTTGGTGGATTATGGGATTCAGATTTTCTTGGGAAGATTTGATGTCCCTTTAGGAAATGTTTTGCAAAAGTCGGGATAAGTACTTCCACATGCCATTTATGTGGTGGCCCATACTGCCTCCATAGATGGTTAGACCTTGGTTTTAAGACAGCAGAAGATGCAAATATTTTTTCACAGGTGCGCATGGTGGTTGACCTCCCAGAGGGTCACTGGGTGGTTGTAACTAAGCACACGCGTTGGACACAGTTTAAAAAAATTATTTATTTCAATTATTTTCCTATAAATGTGGAACACAAAATTATTGATCATCACCTCCATGATGGTCTTTCCTTCATTGAAGAAATTAAATCATTTGAAATGCAACTCTTTTCCTTTGTGCCTAACCTTAGTATGGGCAAGGCTATTGCAGTTATTATCCCAAACAAAGAAACCGCGGTGTATATCACTAGAATCTCCTGTTCTGCTACAATCATAATCTATGGGAAGCAGTCTCATGTATTTGGGAAACTGTGGATAGTGCACCGACCATCTGCACCTTCTTCCACGCTTTTGGACACAAAAGCCACACTTTACCTGTCAAAGAGGGCATAAAATGATATGGGTTTGTTTCTTATGCGATGGATGCATTTAGCGCTGACAATAAATGGGTAGTTGATAATACTCTTGCCTTTCAATGAGTTAAAACAAGTCAGCTATTAAGGTCAATCACATGTCCCCAAAGGAATGTAAGCAGCCCAAAAAGGCCCATAAGGCAGTCACCAAGTTGGTGACCTTGGTGGTGATCTCCATCTTTCCTGAATAGATTCAGGCTGGCAAAGAAGAATTTTCCACATCTGCCCAATCCTAATCTGGCAGCCAATCAGATTTCTCCAATTCCAGCCCTTAGCCCAACTCCAAGGGCTTTTTACACCCATGCATGAAATCTAAACATTTACTGGAACCAGGTTCCTCAACCAATCCCAACCAAATTAAATAAGCCCTTTGATGGTTCACCATAAGCGCACCTTAATAGAAAACTCATGCCCCAAAATTAAAAAGGTCCTAAATTTGCGGCTTTGAAGGTTGCCAACAACACTCCTGTCCCTGTACACCAGTATGATCTCCAGTAGTGAAGCCACAGGGCCCATGGAGAGCAAAGGGGTAGGGCTTAGGGCCCTCCAAATTGCTTCTGATGCAAACTGCAAATCTCATTGTAAATAGGGACGTTGAACATCGTGGGACTTAAGGCCTCTCCATCAAGGACCAAGAAACTGAGTTTCCTGCAAAACCTCCATGTGGACATGCTGTCATTACAGGAAACCTATTGTCTGCAAGGGGATGAGGAAGCATGGGCATGCATGCTCCTCCCTACTGTGTCATTTTGGTCGCCACATTGTGGGGTGCTAGTACAAGCAAATTGTAACCTTAAATTTATTTCTCAAAACTCCTTTTTAATGACTGCATACTGGCCATTATTACATATGGTTGATTAAATTCACACAATTGCTATCGTTTATGCCACACCTTGTGTATAGGTTCATTAAGATTTTCTTCTGACGTTGCTCTCCTTCCCCTCCCACCTAATACCTTTGTGGTTAGTGATATGAACTATTGGGTTAACCCAGCCACAGAATGGTGGCCTTTTACAGTTGATCCTCCACATGGAAACATTAAAATTTGCATCCTGAAGGCCACCCTGGGCTCTATGACAGGATTCCAAACACTCTCCACTTCTTCCTAATATGACTCGCCCTCATGTGCACAGAAGTCAGTTGCTGTCTATGTTGCACTTAGACCTCATTCTTACGCCATTAGTTTTTGCCTTCAAATTTCGCACTTAAACCCACTAAAATTTTTTCCAACCATAGACTAGTTTTGGTGTCTTTTACTCCGTTTTTCATGGTGACACATGTGCCCCACAGGAGTAAGCTTTGCACAGCCAATTCTGCTTTACCTGAGTTCTCTAACTGGTTGAAACTGCAACCTTGGCACAGGATCTTATAACGTCTTTTTGTGTTGATCCTATCGCCACATGGCCTGCCTTCAAACTACACATAGTTTCCCAGGCTCACCACATATCATTGCAGCACTCTCGTGCTGGTTTGGCGGTCATTAGGTGCACTTTAACAAAAGTAGATAACCTGGAAAGCAATGTCAATGCTGCAGGTCACATCCCTGCATGGGGCAACAAGTTTCTGAGTTGTCCATCTGCTTGAACACACTGGTAGGAGAACAACACCGCGTTAGTATTAAGTATAAAGCCAAAAATGTTACAGTGGGTGAGACATGTTCCACTTATTTCTTCCACCGGTTTTTTTCTCATAAACTAAACATGGCCTGTACTCAGTTTCAGCAGGTAGAAAATTTCATCACAAATATGCCATAGGAGATGTCCGCTAAAATTCACAAGATTTACTCTGAGTTGTACAGGACTGACCCTGTTGTGCCTGCCAAAATTTACTCTTTTCTTGATAATGCATATATCTGCACCTACACCCAATACCTAAAATTAATGAATAAATAGTGCAAGATTCACTCTGCTTTGCTGTTCATGGTGCGCACACAGGAAACGCCCAGACCCTGATAAGATTCCTTATATTTTTACATAAGATAAATTATCTAGCTTATCAAATCTACTTTTAACCTTCTAAATATTTGTCTGTTGGAGACATGCCTGCTTCCCGGCGGTCAAGAAGAATATATGGCAACTTTGTTTAAAAAGGGTGATAGGTTGGATTTTGCAGACTAGCGCCCTATCTCTCTTACTAGCACTGATACCAAACTCTTAAACAAAATAATGGCTAAGCGCCTTGGGGAAGTTGCCACTGAAGTAATATCCCCTTCACAATATACTTCCTATCCAGAAAATCCACATGAGATAACATCCACATAGTAGCTAATGCCTGCCAATCTCCTGCCACTGGTACAATTTTATTGCTGTATTAACAAAAAGTTTATAACCATGTTAGCTGTAATTACCTTAGGGCTTGCTTCCACAAATTTCAGCTTCCATCTTTAATCAATATTGGAATTTCGTGAGAAATTACAATAAGCAGGTGCTACAAAGGCTACAAAATTATTAGTTATGTGGCTCTAGCATTGATCAACTCAATTGCAATGAAGTTATTAGTTCCGTTGCTATAGTTGATTCCAATCAGAAATACAGAATCCTGTATGAAAAGAGACCAAAATCATGATACTTTATTAGTTAGAAATTATGGATATTTATAGGGGTAGATTTAGTGTTTATGAGTGAGGATTTTTGAGATGCACCTAAGGGAAGATTATTCCTATTATGTGACCAATATTGCTGATTTTAATACCATACTTGAGATGGCCAGATTTGATAAGACTCTTATTTGATGAGACCAATTTTCTTATATGATTTTCTGCCTCATCAGATATCTTAGCATCATCCTTCAGAGTAAGTTAATAACTCCTAAGAGTTGATCATCAGTCTAATGAGATTGTAAACCTACTAAGAGTATTCGATTCTAGGATAGACTGATGATCAACTCTTGATCTTGAGTAAATTTGGTTTATTGTAAATGATTCCCAAAAATCATTATTTGGATAAATTTGCTTACTGAATCAGCCTCCTTGGCAGTCCTTGGCTCAGTTTACTGACCAATTTTGTTTGCCCCATAGGGTTCTTAGTCAGGGTGACCCTTTAAGCCCCCTTTTGTACAACTTTAGCCTTGACCCATTCCTCCATAATACAAATGTTCATCTTACTGGTGTTCATGGGCAAGGCCAGTCACCAGTCAGGATGATGGCATTTATTGATGATTGTATAGGTAACACTCTAATAATCATGATGCTTGCATCCTTGAGTCTACCATCCATGAGTACTTCAGGGCTAGTAATGAAGCCTTAATGAAAACAAGACAGAGATAATTCTTCTTGGCATATATCAAGATCACTGGAAACCTGCCACATCTGGTCAGCGGCTTACACCAGCTTCACAATCCCTTGTTCACTTTCCTAGGTTGTCTCACCTATCACCCCTCTCATGCTTACATTTGCTTCCAGGACACTATGGGCCCAGTCTGCCGCCTGGGATTATGACTTAAGTCAGGAGGTTATGCCAACATCATGATGGAGAAACACATTCTTGACAAATTAACAAAGCGTATTGCTTCCCTCAGAGGCCAGCAATTAGCCTGAAGGGTCGGGTAGTGGTTGCTAAATCACTACTTTTGTCCACCATTTGGTTTGCTGCACATGCTATCACTTTTTCACCCTCCTTATTTGCAACACATTATGATCTCATCCAAGGGTGGATACGTCTAGGCCGCCCTCCCCTGTGCGTCTTAAATTCCTGTTTGGCTCATGTCACAGTGGAGGTATGGGACTTATTAGCTACATGGACCATGCTTCCAATATACTTGGCTCTAGGATTGCCCAGGTAACTAACCCTGTACTCCCTACACACACTGGTCCCACGTGGTATGGTCCAACTTTGCCCATGTCTTAGCCTTTTCAATCTGTACCCTCATAGTCTCTGCTTAATTATATGGCTTCTCTCCCCTCTGCTACAGGTCCTCATGGGGCCTGCCCATTTTAAGCGGATACTCCTGACCATGTGGAGCGTAGAACGGAGGATCTGCATCAGTGATCACACCTCCTAAGGGGTCGTCCTGATCCCCTTAAACCCAAAAAGCTCATGGACAAGTTGTTTTAAATAACACAGTACCTCACCGTCCAAGTACCATTGCCCATGTTGAATATATTGACTTGCTGAACTACCTTACTCTTTGGACAACCAGAAGGCCATTTGGAGGTATGCTCACCATCCTTTATTACAGCCCAGGGTCCACTCTTTTTTATGGAGATGCCTGAATAGGGTGTACTGCACTGCTGAGCAGTCCAACGCTTCTCAATCTTCATGTGCATTGTGTGGCAAACATGGGTATTTAGTCCATCATCTGGAAGATTGTCCACCCTCTTAGCAATCTGGTGTAAATTTACGCGTCTCTTCTAACAAGATATAATACGGACTATCAGTCTGTCTAAGAACATCACACTTATCATGAATTTCCTCATTATTCTTTCACTTTGTGCCTTAATTGTAGCAATTGTATTATGGGCAATACATACCATTGTACTTAACGTTTTTTCTGGAACTACTTCACCCTTTGATAGACATCTGTCACTTTTGCTCCTACCTTATTGACCACTTTCAAGTCTGGTTGTTTGGCCCTCTGACATCATGCTAACACCAGTCAGTTTCATACTAGTTACATAATTGGTTTATAGTTATGGACTTTTTCCTTCATTTTTGTTCTGTAAGGGCGCAAGCCTTCTCTGACACCTCCCCTCTTCATAACACTGGTGGTCCCTCTGGCAACATGAGGTTGCTCTTATTCCTATGGGGTGCCTAGTCTTTTGTCTTTGTTTTTTTCTTGTTTTACTAGAAGTTCCCATCCCCTGGTTGGCCTTTGCCAAATAAAAATCAAAATATATGACCAGGTTATATTTTTAGGGCTTTTCACACTTAAGATAAATTCTAAAAGTTTAAGTGCTTTCCATTTTTCTACTTTACTTAGTAACTTTCTAGTATATAGATTTTGGTTTCTAATACCTCAATGCCTTATAACATGCTGATGTGGTTAAAAATCTCAAAAATCCTTCCCATAATAATCCTTTACCTTTTAGATAGATTCCACACTCTTCCTCAGATGATAATCACTATATAATTTCTATTATTTGGGTATTTTTCAGGTATTCTCTACCACTTTTGGAAGTTTATGTAACCAATAAAGTTGAAAATTAAAATCATCTAAACTCACTTAGGACATTTTTAATCTTTTTTATGCTTTTTTTATCAACTTTTGTTCCTTTGGATATGGATGGCAAGACCTCATATGGCTTTCTTTCTCATAGCCTTTATATAATCAAGTGCTGCGTGAAGCCATATAAATACAGCCTAGTCTTTTTGAATGATATATAAAAATGTTTAGCAACTAGCCCATTCCTTCCAAAGACAGAGATTCTATACCCTTTTTTATATAATATAGTGATTTTGTTGAAATCATATTCCTATGATAGATTAAAATCACCTAGTTGACCTTTATACCTTGTTTGTGTCTCACCCTTTCTATTACTATATATAGGTTGCTGTTAAAACAAGCGCTAAGGCGTCAAGTTAACGCAAAGGTTTATCTGCACTAATTGACAGGCAATCTGTATGAAAATAGATGCTTTAAAAAACAGGCAACAATTCGAAAAAGTCATAAATAGGCTTTTATTCAAATAAATATAAGCACATAGTTGTATTAGTATAATCCCAATGGCTATTGGTATGCGGGTTATTGTCTTTGTGATAGTAAATTTAAAAAAAATCTGATAAAAGCAATATACCTCTCCCAAATTTCAATCACTCCTAGATATGCTCGTTTAATTCTAAGATTCTCATTGCTGCAACTAAGCATCACTTGATAATTGCCGGATAGTTTCATAATTTCATGATAGTAATGCAATGAGTGCCTAGGGCTCAGGGCATTCATGTGAACATAGCACCCAGTCAAGTAAAATTGAGTCACTGGTAAATGGCTAATGCAATTAGTAAGAACCTATTAATTGACAATTATATACCGCTAGAGGGGTAAAATAATTAAAAATAATAATATAAAAAGAGGATATGATATAGCCTGAAAGCCTTAAAGAAATCAATATTAGGGAATTGAGAGTTGAACCGGTGTGAATTTAAAATAATCTTCTTTTGTGATTACCAGTATTTGAAGGCGTTTGGTTAAGGTTATCAATAGTAATTTAATACAACTTTGGCACCTACTTATCTTCATAGGCTGCAGGGCAAGGTAATCCATAGAAAATTAACCATAAAGATTAACATTGCCATAACATACCAATTAAATCCTCATCTAAATATTAGTAAAGATAAGATTAAGTAAATATTAAATTCTTATAAAGAGAGGGTTGGTCAAACCAATCGTGACAATTTAATACATTTCAATTTCTATTAAATTAGCAAATTAAGATAAAAAAACAATTTTTAAACACTAAAATACAAAAGTCATTAGGTCTATATAGCATAATCATTTTCATGTTATCTGATAATATGGAAGTTAAATTTTTACCCACCATCTGATCAATCTAATGCTTAAAATTAAAATTTATATAAACTAAAAAATGGGTAGCTACTCTTTTGTCATACAATGTTATAACTACACTATAGTAATTGGATTTTTGTACCTCAGTCAAAATTAACTTTTAAAAGGAACTGATTTAATTTATAATTACTCAAGAGACAGAATTATATATGGAGATACCTAGACTTCCTAATATGCATCTACTTTTAACTAGACCTTTCTTTATCTTTCATCTTATATAAATGGGAAAGTAAAGTTTTGTGGTCATGTCTGGTTATCTATATAAGCTGTAATATTTGCATATGGTTATATACCTTTTATATATGTAATATATATATTAGAGCTGGTAATGGAAGATCAACTTAGTGCTGATATCTCACACCAAATTTTTACACAATTTCTTGAAAGGAAATTCAAGTATATTAGGGTGTGCCAGCGGGAATTTCAGATGATTGCCACCCTTTGTTATTTACATGGAAGCTATAATAATTCTATACTATAAAGTTAAATTACTTAAAAGTAAGCAATATAGAAATCATCCTACTTCTGACATTCCTTGAATATAATATCACTTATTTAGTCAGTATGCAACTTTTTTATTGTTAAAATTTATATAGCAAATGCCAGAATGGGTTTTTCTTTCCATTCATACTCATATTTGAGCAATTAAAAAATTAAAATTAAGTATTAACTAAATCAAACTGGTAATAAACTGCCCACTGACAATGCTATCGTCCCCACAGCCTTCTGCTCCAGTATGGGACATCAGAGCACCACACCCTAGCATTTTCTGTCCTACAGGAAAACATATTTGGACTAGTTCAGTAATTAAATCAGTTTTTCAGATGTTATTTTTCTCTTAGGGACTTAGAGCTCCACCTAATGTGCACCAACACAAACTGAACCCACCCTCTTGCCCCCCCACATGCAACATTTGATTTTGCCTCTAAGTTGACTATGGAAGATTATTTTAATACGCTGATGAGACACCAATTAAGCTTATCAATGCCGCTTTTGTGCCAGTTGGCTTCATCAACTTCTTCCCTTTTTAAAAGATATTTTAACTTTGGTTTCTCCTCTGAAGAAGATGCTGCCATGGCGGCAGAAACCAAGATAATTTACGAAAATACTCCAATCTTACTAACTCATACCGCCTACCCAACAACACCATGATGATGGCGAGTTTTGCCAACCTCCCATCTCACCTCCTACCACAGATTCTTTATGATAATTAATGTAAGAGATATCCGCCTATGGCTCAACCCCCATCCTTTACTTCAATGTCCATAGAAGTGATAAGCACATTTCAACTCCCCATTTTACCACTACTATCACCATTTATCACTCAGATATAGCTAAACTAATCCTACGTTCACATGTTGAATCTTCACCCAAACATCTCTTCTGGGCGTGCATCAACAATGGATTCCAAATTTTACCCATCTGTTTTAATTTATATCAGTAAAAAATCTTGTTGTCATACTGCCACAGATTCTTCTTCAACTGGCTCTTATTTTAAAGCCACACTGGTGTAATATAATTGGGTTACCTTGTTAGATAATTAATTGACTCGATTTTTTGTTTTTATATTGGATATAAAGCAAGATTTAACTCCATTATTAGGGTTTTTCCTAAAATTGATTGTACTGAAGTCAACCCTGTTACTTCTCATTTGAAACTTTTTCTGACCCATCAATGCCTTTTTTACAATCACATAGTTCAATAGTTGATGCTCTCCATCATGAGAGCACTAATGCATCTTGAATGAAGTTATTCATTATAAATATTATTACTTGCTCTAAATAAAGGATCGCCTTATTTGTTATTTTTGTTGTTTATTTGAGTAGATCTTAACCATAGTCTCACCTATTCTAAAAAATTGAGAACTTTACCACGTAGTCATGCTATACAGTAGAGAAATAGTTGGACTGGCCAACCATAACATATTCAAATAGTGAGTAAAGGGACCTCTTACTACACTTTTGATGCTGAAGATAGGGGGCTGTAGTAGCAGAAAAGGACAAAAATTAAACCTTACAATAGACTCAAGTCAGGAAGTAGAGAACGACAAGAACTGCCAATCTGTTACTTTTTATGTTACTCCCCCTACTCATAATCATCTAATATTGGAAAAAGTTGCTTTACAACATTCTCTCTTTTCAAGGGATTTGAGGCTTATACCTTCACTGTGGAGCAGCTGAGACATAATGGGGACATCCACTTCAGGAATTCTGGCTCTTTGGCCACGAACAATCTGATCTAGTGCCTATTTACTTTTAGTGTCAGGAGAATCAGGGACTGCTGCTTGAACAATATGAAAATTTTCTGACTTTGAGACATAGTGAAATACTACAACAAGCTAGGAGTCTCCCCCCAGATGGGGCAATAACTGGCGTAGTATCTCCAACACACAATGAGAAATCATCAATTGCCATTTTTAATCACCACGCCCTAAATTTGAAAGTGTTCAACAGAAACCAAAAAAAATGTGGAAGCACTACAGGACCTGAATAGGCAGCTCAAAACCAACTTTCAGTGGTGTGCCAGGCTGTTAATGACAACCATAACCTTAATGTCTAAATCTTACAGCTATTGGATGAAGTTATTAATCACTTAAGTTGTAATTTGTTTTTTATAGGATATCAAGCCTTGGATAACCGTGGAGTCACTATTGAATGGTTCTAAGTAATCAATCGCCTCAGGGAGGAGGTCAGATGTAGCCATGTTACTATTGGAGACATAACTCTTCAGGCCAAGGCGGTCAAAGCCCTTGACCAATGCACTCAATGAGAAATTAAATTTGCTGCACAGCTCTTAGGTAAAAACATTGGACCACTAACCGTTTCCTGTCTGAGGTGTAACAGATTAAAAATTTGACAAGAACCCATGCAGAAGGATATTAAAGAATCGAGAGGATTATTCCAGACACTAAAATAAGATAGTGAGACCTCATACAGTCAAACAACAAGCTAAGGAATTATATCTGCAAACTTTGTAATATGGAAACCACTAATAAAGGTGAATTGAAGGACCTGCTTGCTAATGTACGTGACATGAAAAGAAGCCTTATGGACTTGCAACAGTTCATGCTGCAGTGTATTCAAGAAAAGGAGATTTGTATCACTTAAGAGTGGCAAATTAAAAGTGAGATACAGGATGGTAGCCGTTGATGCCTTCTCTAAACTCTGTCCCCTTCTCATTTAGAGCTATTTAAGGAGCCCCTGAAGAAGAGGTTACCCAAGAACCAATGTATAAACCCACCCATCTGTGCCACTTTATTGTTTATGTGCCTCCTTTTGTGGAGACCCCAACCTCTGAACAGATTCAACCTCATTCCAGTAACCCAAGACCTTGGGTCAGTAATGAACCAATGACGTCCAGATTGGAAGTTTCTATTCAGGATTTCAGTTATGTAGTCTGGTTAACCTTCATAAGTTTAATGAGCATGCAAATGAGCAGTCATTTTTTAAAATGTATAAGATGATCATGCATGGAGCCAATGATCTTATAAAGCTACTACTACGATTAACTGTTTAAATGACAAGAGTCAAGATATGATCATGCCATATTTACTTGAGGAACATTAATTTTTGCTGATGTGGAAAACGCGGTATTGTGGGAGTCTGAAAGCCCCAAACTCATGGGTACTTTGGAAGGCTGAATTTATGACCATTTAGTTTAAGAAGAACAAAACATCATAAACCAGTGACCAATTTTACCATGAAGCTCAGGTGTTAGTGGGCGTTAAGGCCATGGTAGACTTTAACATTAAGACCACACTCTAAAAAACCAACAAAAAATAATCTGATAAACTGTTACATGTTTATGGCGCTTATGAAAGATTTAGATATGCCCTCTTTAATCAAATACCTGAAGATGTGCAATGTTATGTTTGGACCGCCAAATGCAGAGCATGAACAAGCTGACCTCCTCACATTAATTAAGGTAGAGGGACTTTGGAGAGCTTCCCTCCTCATTGAAGAACTTTTGGGAACCGCCAAAACCTTTTAAAATAACTTGTTGGATCTGCGAATATAAGGGATTCTATGTGGCCACCTGTCAAAAACGTCACCCCAGGATGAACCTTGTAACATCTCAAGTGGATGCAGTCAAGGAAAAGATCCTCAGAGTATAAGGGGCCGCTCAACTGCTGACCATCCAATATTTTTTTGCTCAATGTACATAAAATATAAATCATATGCCAACTCAAGAACCTGATCAGAGCATTTCCATGGTGTGGCCATCACCAGAAGTCAACAAGCGGCCATGGAATAAAAGGGACAAGAAGTTGTATCTAAATTATATGCTAACAAATTGTTGAAAATAATTAATTTGGAGACACTGAAGAGTCTTAATCTTTACCTCATCTAAAGGGAATTAAAGTTGCACTACCAATTGAGTCCTTGAACACTCACTTCCCCAATGTAGGTGAAAAGATTATGACCATAATTAGTCAAGGTGATAATCCTTCCATTCTGAATATAAATAGGTATTCACGTTACCTTTCCAATTTTACTTAAATTGATATTTTCATAAATAAAGTTCAGGTGAGAGCCATTGTTGACAGCGGCACTTCTGTAAAAATATAATCCAATTAGTTCACTAAATGGTTAAGAATAGCTCACAATGTAGCTCACCATCAATGATATGGAACAGCTGGCCTTGAGAATACTACTAGCAAATGAACTTATAATGTGTTACTAATGGGTTTTGGCTCTCTGCAGGCTAGTGCACCTGCAGTTGTGCTTCCCAATGATAACTACCAATTTTTTGTCAGTAATAGCTTCCTTAGTTTTTTGGCGCTAATAATATATGACAAGATATTCTTTTTAATATCTTAGGTCAACATTATCACTTGAGTATTTGAAAGATAATTAAACTTCTCTATCCCATAGGAAAAATTTTATCAATGTAGTCTATAATAATGGTGTAGTCACCATCCGTTATCAACAAGAAGGCCATTAAAGTTCCACTCCACATAACTCTTTCATGAAAATAAAGGCATTACCCTTGGAGATTTTAAGGATTGTGTCATATACCCTGGATAACAGCATGTGGTGTCCAGTGAAATGAACGTGGAGCTACCTGAAGGGTGGTAGGAGAAATTTCTCCCCTTGGCAACAGTCAAGGTCCAAACCTTGCGCAGCTCCTGGAATAATCTTGTCTAGCCAACAGGAGATCTTTGTATTAATTGACAATCTAACTATCCCCAAAATATTCTTCAATAGAGGACAGAAAATTACGTTTGTACACCTCACTCCATTGGAAAAAATTCATGAAGTACATGAGTTTGGAATTTAACAGAGTTTGGCTTACTTGAGTTTATCTACCAAATTGTGGAGTCATTACCTGTGAGCCTCTTGATAGACTAACTGAGGATCAGAAAGATCAAGCAATGGCCCTCTTACTAAGTTATGCCCAAATGTTTGCAACAGATGACTATGAATTTGGATGCGTGGTGGGGATCCAGCACCGCGTTGACATTGGGGATGCAGAGCCCATTTGTTTGCGACCAATATGAAGAAGTAAGGACAGCAATAAGGAGGTACAAAAGTATCTAGATAAGATCCTACATAAAGGGATGATTGATCCCTTGCACAGCCCATGGGCCAGTCAAGTGCTCATAGTTAATAGAAATGATGGCTCTAATAGAGTTGTCATGAGCAATGGGATTTATGCTCGTGTGAATAAAGTTCAAGTGAAAGATAATTCACTATCTGCTTAAGGGAATTCTACCGCCACAGAAGCAACTGAACCCGCCATGAGCAATGAACTAAAGGATGAGCCGTTATACACTAGAATTTCTAATGAATTTTCTATAGCGATTGCTAAAGATCTTGCTAGCCAGGAATTGTTTATACCTGGCAAATCAATCGTGAAAAGAAAAGGCTCATCATAATCTTTCTCATTTCACTGCACCAATTCAGAGATCACCATACCTTATCCAATCCCAGGCCTCAATAAATCTATAAATGTTTAAACATTAAGTTAAAAATAGTTTGCACTTTAGCTGAAATTTTTGCTTAGTCTCTACTAGTGATATTGCCTGTATAAAATAACTGAGGTTTTCCTTGGCGATAATAAATTTGCCAAGAGTTTGTCCTAGAGGCTCAAAAGTCTACTAGAATATTACACTGGAGCTATTTCAACTAATAATTTGTGTAGCCTTAGAAGGTACTAGCCTTCAAATTTAATTAAAACTTCAATAGTTGTCATCAATCACCAATGTCTAAATAGCATAAATAGCAAAGATTCTTAGTTTTTACCTCAAATAGATGACACTTTGGATCAGTTAGGGGTGATAAATATTTTACTGCTTTATATCTCATCTGCGGATACTGGCAAATTGACCTACCTTTCTGAGTACCAAGAAAAGAGCAATTGTTACCTCTCAAGGATTGTTCAAACCAACTCAAAGGCCCAGGGATTGTGCAATGCACCATCCACTTTTCTAGTGGACAATGGAAACTATTATGGGATGCTTTAATATGAGTTGCTATAGTCTACCTTGACAAAATATATGCTTTCTCATAAATGTTTAGCCAACACCTAGCGCATTTGGAAGCGGCCTTTCAGAGGTTGGCCCAAGCTCAGTTAAAGATTAAGACTAGCAAGTGCCAGTTTTTAAGTTTAAAATGAAATATCTGGGACACATTATCAACATTCGAGGAATACAGCCACAAAAACAGAATCTCAAAGCCAAAAATTGCATTAGAGAGCCTTAGAGAAAGCGAGATATCCAAGTATTTCTTATAATAGTTGGGTATTACTACCAAGTTATATCAGGATTTGCACAACTCGCCAAGCCCATATTCCATTTACTTCAAGGAGTGTCAGACATTTGCCCTCCTGGCTTCTTTTTTTAGCACTAATGACGCCCAACCCAAAAAGGGGGAGCCGCCACAAATCTTTATTTACAAATGGGTCAAACAAAGGGATCATTAGAAATAAAAAATTCTTAATATGGCTCCTCAGCTAACAGCCTAGGAAGCCATATCAGAAGGTGAGGAAGTTTTGGGGAAACTTTTTCCCAGCGCTCGCTTTAGCTGGCAGACCATGGCGGACAGCATTGGGGTGGGATCATCAGCGACATGTGGCATAAGGAGGTATAGTTGTGAGTTTTTTTCATTAAAGAGGCCATAAGTGTCCATTGCCTCATAGTATTGAGCAAGTTGATGCTCAGCAAAAGTGATGAGAACAGGCACACAAGTGAATGACTTGATGCGCTGGCTTGCCCTCCTGGCTATAAGATAAGAATGTTTTGGGTCAAAATCTGGCTAAAAGGGGAGGTGTTGGACATTTACAAGTCCACAATAATAAGATTGATTTAAATAAAAAAACTTTATCAGTCAAAAGACTTGGCCTATTCTTGGCGGAACCCTGCAAACTAGGGTAACACTATTTCAAATACCTCACGGGCAATTAACACAAGATCAAGAAGTCAGATTACTCCAACCACGTGGCAGACTCTGGGGCATCCATTAGATGGTTCTCCCTCAGCCACGACCAGTTCCATTCTAGCACCTTCTTGGGGACCACCCCCTTTTATAGTCTTGGTGGGGGTCCCCCAAGGTTCAATAATTTTATCTAATGGGATTGGCTGAATTAATTAAATCATTAACCTACAGGTACATCTTGCCAAAAAATAATTCCCCATATGTCATTCAGCTTAAGTGAAGTGAGTTTTCTGAGCTTTGATAGGTCAAATTTGCATATTTTCTTATTCAGACCATACTAAGCTGTTCCAAACTTACCATTGAATTCCCTTTGACCCTTGATACAGTTTAAATACTGAATGATCAGATATTGAGAAGGTTTGTTTTTTACCCCACATCGACACTAATAAATCCTTATAAAAGTCAACTTTTTAATTATTAGCGTTTTTATATCTTTATTATCTAAAACCCTTTTGTGGATCCAGAAACAATCAGCATCAGCAAGCGAAAAACAGCTGGATTACCATAAGGAGGAATCATCATCAAATGGTCATAAGAATGCAAAGACTAATTTAACTGAATGTAGAAAGCTTAGATCTAAGCCCCCATTCTGAGATACCCTCACTTTGATCAGCCGTTTATGTTGCAGTCTGATGCATTTTTTATGGCTATATGAGCGTTACTCTCCCAGATAGGGGATGACAGGGAGGAGCACCTGGTAGACTTTTGCAGCCATGTCTTAAATAAGCATGAGCATAGTTACTTAGTAACTGAGTGGGAATGCTTAGCTATCATATACACTTGTAAACAGTTCCAAGTCTACATACATGAGACCAGGTTTAAATTGTCACTGACCATGCTTCCTTGTGATGGTTATATATTTCATGCAACCTGAGGGTCAGTTATCATAAGGGGCCTTGAAATTATAGGCCTATGACTACAAAGATAATTCATTGCTCAGGGCTTACTCATCAGAGTGCCATTGGGCTTTTGCAACTTCCTGTTGTAGCAGCCCTCATTCCCTTTACATATCAACTCTTTTAATATGAAAGCAAAGAATTACACCAACAAGAAACATGTGATTTGCTGCACCTTGGACTTCTCATGAGGGACACCAAGATTTGGGATGGACAATTATACAAAAATTGTGGGGAGCGACCAGAGGCTCTACCCTCCATCTTCTTCCCATCCAAAGATAAGCTTGCAAGCTTTTAGTGCTTTAGGGCATGAGGGCTTGGTGAAGACCTTAAAACTAACTCAACAAGGTTATTATTGAGAATCCTTAAGATTTGACGTTCAAGATCTTTAATGAAATTCCACAAGTTTCAGGCACAGCAGCCCTATAAGCACATGACTACTTACCAGATAGTCGAGCCAATTGGTCTGGCACATGGTAATTATCAATGTACTAGGACGTTTTCCAACTAGCATCTTTAACTTCAGATACATCATAGTAGCCATTGATCATCTCACTAAGTGGGTCAAAGCTCATCCCTCAAGGATCATGGAACAATATCCATTGCAAAGTTTATAACGGAACAAATAATACACAGGCATGGTTGTCATTAAATTATCCTCACTAACAAAGCTACTACCTTTAGGTTGGGATTTTTGCCCACATTACCCAGCTTCATCAATTATGATTCATCTGCTAGTTCACTAATGGATTAATCCCACTAGTGAATGTGAGTGTTATTGATTGTATATATGATGACTATTGTTTGGAGAAAGATTTCAGTGAAAATTTATTGATCTTCTGGGTTATGATCTTCCAGATCAATTAGTGTTTCATTGTGGATGATCCTCAACAATTAACAATTTATTGGATTTTTAGTTTTACTATTGATAACTTAATTAGCTTGTAGGAGTCAGTTAAGTTTTGTTTCTGATTGACTAAAAGGTTTAGGATTTGCTGGTGAGTAATGCCGCCTGTGGACAGAAACTTTTGAGTTAACCTTTTCTGGATTGCAACCTGCTATTTACGAACAAGAGTCCCATTACCTAAGAAGGTTGTTACAAATAAGGGTAATTTGATGGGAGTTATGCAAAGACATTGGGACACGTTATTTAATCCAACTTAGAAGAGGTCGTGACGCAAGTAATAATGAGTACTCAATTAATCTGATGAGGAAGATAATAGTTCCATGTGACCCTGGAGGGTTGTTTCATTGGTGATGGCCAGTGTTCCCAATTGGGGTGCCAACTGTAGAGTTGGGCACCAAATTCCCTATAAATTTCCTTTTTATTTTCTTATTAAAGCAGATCTGATCAAAATAATTATTTACTAATAAAGTCTAATAACTTATACTTTTTGCTACAGTGACTAGAATAGGAAGGACAAGAAGATTCTTTGTCTATATTATTGCTGATCTCCGTTGACTCTGCATGACAATATGTTACAAGAAGAACCTCTGAACTAAGTGAGGTTAAATTCTAACTAATAGGGAAGAAGTCTACAGATTTTCCATAATATCATTAAAGATTAGGACAAGAACCCAGGTTGGCGTTAGCCTTAATAAATATCTTGGAAATCAGAAACTCAAATATAATAGTAGTCTTCATACTACTAGCCCCATATAATCCATTATTAACAAGTCAAACAACGCACATAAAAGAAACATGTGCAGTTGAACAAGGAAAATAAAGTGAGTACTATCTGATAAGAGGAAAAAGATCCCAAAAATTAACAAATGGCGCTCAATTGTGTTACTATTAGCTCTCAGTTTTAACACTTTAACTCATAATCTGTCCCCAATCTAATTGAGCTAATAAGAATCTGGGGAGTTTTTTTATTGTCCCATATCATCCTGAGACCAATTGATTGGCGGAATGCCCAGTCATATATTAATCAAGCTCTTTAAAAAGTTTACTAACAATTCTTCATTGCAATGGGCCATGTCAGGCTTCCCCCAGATGCGCTCACTGGTGCTAATGTGGGGGAACCCAACAAGTAGGCTGACTGCAAGGGACTAGCATCAGCTGTGAGGACAGGGGTGGCTCCGGATGTGAAAATGGATGAGACTCCAAACATTTTAATAAATTAAACTTAATAAATATATAAGATAAAATAAATCCTATGAACGAAAGTATTTTATTAAACTATTATTTAGGGATTTTTATAGGGTATTTGGGGACGCGTGCCTCAAGGATCGCTGTGGCCCCATCCAAGTAGGATCTCTTTAGGTCTTCTGGATTGCCCATTACCTTGAACCTTACTTGGATCAAGCCGCCCTCGTGACCAGGTCAAGTGATATCCCAGGTCACATGTCTCAAGGAATAGGGATGTAACATATCCTCAAATTTGGAGTAATTTATACCAAGCCCCAAATTTGATATACTTGTAGATTCAACTCTTATTCTCAAATCTAATGAGCTATTTGGGATTTACACCCCTCAAATGGGGATATCAATCCTTCCCCTGGACAAGGCTTACACCTAACCCAGGGAAAATCCTGACAGGCAATATAAGTGAACTCACCTACTATTTTATATATTTTTAGTTACTGCAGCGTTAAACAGTATTCACCTTTCCAGCTTTTATACGGTTGACAACATGCTTTTGTCCTTATTACATTCCATTGTTACTAATGAGAATGAAATCTGCCATCCAAATACTTTGACCAACTGGTATGATCCCTCATTATGATTTTAACTGAGGCCTATGGGGCAGCTTAACCCACAGAATCAATCAGAAGGAGATGGATGAATTGCATAGATCCTATATGGCAATTTTTGCAGTCAAAGGTTGAGTTTATTACTGCAATACTTATGTACTTAGCAGGACATATAAGTTGGTTACTGTATGGAAAGGGCCATACATTGTACTTGACCAAGTCACTGCCAAAGCACACACCATTTGAAGCCTGATTGATGGACGTTGAATGGTTGACTGAACCTAAATTGGAAGGTAATTTGATAGGGGAATAATAATATCAGCAGATGCTAATTTATTATTTATCCTATGAAATTAACAGTGGTTATGAACCAAAAATACCCTAAGTATATCTGAACTTGTTATCATGGCCTGGCCATTCCACTTAATAATATTAACTATGATAACATGGGTCCAGGGGCTTTGTTGGTTAAGTCAGACTTAATAATAAGAGTTGATTTGATGACTCAATCACATGGACTTTGTTGATCTATGTCAAAATTGGCTTTTTAATATTGATTGAGTTTTCAATTGAATTAATTATTAATTAGCAGTATAAATCGCCTTGGTATGTGATGCCAATTGCTTGAGAGAAGCATCAGTTTAGCTATTTACAGATGTTTTAGAAATGTAGTCTTAAGATAATAAGAGTTTGACACCAACCCTGAGGCCTGTGAAATACCCCCAAGTTGAAAGGATGGTAGACCCTCAGATGAACTTATTACTTTTTTTCTGGCTAAGTGCTATTGAAAATGAGGTTTTATGGGTAAGATGTGGTTAACACAAACCCTATAAATTATCTCCAAATTGATGCTAATAAAAATCAATTGCTTATCACTACAAGTTAATTGTTTAGTATACAAGATTTTTGTATTTATTACTTTTCTGTTGTATTAAGTTGCGGTATTACTTGGGATCAGAAGGATCAGAGCAGCAAGCCATTGTCCAAGTAAACAACAGAAGAATAAAGCTGTAAAGTATCATTTCCAAGGAGTTTGTATCTTGACTATTGTCACCATCTAGTCTAATGTCTCCATACAATAGATGCTCAAAACTCCAACTTATCTTAAAAAGAACCAGACCAATTGAAGTAGGCCAAAAATTCAACAATGGATAAATAGTCAATTGTTCATGCTAAGTTTCTCCAATGTATTATAAATCTGACAAACCTCCCATCAAAAATCAAGTGGATTATTAAGCCAAGGGGGAAGTATTAATAAATGATTGACTTGATTCTTGGATTATGAATTAGAGGTAAAGCATGATGTTAACTCTGTTATAAGGTTTTTCATAAAAAATAAGATGTATTGAAATCATCCCCATGACGTCTCATTCAAACCTTTTCCTGACCCATCAATTCCTTTTCACAAACACATTATAAAATAGTCAATGATCCTCATCACAAGAGCACTGGCGCATCTTGAATGAAATGATTTGACTATATGTATAATTGCTTTCTCTAAATAAAGGATACCAGTTTGTTAATTTTTTTTGTTTATTTGGGTATATCTTTAGTGCAGTCTTAACTGTACTAAAGAGTTGATAATTTTACTGTGTAGTCATGTTATAAAGTAGAGAGTTAGTTGTAACAGCCAATCTTAAGCTGTGCAAGTAGCAAGTAAAGGACTTCTCACTATATACATTACTTACAGTTCCCCCTTGTCTGTTCAGTTGTCAGGCCAGTGCCCCAATATCCCTTCCTCAAATAACCCACAGCCTCTGCCATCAATAAATCTTATGGCCAATCAGGAGGAGGTCTGGACTGCCATCTGCTCCCAAAACCTCAGTATCTTCCTGATAACACTCATTCTTATTCTGATGCCCCTGATCCAATTTAAATAGAATCCCTGTTCCTTACTATCTGAGGTCTCTGAATCAGATGATCCTATTAGACCATCCAATCTTCACCTCAAACATTTTTAAATTATAATAATGATGCCTGATTCCCACTTATTTTTATGCACCCAACAAACTCTACTCCATTTGAAGTGATCATCAGCTTACTGTGGAAGCAGCTGCCTCACCCAACTGTTATCTCTTCTTCAAAGCTATAGCTAAGTCTGTTGTGATGCTTGTGGTAGGTCTAGCTTCCCCACTATCCCTGATACCCTTAACCCTTTAAGTAAATGTAAACTCATTATAGGTACCAAAATCTAATAACTTCACCTAAAATGTTGCAGCGGTGGCAAAACCCGTGTGACAAAATCACATGGATCAATATAACCACCTTTTGTCAAACTTCCAGACACCCATCTTCAAGCTAAACATAACCTTGCAGAGTATAGGTGACCTTATTCATGCACACCTGTTTGTTAATTATACTCCCTCAGGTGATATTTTATTTATTCAAGGCAAGCTGACCAGGGGACAGATATTACCAAAAGAGAGAAAGAATTAAGTATTGATATAAAACTTGAGTGGGGTCAACTCCACCAAAGAAACTTTTCCACCTCCGGTTCAGGACTCAGATTTTTTGGTTATGTCATGGGTAAGGTTTTCATGTTGTTAGACCTAATAATTGCCAATAGCTTCCTTCAGCTGGCACCCCAATTGATGTGCCAAAAGGGCAGGAATCAAACCTGCAACCTTCAGGTTGGTAGCCATATGCACTAACAACTTGCCTTCCACCCCCTTCCCTTAGATGATATTAAACCCTAAACTTTGAGTGCCCCACACCCTTGCTTCCAGCTTTAGCCCGCATCTTACTCTGGGAGATGATGCAGCTGAGGAAGCGCCACTGATTCCCCTACTCCATCCAACATAGTTAATTAGTGGGTTGTTACTTGACCACCAAGTTGGTTTTAATCTAATTTCTTTTTGGTGCCATTTTGTTCACTTGAGCGTTTTTAAGTTTATTTTATTTTATTTTTCCAATGTCTTTCCCATGGTTGAATTTATCAAAAATAAATGAGGTTAAAAGATTATCTTAGTTTATAAAAAGTTACACAATATTTAAGATAATGTATTTAACTAGAGTTACTTTTATATCCATCTGATTCATTTATATTGGCTAGCTTACAATATCTCAGAATATTATTTTACTACCAATTTCAACCATGGTAAATCTGAACTTCAAAGTTAACTTTTGCTTACCGAACATCAATATAAATAACTTAGGGAAAATTTTTTGGGAAAAAAAGAACTTCCTTTAAAAAAAGCTCTAAAATGTATGAAATTATTGAGAAATTAAGCATACTCAATAAAACCCTTTTTGAAGTTGGCACCATATTTTAAACTGAATTATAGAATTTTGCTCATAAATACAATTTATATCTTATGTCTGGATTGGGTCCAAGTGTAAACTATAAGCAACTTAGAATAAATAGTACTGAGTATATAAATTATTAATACCTATTATAAGTCAGTTAAAATATGGCGCTGACTTCAAAAAGGGTTTTATTGAGTAGGCTTAATTTCTTGATTATTTCATACTCTTTAGAGCTTTTTTAAAGGGGGTTCTTTTTTTCCTAAAAAAACCTTTACCCCCAGCTCTTTTCCCCTCAAAAAATTAGTGCATTTTTAAAAGTGGCTCTTTTTCCTACTTTTGTTAAATATTACTATCTCTATATACTATTTTTGCCCCCTTACTATTTCTCTATAAAATTAAAACTTATTGTATATCTATTATATATATTATCTTATAAACAAATATACTAATAATTCATTTTATTAAATTTAGTTGATTTTATTGGTCAAATTAAAATAAATTTACTGATCACCATCTACAATACTTCATTTTATTAAATTTAGATGATTTTATTGGTCATGTGTACTGAATTTACTGATCGCCATCTATTTTTTTTAGTACTAGATGGTCCCAACCCGGGGGGATTCATCGAACTGATCGCCATCTACAGTAATTCATTTTATTAGATTTGGTTGCTTTTAATAGTCAATCTATGTAAATTTATTGATCGCTATCTAAAATAATTCATTTTTATTAAATTTAGATGAGTTTATTGGTCAAATTATGCAAAAATGATAGCCATCTATATGATTTAAGTTCGTCCCGCTATGAGATCATACTGACTGAATTTTGAACATACCCTCCAACCATAGGACATAAATAAAGTGCTTCGAAGCTATCGCTTCACCGATGCCGGAAAACAGTTTATCCGGAGTTGGATTAGTCCCACAAGTATCCATCGCTTCCGAGCCCATTTTGATATATTTACTAAATTAATGGGCAGATACTTGACCAATACTTACGAAAGTAAAATGGGACCTAAGTTGGAGCATCCTCGATTTTTGGAGAAGATGATCATCAAAATCGGTCCAGTATTTTCAGAGTTATGCGCGAACAAACATAGAAAAAAAACTCCATACATACAGTTCGAATTGATAACCTCCTTCTTTTTCAAAGTCGATTAAAAACAATGAAAAATATACGAATTGAAATCTACGGATTGGCCATGTAATGGATGCAAAAATCAATGAAAAATATTCGAATTGGCCTTTAATGGATACAAAAATCAATGAAAAATATTCGAATTGGCCTGGAAACCCCCTGTACATCAAACTAGATAACAGCTTCTGGTTTCAGTACATCAAGTTAATAGCTACATGTGCTACTTTGTACCAATCTGGTTACCTATAAATTATAATAAGGGACAACCTGTGGAGAAAACAAGGTTGGGCGGTATTAAAACATTGGCTACTTTATAAAAAAGGTTTATCGTGAGATATCAAAACCAAGTTTGGCTTGCAAATTTGTATCGCTATAAAGTACAAGTTTATTAGGTTGCAATTTCTAAATTTGCCTAAATTTGAGTTGAGGTAACAGATAGATCATCTCCTAACCCTTAGATCTTATGATATATACCCTAGAATAGTTAAAGATTAGATTTAAAGTGAAGTTGCATGGATAAAAAACTACCTGAGCTAGGTTGACTTTATATATGTATTATACCAAAGTTCTAGCCTTGTGCCAGGCTTCAATTCGAGCAACTTATGGAAAGTAGACATCATCTGCTTGGGTTTTACCTTTTAAGATGAACAAAAAGATATAAGTTTCAACATCTACCTATCATAAAAAAACCTTTCTATATCCATCATCTGCATCTTTGCAAGGCTAAAGCCTCTCTAGTAAGATCTACATTAGCTAGCAATGATGGCGGTTCACCGACCAGCTTATTTTAAACCACTAGCTCCGTTAATTGAAGTATAAGCGTATAGTTCTACGGTAGCCGATCCAGAGGTGGTCAACCTAAACTAATCTCAGCGATCACAAACATATACATGCCAAGCTATTGTAGGCTTAGAAAACTCGACCGTAACCTCAAGAAATAAGCGTTGGTCCAACAATTACCTTAATACTTGCCCATCACCTCCAACGAATAAGTCCAAACTTTTATAGCTTGGTAGATTATTCAGAGTTGGCCATCAACTAACAACCAAAATGATATTAAAGATTATATGATATTTACAGATATTTAAAAAAGCTATTAAAGGGTTCCATAGGCGCTTTAAAAACAAGGCAGCGGGTTCGGTTTGGTAAACGAGAGTTTAAATTGTCTAGCCGAACCTAAACTGTAGTAAATTCTGGTATAGCATATGTCACTACAGTAATAACTGCAGAAGCTAATTCGAGTTTATTTATATCGGGTGTTCTCTAAGCTACAGCTGAGCAACTTCAATCTAACCTACTCCGGTGCTTGAAATGACCAAGTTTTGGGAGGTTTGCCACCCCATGTAGATTTTTTTAAAATCTAGTGGTCAACTCAGCCGCATAGCCCAAATGGATATTTGCGCTGATATCGACATATAACTTCGCACTTTAAAGATGTAAAGCGAAGGGTTACGTCGGATGTAAAATAGGCAACGGTCAACCCATATCTGAATAATAATAACTCAGCTCGGGGAGGCCTTAAAGCCAATGCCGATTTAATCTTACACGATGTGCTCGACTAGATTTTGCTGTACCAGTTTCTTTAGCTGGGCGCTAAACGTTTAATTATTCAAACTTGATACTTTAACCTTTTGGATCACATCGATCCCGTTATCCTACCCGTCAGGTACCCTATCAAGTATCAAAGCGACGGTAGGTTGAGCTGTTAGTCCAAGCTATAAGAGCTCCAACTGTTAGATTTGTATTTAGCTTTATGAAAATCCTAAGGCGCCCAGAAAAGCATAATAACAGCCGCAACGGGTTGCCAAGATAAATAAGAAACGGCAGTAGAAAAGTTTATACGACCCTCAAGTTATTACAGTCTCACGTTAGTTTGAATAAAAAGGGAAGCGATCAGGATCAAAGGCCATTTAAGGCCTACCGGGCAGAATTTTATCACGGCCCGGGTTTCTGAGGGGTAAAGCCAACCCACTATATAGGCGACGCGAGGCCGCAATTGGAGCTGATCAAGGTTAGATAAGGCATGAAAGAAACAAAGGTTGCAAATAGAAACTCACAACTAAAAGTAAAGGGCATTCAAACCGGTTAAGAATAAACTTGAATAAAGAAAGCGCCCCTACGATAAGCATCCAATTTAAGGGAAAGCCTTTCCCGGCTACTTGGATACTGGCTCCGAGCAAACGCATTTCAAAAACAAAGTGCGATAAACGTTCAGTTAAAAAAGGTTGAGTAGAAAAGCAACTCAAGTTACACCGGGCGTAAGCTAAGCATTTTATTCGCACAATTTAAAGCCAAGAGACCGTTTAAACCTGAGCCTCGAAAGAATCACCCGCCGACCATAAAAGAGGATCAAGGGACGGAAAACTTTACTACATAAAAACCCGAGGGGGTGAACCTTCGGCTAGGCGCCAAAGATCACGCGTCTAAGGGATCCGCCACCTTGGAGACGTTGCGCCGGCGTTTGGGGGCGAACGCCGGCTTCTTCTTGAGCTTTTTGGCGTCGGGGGCGCTGTTAAGCTTGGACAGTTTCCGCTTCTCTCTCTTTTCGTGGCGCTTATTGGCCTGCTTCTCGTGTTTCGCCTTGAGGGAGAGGATGGATGCGAGGAGCAGGTGCTTTTCGGTTTCGAGGAGGCGTACCTTCTCCTGTTTCTCTATGAGCTGGTCCATATAAGCCTCGCACTCGTCCTGCATGAAAAGTAACTTGGCCTTCAGCAGCGAATATTTCTGATGCGAGTTGAGGTTGAACCCGGTCGCACCACTCGCTCTGGATGTGCTCGGGTCGTGAGCCCGAATGAAAGCTTGGCGGGTTTGGGGCTGGTCCTTTGGAGCTTTGTGGAACGAAGGGTTTAAACGACGCTGGCTTGGTACGGGGGAACGATAATCATGAGGGTTAGCGTAGTTGGCCTCTCTTCTAGAGGGTTGGCGGGACCGAGGGCGGGAGTCCGCTTCACAAGCTTCGTGGGTGTCGTCATAACCTTGGTCGCTATCCGCTTGGGAGGAGCCATAAAGCGATTCGGCCGGTGGAAATTTGGTTTGGGGATGATTAGTACGGATGTGTTTGTTGAGAGAATCGGAGCGGGTAAACTCGCGGGAGCAAGAAGGCGCCGGGCAGGTGTAAGGCTTCTCACCGGTATGGCTACGGAGATGGGAGATCAGAGCGAAGCGGGAGGATTGCGTGCTATGGGAACGCGGACAATCTACCCAGCGGCAAGAGTATCGTTCCTTTTTAAAGCCGACGTGGTCATCGGAAAGATGCGTAACAAGGTTCTTCAAGACGTTAAACTTGCGCCCGCAGTTATCCCAACCACAGACCAAACCGGAAGGACGCTGAGAGTGACTCATTGTGGCTTAGAAGGTTTAGTGGGGCTTCAGAAGGTTAATAACGTAAGCAGTAGAGAAATAAAAGCGAGTGAGGTTTAAAAGGAGGCTCTTTGGGTGGTAGTCAATAGAACTCAGCAGCTATATGGCCACTTACTTGTACGCTTCGCGATCCATTGAGACTCTTATTCTGACCCAACAATCACAGGAAGCAAGCGGATATTCTTTCGGTTGGCCATTCGAGCTAAAAAAGGACCTCGTATTAACCAAGCACCACCATCGTTGGAAGCTAAATACGCTTAATCGGATGGATTTTAAGCTCACTTTCATCCTAAATTCGTATGGATTTTGTCCAATCGATCATTTCGAAATGCATCTCTGCCAAGCATAAGCCTGCATAGGTCCCCATTCTAAGCGGGGTAACACCTTTTATCTAAAATCTATTGGACTGTTACACCTTCTATTTAAAGCCTATTGGGTGTTACATCTATTTAAAACCTATTGGTTTCAGTTTGGGATCGAGCCCCACCAATCATTTACAACTTTATACCCTTTACATTTATATTACGTATTTCCAATATCAGACCACCTTACTAAACCATTGACAATGAACCAATTAATATTATTGAAGGGTATCTTAAGAGTATATCAAGACAATTAAGATTTCATAACCATCCAGATCTACTTTGATTTTAAACCATTCAGCTCAATCAAACCAACCCACCTTATTACATTTCTGATTTGGTTTAACCTTATAATTACCCCATCAATTTTTTATAACTGCTGCTAAACTTGAAATGTAATATGTTTATATACCATCCCCCATATGAAATTGGTTTGATTGGTAATTAATTTAATTGAGACATTAAGCTCAGCCATGCCCTTCCCTAGGCATAAACCTACCCCACTTGGTATACCTGGACAACCTGGCTAGTAGTTTAACCTGGTGCACAGAAAGCCATGGGTCGTGAAAGCCCATCAATTAATTTTTTTATGTTTAGGGTTATAACAAAAAGCCCCACTTTAAAGAACCTATAGTATACCCTTACCACCATTCTAGCTTATAAAAGTTATAAGATACCCATAGGATGCCATCCATAATTTATGCATAGCTTTGTAGGTAAAGCCATCAGAATTTAAAAAATGATGGGATAGGCATGAGAGGAGTAATAAATGCCAAATATAAGCTTATTATCTTCCTAGTAGCATACTTGTCAAAGGCTTATGATTAAGGATAATATTTAGGCAAAACTATATAATGCAAATAAATTAAACTTGCCCAAATGATATTTATTAACCACTGTTTACACAAAAGGTTACTAGATCAAACTTAGACCCTTAGTTTTTGTTTACATTGTAAAGGCTAGACTAAGATTACTACCTCATATATAGCTCTCAATTAATGACCTAAAATATGTATATGATGTTATGCATGAGTACATCCCTACCAACAATCCAAGGTACTTTTCAATTAATATACAAATTAAAAAGTAAGCTATTAGTAGGTCTAGCTTGAAAAAGTAATCGTTTAATTACACCTAACTTTCTACTGATGATGATATAGTCTGCTTCTTTAATCATCTACCAAAAATTGCTAGAATGACAAAAAACATTCATCTTTGGTTAACCTTGTCAAGCTTTTTTGGATTTTTCCAGGATGAACTGTGGTATAATGATTGGGTGTAAGTCTTTATAAAGTTGCTTCCCTAAAATAACTCCTAATAGGGAATTGCTATGTAACTATTGTCCATACTGAAGTTGTGAACCTGTTGTGATCAAAGATAACATTTGGAGATTAGTTGGATTTTAGGATTTTCTGTGCTCGCTTGTGCATTTTGCACCTAAAATCCAATATTGATTCCCCAGGTATGTAGTACTCTCTACTGATATTAATTGATACAGATATTTTCTCAGACCACTTATACTAAAGATGATAAAATATATTATACTGAAAAGTTAGACTTTTATATATGTTTTTATTAGATGCAGTCAAGGGGGTAAAAGTGAACCCTCTCAATATTGGGATGCTTAGTATTTAAATTGTCTTTGTCTTGAATTGATTCAGATGAGAAATTGATTATAAGCTAGGTGCATCCAAATTAGGTAATATGGGCCGTTGACCTACCAGATCATTTGAGACTCACCTTGCTTCAATGTGAGGGTAAATGGCGAAGTGACAGCTAGGAAGATGAACCCATATGGCAAAAATTTTATAACTTTTACCCAATCATTGGGCACAAAAATATTTTCACCTTGTGGGACCCCTTCCAACCCTATAAAAGGGGCCAGTCTCTGCAGTGTTGGTTGTACTAAATTTTCTATAAGAGGGGGAGGGACCTCAGAATGGCTCCCTGGATTTGGCTGATAAATTGGTGAATCTGACTGCCTGAACTTATGTTATTTGCCCAAGTATTAATAGAAGTGTTACCCCAATTTTAGGGGTTTTACCAGAAATTGACCAGGGTCTTTTGGGCAATGTTTTCAATAATCACTTCCAAACCACTCTTATCAATACATCATACTTGTAATTGTCTGACATTAACCCCTTCAAGGGTGGTAGGGAGTGAATAAAACTGCAGGAACTGGCCATAGACCCAGGTTGACAGTGAATCCAGAAGCATGGAATTTGATATATTACTCTTCCCCTAACTTATATGTGACTACAAATGGGACTTCTCAGATAGAACTGAGCTTCTCACTTCTTGGAGTGATTCAATTCTGGTAATACAGTACCAAGTTGGATACTTGGAAGGAAGGAAGAGGGGCCCAGAGCTCATTTGTGGCTTGGCCTTCTTTGGTAACCATCTTTGCCAAATTAGTCATGGCCTCTGATTGTAATTGGATGATGCGTTGGGCCAACTTTTTCATGGCTTGCTCAGGGTCAGTCCTGTCAGAGAAAATATCCTTGGTTAATAAAGCTGGCACCCCATGTTCTTACCCATATAACACATGGAAAGGGGACATCTTGAGGATGCAATGGTGGCTAGTCCAGTAGTCCATAAGGGCACTGGGTAAGTAAAGATCCCAGTGAAGAAGATCTAAATTGCTATTTTATGGAGTATTGAGACCAAGTTCCGTTAACTCTTTCTACAGCACCATTTGTGCATGGGCTATAGGAGGCCAAGAAGAGTTGTTGTGCTCCCATGGAGGTAACAAGGAGCTTCATTACTTGGGAGGTAAAATATTAGCCATTGTCACTTAGGAGGACCTGGGGACACCATGTCAAGTGAAGGTGTATTGGTATAAAAATGTAGCAATGGATTTGGCTGTCTGAGAGGGAAGAGCAACAGCTTTAACCTATATGGTGAAATGACCAATTCTGACCAAGATATAACGATTGCCACCTGTAGTCTGAGGAAGAGGATCTAACATGTACATACTTATGGTGAGAAAGGGTTTTGGGGCGTCATAGGTTGATACTTATAGTCTTGAATCTGGAATGTTTTTTACAGGTCAGGCATGCATCCAAGACTTCAGTTATAATTTCCATGATGCCCTCCAAGTAGTACTTCTCTTTTACCAACTTGTAGATTTTGCATACTCCACCATGCCCCATGATAGTGTGGGATTCTAACATGGCAGGTACTTTCTCTGATGGCCGAAGATAGGGCAACCAAATTACTCCTACTTTCTTATTTAACTTCCCTTTCTCCACTTTTGTGTTGTGGGAGTACCATGCTAGCATCTTCTGTACTGGTTCATCTTCATCCGCCCACACATCAGGAGCCATTAGGTGGTCATGCAACCTCTCTGCTCGCTATTATCAACGTGAAGGACAGGCAGTCACGTCACCATTAACATTCATATGGTGCATCCCAGCTCGATGCTCAATGGTCATATTGTAGTGCTGGAGCTTAAGAGCCCAGAGTGCCAGCCGCTCAGTGGGATCTTTCATATTTTATAATTACTTCAAAGAGGCGTGGTTGGTAACCATCTTGAATGAAGTCCCATATAGAGAAGGATGGTAGTATTTGACAGCGAGCAGGACAGCAAGGCACTCTTTCTCAGTGACGCTGTAGCTGCTCTATGCTTTAGAGAGCATCTTTCTGAAGTAGGACACAGGATGATTAACCTCATTTTCATCCAACTGAGCCAAGATAGATACAATGGCGTAATTGGAGGTGTCTTCAAACAATATGAAAGGCTTGTCATAGTCAGAGTGGAGGATAGGCCTTTTTTGCAATAGCTCCTTCAGGGTCTCAAACGCGGCCTTTTGTTCAGCATTTCAATGGAACGGAGTGTTCTTAGCCAAGAGACATACAAGGGGTTCACTTAGCTGTGAGAACTTGGGGATGAATTGATGGTAATAAACCCTCATGCCCAAGAATACCTATATGTCACAAAAGGTTTTGGGAGCAGACAATTTAGATATTGCTTTCACCTTGTCTAAGAGGGCTTGTGTCCCATCTTGAAAGATAGCGTGCCACATCGATGAATCCCCCCTTGGGTTGGGACCATCTAGTACTAAAAAAAGATAGCGTGCCCAAGGAAATCAAACTTCCTCTGAAAGAAGGTACATTTGGTGGGTTTCAGCTTGATGTTGGATGTCCACAACCGTTGAAATAATTCTTTTGTGTGCATGAGGTGCTCTTTGAAGGCTTGGAGAATACTGTGATGTCATTGAGATAAGTAATCATGCAGCTCAGATTGAGATCCTGAAGAATATGATCCATTGTTCGCTGAAAAGTGGCTGGTGCATTACACAACCCATGAGGTAGCTGAGTGGGTTGTAACAAACCCTCGCTGCAGATAAGGGCGCACTTCTCCTGATCATGTGGAGAAAGGTCCATCTGCCAATACCCACTAGCCGAGTCTATGTCAGAAAAGAATTTTGGATCAGATAGCTGGGCCAGAGCATAGTCAATATGGGGGATAGGTTAGCTGTCCTTCTTGGTGAGGTTGTTCAGCTTATAGTAGTCTATAATTACCCAATGACCTCCATTTTTTTCTTTATCAGTAGAAGCGGGGATGACCAAAGGCTTTGGGACAGCACCAGCAACCCAGCGTCCAACAACTTTTTTAGCTCCATCCGCGTCTGTAATTCCATACCCTTTGATTTATGGTAGGGGTTGAAGTGGATGGGACAAGCATCCACAACATCAATGGTATGCATCTAACCTTTCATATTTCCATAGTCATTATCATATGTGAAGCTACCTCTATAGAATACAATAAACTATGAACTTTATTAAGCTCTTCAGGGGTTAATTCGTCGGAGATTTGAACATTGGGCAGAGTATTTAACGATTGATCAGCAGGTAGGCCCATATCTGCCATAAACCTGATACAGTGTTTTTGTTTAATGTCCTCAATAGGGACCAGCAGGCCTCTTCCGATATTTTGATGCTTCTTGACAACCATTTCCTTGTTGTTAAGATTCCTCAGCAGGAGATAGATGGGTCGCTTTTAAGCAGGTTCTAGCATACCTGAAAAGGCTCTAGGCTCAAGAGGGCTAACTTCATCAATGCTAATTAGGTGCAGTGGGCATTTGTGTGGGATTTGCAAGGTAATCTTCATGACAACTACCCTTTGTTCACTAGCCTTGACGACCACCTCTTCAGAAGCATAGAAAGAGATACCCTTTAGGGCGTCCACTGATTCAGGCAGCTTTTTAGTATTCCATCCCGCTGTGGTGAAATGTAAGGATAAGGCGGAAGAAGGATACTCAATTGTGCAAGCATATTACTTTTTATTAAGCTCTTCATTGGTCAGAATTAGAGGAACCTCATAGTTAAGAAGGGAGAGATAGCCTTGATTAAAGTTAATAACCTCTTTGAATTTGAGCATGAACTGGGTACCAATGAGTAGATTATAGGTACTGTTGACCAAGGCCACCACTGGGGCTGACAAGATGAGCTTACCAAAACGAATGGTTAGAGAAGAGTAGGCTCAGATTGCGCAAGTGTTGTTTGGCCCTGAAGTTCCAAACTCTTGCGTATAATTGAAATCAGGGGCCAGCTTAATTTTCTCCATAAGTTTGGATGATACAACGTTCACAGGGGACCCAGTGTCAAGAATAGCCCTAACCTGCACTCCATTAATAATGACATTCACTTTAGTTAAAGTTTCACCCAAGTTGGGGAAAAAGTGAGGACCTTCTTTAGACGGAGAGTAGAGGCAAGTCGTTTGGCAGTTTCAGGTTATTTTGCTTAGATAGTATGCAGGGTATGGACACAAGGAGTGGAACGGATCATAGTTATAATGAACTGGTAAGAATAACTGCCACACTCAAAATTCTCAAGATCCCTCAACACTTGTTAAAGATAAGCTTGATGGGGGATCCTAACCTAATCCACTCTTTCCAAGTTTAATTGGTCAGGTGCCTCCATTTCACTAAAGCTCCTAAGATATAGTTACTAAAATTTTCATAACCACCTTCAGATTCGTCGTCAGAGGAATTCCTAATGCAATACAAGGATTCAATCAATTGGGAGGTAATGTCAGGGCTTCCCTTGTTGCAGGGGAGTCCTGGGGGGAACAATTACCTGGGTAACTTTTTGAGAAGACACTGTAATAGTTACAGCTCTACATCTAGCCTTTGATACAGGGGGTTTAAGCTGCCCCATGGCTACAGGGTTTGAGCTATAGATGGCCGGATAAGATGACAAAAGGGTTAGAGATATTGTCTTGGCGGGACATAACAGTTGAGGCACTTTAGAAGGCCTCTCTAAAGAAGGAAAGAACCGGGCAAAGTAATATATTTTACTTCACTGGCTGCAATTTGGGAGCTGGAGAAGGAGGGGAGCGCTGCCCCATCACTGCTAGTATCCTTTGCCTACCTTCAAGGGATGGAGAAGCATGTTAAGGTGGCAGCTCTGAAGGAGCAGGTTTCCAGAGAGAGACAGCAGTAGAAGAGGATATAATGGTTGGATTGAATGCCTGCCTCAGAGCTTCTTGTGTAGAGTCAACTTTGTAGATGTTAGTCATCGCTAGCAAAGCCTCCTTTTTATCTAGTACATTGTGGAAAGAGCGCTTAACTGAAGAGATATTCATCACCAAGGAGGAATGGGACGCTAATCCGGCCAAGATTGCCGCAATGGCATCATCTAATGATAGCATTTTAGCGAGCAGGAGAGGTTGGGCTACGATGTAAAACAGATCAACAAGGGTGGCAACTGACTCCCCATCAAGTAGACTATGCACATAAACGTTTTTTTTAAGCTCTGCGCTGATCCAAACTCCTCAATGAGCGCTTTCTTTCGTTGTCCCAAGTTTTAGGGTGTCCATATAAAGTACCATCAACTCTTGGATGGAGTGGCTAAAGCAGGGATGTATGTGCTTTACTATTTGAGAATTGGTTGTCCCTTCCATAACAGCCTCATACATGAAGAGGAATGAGGAATGCTATCCTCACCTGGGGTAAATTTGTCTCAGAAAGGTGTTTTACCAATAATTGGAGAAACCTTATGAGAGGCTTGGCATATGCACTGTTCAAGGGTTTCAAGTCGAGACAGGGCTCTAGCTAGCTGCTGAGCCAAAGCACCCAGCCAGGGGTCAGAGATTGAGGTGATATTGCAAGGTTTATTCACTTCAAAACTCTCATTTTTAATAAATGTTTATGGTGTACTATCCACTTTAGTGAGCACCACTTGTTGGATTTTAGGCTTTTAGTGCGCTTGCTGGTGCATTTTACACCTAAATTTTAACAATATTAGCAGGAGAAGTACGATTCTCTATTGCTGGGATGAATAAATTATGAGGGGGTTAATTGACCACTTATAGTAAACTAAAAAAATAAAGTAACTAGAAGTTTTAGATTTTATATGATTATATTATTATCCCTGGGGGGTTAAGAAGCAAACCCTCTCAATATTGCAATGCTTAGTATTTGTTTTGTGTTGAGGCTTAAAGTTTGGATTAGGCTATGTATGTCCAAATTAGGGAATATGGGGATTTGACATATCAGAGCTCTCAAACATCACATCGCTTTAACATAAGGGCTAATGGAGGGTCAAAAGTAGGTGGGACAAGTCCATGAGGTTAAGTTCTGATGTATTTGAGCCAATCATTATGCTGGAAAATATTTTCTCCCTTCAGGACCCTCTCCAACCCTATAAAAAGGGCGGGTCTCCACGGTGTAGCTTGAACTATATTAGATGTAAGATGTGGAGGGATTTCCAAATGGCTCCCTTGATTCCGCCAATGATTTGGAATATCCCTGCTACCCAAACTCAGGCTATTTGGCTGAGTATTATTATTATTAATAGTATATATCTGATTCAAAGGGTTTCACCAAGAATTGAACAGACTTTTTGACTGGTTTTGCCATATTTTTGTCCTTATTTTGAACTGATACACTCTTATACCTTTTTTGGACTTGTAATTGTCTGACACAGATATAATTAGGGATAAGGCTTGTCATGTCTAAATCTTTGTACACCCACCATAGCTATTACACAGTCATTCAGCAAATTCATTTAATGCGCACTTTAAGATGTATATATATAATTTGAGGAGGATTAGTATTTTAGCATAATGTTAGTGTATATTGATCTGAAGCAATTACTAGAAATAACCTACTGGCATCTGCACTTTGAAACATGAACTCAGATCAAAATTAATTTTTATTTACATAAGATTGTTGTAGAACAATGTCAAATATAATACAAGCATTTAAAACAGCTTTTCTCACTTACTATCTTCAGATATTACTAACCAATTTTAGTTTCTATGTTGATAGTTAACATAAATAAGTTTCAAAAGTAATAATATCCATCATCTTAACTAAAAACCAAAGTTTTACTATACCCATTCAATACTTTAAATCAACTAAAACCATAAATTAATTGTTCAAAACCAATCTAACTATTAATCTAACCTTAAACCAAAAGCTACTTAATTTAAACATATTATTTTTCCTAAACTAATCACCAACCACTTATTAAACCAGTTAGCCTATTAAATCAACCAATTACTAACTTTTAATAAAACATTGAACCTGATAATTAACTCAATGGCAACCAACTGCTTGGAAACCCCATTGAAACTAACAAATCACCCAAATAAACTGATAGACATAATGATATATTTTTACCATTAAAATCCCATATAATTTTGACTTTTTAAAGATGAAACCTATTCTTTATTAAAAATTAGAAATTCAGCCTTGAGGTGCACATGGACCCCTTTCCACACCTATGCTTGAAATTTCAAAACTATGCATGCCATAGTTTTGGTTGAGCATCACAATAAAAGCACCTTTTGTAATTAATAGATAAATATTATGTTTTGAAATCCTTTAAAAATTTTGCTAAAAATTTGAGCTCTATCCAACTTTGATTAAAGAACTACAGTAACATGGCTTAAAAGATCAACCTGAGTGACCCCTTATAGATTCTGTGATAAAAATCAGTTATGATATAAAGTGTACCTTTTATTTAACATAATTTATCATGGTAATTAGATACTATCAGGCTTGATGCAATAGGAGGTATCAGTACTTATGAACAAACATCCATATTTAACAAAGCCCAAGCTGTAGGATCTTAAATATAATGGAAGGTCCCAGAGGTAGTTCTAATCTTAAATATGATAAAACGCTATAATTTTAAATAATTTATCCACAAAGATTGAAAATTGTTCCATTAAGAACAAAAAATTTTACAATGAGAAGTCAATAGCATATGATTGGATGAAAATTTCACAAAAATGTAAGCTTGGATTTGGTCCTCTAATTCTCAGGAAAGTTAAATCTCACCTTTTCAATATGAACAATAAACAAACCATAATTTACAAATATTGGAAGTGTAATTTAGGACCCAAAAAGTTTTAATTTAGGATAGTGAATGTCTTAAACAGATGTGAAAGCTAAGTGAATTTAGTCAGTAACTTTTTTATATGGGTCTCCTAAGGACCCAATCATCGCTTAAAATGTATGCACAGCTGGTAGGATATTTTCCTTGATCTTTTAACAAAATAGATAAGTATCAGAATTTGGAATTTCTACTTAAGAGTTGGAAGATTTCATTTTACCAGATCAAGTTGTGGGAAGCCACCTTTGTTACGTCAAGCCCCTAGTCACCCATTGGGGATTTTCTGATGTGTTTGCTCAGTGGTGTCTCAATAATGGCCGTTATTAGATCAAGCTGCAGCGCAGAAGCTATAGCCTTACCCAGCTGTCAGATAATTGCCATATCGACTTTGAGAGAAGAATGTTTTAGGCGAAAATCATCCAATTTATTAAATAATACCCAGACAATTACAAGTCTGATATTGTGATAAAAGCATTTTGGACGGAAATAATGATAAGATTGGCCAAAAGACCCTAGCCAATTCTTGGTGGAACCCCACTAACCAGGGTAATACTTTTATTAATGCTCCTCAGCAAATTAGCTCAGGTTTTGGCAGTTGGATTACACCAACTATGAGGCGGAATTAGGGGAGTCAGTCCAAGGTTCCTCCACAGGCCACTTACAGTTTGCCTCAAACGCCTAGGTGGAGACTACCCCCTTTTATAGGCTTGGAGGAGATCTTGAGAGGTGCAAATAATTTCCCATCTGATGATTGGGTCAAATATAATAAATCCTTACCTCATATATTTTTCCTACCTGCCATCAACCCTCCATTGGCCATTCCGTCAAAGCAAGGCCAGTCTTTAGAGCTCCAATAGGTTGAATCTCCATATTCACTAATTTGGACATTTCTAGCCTAATCCAAACTTTGAGTACTGACACAATTAAATACTAAGCATCAATATATTTAGAGGGTTTGCTTTTAACACCCTTGCCACCATTGTAAACTTGTTTATTTCCCACCTAAGCTTTTACTTGGGAATAATACATTTTTTATTTATTTGCTAGTTTGTGAGTCCGCCAAATTCATTGGCAAAAATAAAATTAAATAAGTCATTTGTGGAAATCCGGCTAAATTCAGCACCAGCAAGCATAAGATAGCTGGATTCCCAAAAAGTGGTGCTCACTACAGGGGTTTTCATGTACACCACAAAATGTTAACTAAAAATGGAGGCCATGAAAGTGAATAATACTCCAACATTTCCCCTTAAAAATGATCAAGAATAGTTTCCCTTGATAAGAAACTAGCAAGCGCTTTATCACGTCTCAAAAGCTATAGCAACACCCTTTAAACCCCCATTAAAAGAAAATTTCACCCCAAGTGAGGGGAGCATTGCTTCATTTGTTTATGTCTATGGATCTGTAATTCAAGGCGCGTCTGAAAAACATAAAATTAAACACATCCTTCCTTGCTTAAGTCGCCTAGCACAAGAAATGATGTTCCCTTATATTAACACTCTTCATATTTGGCCAGAGGTTGAGGAGTCTCTGTTAGTTGAATTTGGTTCCAAGCAAAGTCTAAACAGGGAGAAACAGGCCTTTTTGCTCTTTAGTATGTATGATGGAAAACAGACCCCTGATCTTGCTGAGCTGTTTTACCTCGCTGCCCTGAGGTTGTCAACGTCTAACATAATAACCCTTGATGATGCCATCACGGCCATGTTAACTGGGTTAGCTTCCCAGCTTTCTTCAGCCTGGCATATCATCTCAGTGAAGTGCAACTTCAAGAACATCTGTGACATAAAAGAGGCCTTTTTAGACGTTGCTGATTTTTGTACTTGTGCGACAACAAATGAAGCTGTGGTAAACCCCCAACTTCTAACCATTGAGGAGCTTTCGCCTGTAGGTAAAGGGGTGGCCCCAACGACTCCCATGGGCCCACCAGTACCTATCAACCTTGTGAAACCTGCTTCTTCAGTGCAACTTAAAGAAGATATCCCTCCATCCTGTAGGCCTGAGACCTGTAAAGCAGTTAATTCTGTGCTCCCACAAAAGCTCAATAAAGCCGCTGTGCCTTCCCCTCCAGCCAACCTGGTAGTCACGCGCTCTAAGGGTTACCCCCATAACAATAAAGGGCTTGCTGGAAAGACATACGGTCAGAGAATAGCTACCCAACCTCATGTGCCTGTCTCCCTACCTCAATTGAAACACTGCCAGTTGTTGGGAGTACCCCTGGGGATGAATCTGAGGGGGTGACGATGATGTTATTTACTACATATTGGGAGACCCATGCAAGTGTAGGTCCCTGATCAATTGTTTAATGGAGGATTAAATGAGACCACCATAACTGAGAAAACGTAACTCAGCCAAGCTCTAGGATGTTCTAAAGTTATTGAAACTGCCAGTGATGACAATCAGTTCTTGGCTGGCTTGATTCAACCTCTTCAGAAGGTCCATATCATGAAATCCATCCTGGAAATATACGCTGAGACCGTTCATAAACTAACCCCCACCTTCCGTCTCAAGGAGGTCTTGGATCTTTCTCCTAACTTTGGAGAAACACTCACCAAGGGGAAGTGGTCATTCAAAAAGTCTGGGTGATGGCCATCCTGGATACTGGCTCCCCAGTTAATGTAGTCTTCACTAAGCTCATAAAAAAGATAAAGGTGGTGCCTGACATAGAGTACAATAAAAAAGTTGGAACCGCAGGCCCAAACAACACTCATGCCATTGGGGCATACTATTCCCATACCATTAGAATTGAAAAAGCTCATCTTATTGGCCCCAAAAGTGGACTTGGACAAAAAAACCTATGATATGATCATAGGTAACCAGTTTATGATTGAGTATGAAGGAATAAATAACATGAAGCAAGTTTTACTCTCATTATTGAACTACAAAGTCCCTTTAACTTACCCAATAAAGATCCAAGCAAGAACAAATACTCTTGCATGGTTGAATACCCCTTTTCTGCTATGACTTTGCCTTATTCCATCTCTGGGCGCAACACAAAGAAATTGCTCAATTCAGTGGATGCTAGGGATGGTATCCCTTTCTATTCTGCAGACGAGGTCTTGATTAAGCCTGGTTAACAATGAGCTGTTGACACAAAGATCACGCCACAAATCCCACACCACTGCTTGTTGCATATCATAAGTTTTGAGGGCGTAAGCTCCTTGGAGCCTCAGATATTGCTTAAGATACTAAACCCAGCCTACCAAAGGCCTAAAACTATTCTGTTGGGAAACCTCACCATCAAGGGCATGTTTATAAGAAAACATTAGGAGATTGGCAGAGGCCTATTGGTCCCTATAGAGGATATTGAACGTATCCATTTCATTGGCTCCATGAAGGATTTGAGCTTGCCCATGGATACCTGTTATGTACTTTACCAATGTCCATAATTCGGATTAACTGACCTCAGATGAGCTGTAAAAGGTCCATACTTTATTGGAAGGATATAGCGACATATTTTCTAGTCAGATACTGACTATGACCACATGAAGGACTGGAGCCACTCCATTGATGTTGGAGATGCCCGTCCCATTTGGTCAAAATCCTTACCGCAATTCAAAGGTGGAAGAACAGCAGATGAGGACTGAACTCAAGCATTTACTAGACGCGGTATTACTAGTATCATATCAAAGCCCTTGGTCTTCTCTTTTCTTGCTAATAAATAATGGAGGTAATTGGGTAATGTACTACTGCAAACTAAATAAACTCAAAAAAAGGACAGTTATCCCATACCCTGCATTGATGACGCCCTGGCACAACTTTCCAGATGTGAGTTTTTTCTAAAATGGACTTGGCTAGTAGATACTGGTAAATGGACCTTTATCCACAAGACCAGGAGAAATGCGCTCTTAAATACAGTGAGGGTCTTTTCCAACCCACCTGGTTACCTCAAGAGTTGTGAAACACATCTGCAACTTTCCAGCGCCATGGATGACATCTTGCAGGATTTAAAGCTAAGCTATGTCATCGTCTATCTTGATGACAATATGGCTTTCTTAAAGACCTTCAACGAACATATTGATCATCTAAAAGAGGTCTAAAAGCTTATGTGAGTCAAATATTAAGTTAAAACGCTCAAAGTGTACCTTCATCAAATGAAATGGGATTTCCACGGACACGCCATTTCTCAAGAGGGAATCCAAACCATACAGGATAAGGTTGAAGCGATCTCAAAAGAGCTACTCCTAAAAATCTATGAGATATTCAGGTATTTCTAGGGATGATGGGATATTAGCACCAGTTTACCTTCAATTTCATCCAGCTCAGTGAGCCCCTTGTTCGTCTGTTAACAAAAAACACCCCTTTCCGTTGGGGTGCTGAACAAAAGGCCGCTTTTGAGACGCTGAAGCAGCTGATTCAACAACGCTCTATCCTCCATCACCCTGACTATATTAAACCTTTTATCCTGTTTACTAACGCCTCAGACTATGCCTTTGGGGTCATCTTAGACCAATTGGATGAAAACGGTGTAGATTATCCTGTATTCTATTTTAGTAAGATGCTGTCAAAGATGGAACGCAACTACAGTGTCCCAGAGAAGGAGTGCCTTGCTGTTTTGTTAGCTGTAAAGCACTACCGCCCGTTCTTTTATGGCACTACTTTTCACTGTGGTTACTGACCACGATTCTTCAAAATGGTTACAGAGCATGAAAGAACCTACTGGGTGGTTAGCGCGCTGCTCTAAAGCTCCAGCATTATGACATGAAGGTTGAACACCATGTTAAAACCTGCCACATGAATTTTGATGGGTTAACTTGGCTGCCCATCCTTCATCTGGATAATAGTGAGGCTGAGAAGTTATTTGACCTCTTAATGATCACAGATGACTGGAATGATGAGGATGAACATGTCCAGAAAATGTTAACCCATCACTCCTGCAACGCCATAGTGGAGAGTGGAAAGTTGTATAAGCAGGTGGGGGCAAAGGGGTTGCCTTATCTATGGCCCTTGGAGCGTATATTTGCTATCTGGAAGCTCACTCTACCTTAGGTCATGGGGGAGAAAAAAAAACCTATGGGTGGATTAGGGATCAGTACTATTGGAAGGAATCATGGAAACTATTGTTGAAGTTTTGGATGCCTGCCTCACATGTAAGAAACAATCCAATTCTTAAACTAGATATCATTATCAAACATTTACCCCTCAACAACCGTTTCACACCATCAGCCTAAATGTAGTAGGTCCCCTACTGCAGACTACTGGTGGAAAAAATTTATCCAAGTAGGCATTGACCACTTTAATATGTGGGTTGAAGCCGTGGCTCTCCTAGCTTAAACGGCCAAGGCCACTGCAACGTTCTTAATCTAAAATATCTTCACTTGCCATGGCTGTCCCCAAGTACTACTTTGCGACAATGGGTAAGAACTTCACCTCCAGTGTAGTCAAGATACTAGCCACGTCCATGGGGACCCAACAACTGTTCTCAGCCCCATATAATTCCTCTACCCATGGGACTGTGGAGTGAGCCAATGGAAACTTGGTTTCAATCCTGCATAAAATGGTAACCTCTGTTCCACTTCACTGTGATCAATTCCTACTTAGTGCTCTTATGGCATACTGGATTAGTTATCAACACATCCTGAAAATGTCCCCATTCCATGTTTTGTATTGAGAGAACCAGGAATAATAGCCCTTTTAGATAAGTATCTCTTCTCCTCTAGTGGTGAAACCCCTTAAAAAGCCTTGAGTAGATTGGCTCAGCATATTATTCAGCTTCAATCTGAGGCTATGACGAACTTAGCTAAAATGGTCACTAAATAAGGAAAAGCTGCCAATGAGCTTCAAGCTTTCAAACCTTTATTCTAAGTGTCTGACATGGTCCTATACTACCATAATCGCATCACTGTTAGAAGTGGCAAGCTTGGATCAATTTAGGAGGGTCCTTTCACCATAAACCACAAGAGAGGCAATGAATACTCTATAGATTGCTTGGCTACAGGGATTACCTTCAATTGCGTACATGGCCGCTTCCTACATCCCTATTCTCTCCTCATCATTTTTGAGGGGGTGATGTCAGATAATTGTCATCTCAACTTTAAAAGAACGTTTTGGGAAATAATCGTCCATATTTATAAATACTGCCAGACAATTACAAGTCTGATATTGTGATAAGAGCATTTCAGATGGAAATAACAATAATATTGGCCAAAAGACCCTGGACGATTCTAAGTGGAACCATTCTAGATGAAAATACTTTTTTTAATGCTCCTCAGCAAATTAGCACAAGTTTTGGCAGTTGGATTACACCAACTACGTGGCGAAATCAGGGGATTCAGTCCAAGGTTCCTCCCCAGGCCTCTTACAGTTTTCCTCAAACTCCAAAGCGGAGACACCCCTTTTATATTCTTGGAGGGGTCTCATTAGGGGTAAATAATTTCCTGTCTGATGATTGGGTCAAATATTAAATCCTTACTTTATAGATTTATCCTACCTGCTATCAACCCTAATTGGCCATTCCGTCAAAGCAAGGTGAGTCTTTAGAGCTCCAATAGGTCGAATCTCCATATTCCCTAATTTGGACATTCCTAGCTTAATCCAAACTTCAAGCCTCAAAACAATTAGATACTAGGCATTGAGATATTGAGTTGGTTAACTTTTAACACCCTCGCCACCACTATCAAAATCTTTCTTTTACATATCCAAGCTTCTACTTGGGAATAGTGCACTTTTAATTTATTTTCTAGTTTGTGAGTCTGACATATTCATTGCAAAGTTAAAATAAAATATTTATTTGCGGAAATCCAGCTGAATTCAGCACCAGCAAGCATAAGCTATCTAGATTCCCACACCAGCTTTAATCACTTGTGTTGAACCAAAGAACATGCTCTTAAAACATCTCAGTCAGTGTATGACATCATCAAGTTAAGGTGCTGGGAAACGCAATCCAAAACCAGCTTACTTACTACCTTTGGAGTCACGTTGGAGTTTGAATCAATTTGTAGATTTGTTTGGGACAAGGAAAAATTGTCAAAGGTTGTCTCAAGTTTGTTTTCAAATATAATACATACCAAGTAATAAGAACTAAAAAATTCTCAATTCAGATGGTGTGTTTATTTAGGAAGACCAGCGTGGGACTGGGGAGAATACTACATCTAGGTCTTAGTTGTAATAATAGCCATATATTAAACAAAAGAAGGGTAAAAGATTAATATCAAGGCATGTAAGCTTTATATTAAAATTTTCTCAGGTAATCCAAGTGCCCCAAAATATAAAGTTTAAAAGTATAATAATTAGCCTACCCAATATTCCCTTGATAAGAATGTCAAAGTGCAACATTAAATCAATAAGAACTCCATAGTATCTTGATATCATAAGGAATTATGTAAACCTAAAATTTTTTTTACAGTAAATTAAAAGATAAAGTTGCCTTAAGATTTAAATTGATAAAAACCAATAAAACTTCTAGGTAGTAACCCTGATACTTTTTCCAAATCCCTCCACTTCTTATCTAACAGTATATCATATATTTTTATTAAAATCTTATCATTTTCCCCTTTTAGAAAAGTTTCTCCAAGCATTTCTTAAGTACACAGACAGCAACAACCCACAATCTAAATCAAACTCTAAATACTGCACTAATTCTAGAGGGTGATTTTGTCTTCTGTTCAAGCTCCAATTAACTTTTCTTAGGCCTCTATTCTTTTATAGATGGATTAACTGTAATAGCTATATCTAAAGTTCATTCAATTAATAGAAAAGTAAAGCACAATAAAAGGTAATGTGTATAGAACTTGACTACTATATGATTTACTTAGTACTCTATTTAGACTTCATTACTGAACTTTGATATATATGAAATTGAAGTGAGTATTTTGAATACAAATCCTTTTATTTCCAAAATGATTATTATAAACATAAACAGATAAAGATGATTTTATATTAAATCATATTGCTTAGTATACCTGGTTAATTTTATGTAAAAAGCTATACTTATGATGATGAAGTTAAAACTTAACATCATCTCCCTTATCTCTAACATACCTATAAGATCAAATTTTACAGGTACTTAGGAAAAAAGGCCCAAATAAGATGACTACATTGAACAAACTCCTATAAAAATGAATATATTTTAGAATAATAGTTTAGAATAATGGTTGTTACTAAAGATTAGATTTTTTAAAACCATGGAGAAATATTTCAATCTGAGTATGAGATTTTTCTTGGCTCTTTATGATTATTTTATGATCTAGAATTAATTTCTTAAGATAATATAAAGCATGGATTACTGTAAGTTATGATATATAAAAAGGTACAAATTATAAAGCTTCATCTATTTTATATCATGAAAGGCTCTTGATGTATGATAAACAAATTAAGAAAAACAAGTCTATATCTTTTTTCTAATTATAATAATTTCATATATTTTGACACAGATACTAAATCAGGAGTTGAAATAAAAAGTAGGGTATGCATCATAACTGTTCAAACTTGATGGTTACCATTACCCTTTCATGAGGGCAAGGAGTCTTGCTTGGTACCAATATACCTGTAAACATCTTTCAAAGAACTTTTTGCTGATCAGTTTAGTGGTATGGATTCTATTATCTATATTTTTCAGATGAATGTCATCCCTATACTCTCTTATTTTAAGGTTCTCCATATTGTTTAATATGAAATTTAATATAAAATTTTATTTGAGGTGTTCTGACTTGGGGATGATACCTCACCAATTAATTAAAAAAAATTAATAGGAATGAAGGATAAAATCCAGAAAATCTCTATGCGCGGTGTTCTTATAGGCCAGGAACTCCATAAACTGTCTTGTTATTCGCTATCCCAGTTCAGAGCATTGGTTTGCAACGCCAACACAGTCATAAGCATCCCTAACCTAAAGTTCATCTACCAGGATTAAACTCAGGAAGCAAAGGTCACAAAGTTCAAATTATACTACTGGGGTATCCTCCCTCTATATTGCTTATTATATGTAAAGACATTTGATTACATTTTACAGATATAATTAAAATTTCTTAATCTATTGGGGTCTTAAGGATTTCCCTGTAATTCCATTTACTTTTTTAGCACTAGAGGTGCCCAACCCAAAATTAGGCAGTACTTCCATTTACGCCAACATATAATTTAAAAATCTAGTTGCTATGATTTTTCAATTACAATTGATATTTTTTTGTTTTGTGATATATTACAGTTTTAAATAGTCTATCTAAGTTAACTCTTAAACTTTACTTAAACAATTAGATGAGGTCAATACATTAACTGCTCATGAAAATGGCATTTGTGATTATTCATGATTTTTTTTTTGAAAAAGGCACGCTTTAAGGTCTGATAAGAGCAGATGAAGTGCTATGGTGTATATAAGCATTTTTTAGAAATGTTAAATGTTTTACCTCATCACCTTATAAATCTTTTAAGAGGAAAGCTGGATAAATGATGTTCTATAAATAAAAATAGAAGAGTGTCTCTATTTGTTAGATAATACTGTTTGTTTTTATTTAACCAAGGTAAGCTGACCAGGGGATGGAAATTACTGAATATACATAAAACTAAGGAAATAACCGACAAATATAAAAATTGGGCACCCCAGGGTACTCAAGTTACCCCTGTTGCCAGCGGGACTGCCAGGTATGGAGGTTGGTGCACTACTCCAAGGGGGTTTCCTCTGCTATGGAGCAGGTGTGAAGGAAAGGGTCTGTGTGGAGGAACCAGAGTAGGAACCATGATTCTATGAGCGCTTTTTGCCTTGGTCTCATATAATCATAGAGCCAGGCTTGGAAGTGCTCCAGTAAGTGGAAATGCAATCTGTTTATAACCCCATGAATGGTTGAAACCGTGCCCTTGAACACATCTAATGCAATTGTGTGGATTGTCCACATCGCAATGGGTTATATTAGGGAGCAGAGGGTAGATGGGATTGGTGACTCAATCTGGAGCGCGAAGATGCTCTTTGATATCGAGAATTCCTGTTTGTTTTGGATCTTAAGCAGGCGTGTGACTTCCTGCCATATAGCTTTGGTTGGGGGGCATGTTTCTAGGCGGAGATGTGGGGATCCCTCCCCTCCACATACTGCACATGTTTTGTGGAGGAGTTAAAGCGGTCCGCCATCCTATAGGTCCTTCTCAGACAGCGCCAGGCGTTTGCTCTTATCCTCAGCTGTAGGAGTGGGTGGTGAGTCATTTTCCACACTGCCTTCTGTGTGGTTAAATTATAGGGAATGTCCAACATATCTAGGTATTCTATCCTAGCTATGTTTGGGGTTGTTGCGAGCATATCTCTCTGGGGGTGGTTTTCTGGGATTCTTAATTTGAATTTGGGGGCTGGGTCGTCCCCTTCCCTGTATAGTACCCATGTTCTCTATGGTCCATCCCATACGGCGGATAGTTTAGAGGATATGTTTGAAATGAGGGGAGGTTCCATGCGGACCCATTGCAGTAGGGTGTTTGGCAAGGTATGAAAGTAGTCTGGGTGGACTATGTGGGTTGGTTAATTTGAGCGCCTGAGCAAAGTTAGTCCTTGCTGCTCTGGACCTCTGTTGTTGCGGGAGGTCTGGAGCAAGGACTTCCTTTATCCAGGTACCTAGGATGTGATTGGCGTGGCTCTCAAAATCTATTAGTCCCATGCCTCCGCTTGAGCGTGGGCCAAATAGTGTTTCCATCCATATAGGAGGGTGAGAGCTGGGCCACAGCCAGCCCTGGATAAGCACGCGGATTGAAGTTATAAAGGTAGGTGAGAAGGCTATCGCGTGGGCCAGGTACCATAGTATTGGGATGATGAGCGAGTTAGCAACTGTAACTCGCCCTGTTAATCCTGGGGTTCTTCCCTTGAGGGAGGCGACGCGTTTGGATACCCGTTGTAACAGGTTACTTTCCATTGTCTTGTTAGCATATCCCCCTGATTCTAGCCAAATTCCAAGGTGTTGGACAGAAGTGGTGGTGGGAGGTGTTGCAAAGGGTAAAATGATTGGGTTTTTTCTTCGTGTGTTGGTATAAGGTTCTGATGTTGTGTCCCAGTTGTTTGTGTATTTGCCTAAGAGGATGATTTCTGTCTTTCTTTTGTTGAGCGATGAATTGCTCACCTTGGAGTATTCCTCTAGAGTGCATTCCAGATGTCGGGCATCTTCATTGTTTGCTATACCTGCTATGCAGTCATCCGCAAAGGCCAGTATCTTGACTGTTGGTTGTCCTTGTGCGGTTATTCCCATGAGACGTGAGTCAGTTACTCGGAGGAGTGGGTCAAAGCTGAAATTGTATAGCAGTGGGCTGAGTGGATCCCCTTGTTTGAGCCCTCTGTGTGGTTTAATTTTGTTTGTTAGGAATCTTGGGCTGCATACAGCCATGGTTGCAGATTCTGTTAGGAGCATTGCCCATTTTACGAATCTTGGTGGGAGTTTGAAGGCATGTAGACATACTTTTAGGTATGGCCAGCTAACTCGGTCATACGCCTTTTCCTAATCCAAGAAGACCAGGGTACCAGTTGCTTTGGATTGGCAAATGTTTTCAACAGGGTGAATGTTGTTCCAGATTGAACGCCCTGGTATAATCCCAAACTGGTTGGGTGATAGGATGTCAGATGCAATTGCGCCTAATCTAGCTGCTAATATTTTTGTTAGAATTTTTGTGTCAAAGTTGGAGAGTGCAATTGGGCGCCAGTTGGCCAGGTCCAACTTGTCACCCTTTTTATACAAGGTTATAACATAGGATTCATGGCCTCCTGGTAATAGGCGTGTTTCCAACAAGCACTGGTTCATAGACGCCAATAGGAGGGGGGCGATTTGTTGAAAATATTTTTTGTAAAATTCGTAGGGTATCCCATCAGGCCCTGGGCATTTCCTACGTGGTGCACCGCGAATTGTCTCCCAAAGCTTTTCCCGTGTAATAAGGGATAGTATATTGTAATTCTGTGGTGTACTTTGTAACTAGGCAGTTTGTATAAATTCCTTAATTTTTTGTGAATCTGTCGGCATTTTGAAATATAATTCGGTGTAATAACAGTGTACTTCTGCCTTGACCTCCTCAGGGTCAGTTGCCACGGTGCCATTGGTCTTGTGGACCTGTGTGCATGTGGGCTGGTTTCCACAGGAGTGGAATTGGCGGAAAAAGTATGTCAAACAGGTTTTGCCTTCCCATATGAACTTACCTTTGTTTGATACTTTGATTCTGTGTTGGTGTTCAAAGATGAGATTGTTAAGCCGGGCAGATATTTCTGCCCATTTGCATCCCCAGTTGGGGCTATAACCAGATCTCAGAGTATTTATCTCCAGGTGGTCTAGTTCTGCCAAGGTACACTTGATTGTGGCCATGTCTGTGGTGTACTTACATGATGCAATATGTCAGTTTTTGTTGATTAAATCCTTTTTGAATTTTTTTTATGTTCTGATGGGATCCAAAGTGAATGGGGCTGTGAATTCTGGGTTCATAGCCTCGTTTTTGACCCAGTTGGATATCTCAGGCAATTTTATGTTTTCCAGGTGAAGCTTTCTCCAAAGCGACACCTGTGTGTGGGATTGGGTTGGTGCTAACTGCACCATAACCAATCGGTGGTCAGAAAATTGATCTTTTTTGTTGTAAATTTTGAGATTCTTGAGTGGTGGGATTGTGGGACGAGGATGTGGTCAATGCAACTCATCGATATGAGCGCTCCCTCACATATGTTGGGCCACATCATGTGGGGAAGGAGTGGTGAACTGGGGGGAGAGCATCCTGTAGGCCAAGAGATGCCTTCATTGTGCGGAATTCAATGTGTCCAGGTGGGTTTCCCCTGGTATTAGGCCATCACACCATATCAGGGTTGTCCCAGCAGTTGAAATCGCCTAACATAATGGTATCTGGTGGGAGGGTGAGAGTAGGAATGTTTTCAAAAATTGTTTTCTCTCAGTTGCAGTGCACGGTGCATAGACACATGCTATTGAAATTATTTCCTCTTGGCATGTGATTGTTGCTACCAGGACTCGACCTTGTAAGTGTGATGATGAATTTGTGATTTTAAACTTTTTGTTGTTTCGCACAATCACCCCACAGTGAGATGTCCATACTGATTGTGATGGTGCAACCCTGGTTGACCAGGATTTTTCTTCCCCTTGTATACAGTGGGTTTCTTGGATGGCCAAGATGTCTACAAGAGGTTTTCGCAGGAATTCCAGCTTTTTGGCTTGGGACATATGAGCCCTGGCTCCCACGATGTTTAGCATCCCTATTGACACTGAGGTGCCCGCAGCACCTCAGGAGCGGTTGGGAGGGCCCTCTGGCCCTACCCCACCATGGCTCATTTTGGCCATGCTCCGCGTCTGTACTCCAACTCTTTCACTGCCATTGTTGGTTCCCTTGATCTGACCCAATGATTCATAGGAATTGCAGTTTTTTGCATTTGCATCAACTTTCCCGCACAGGTCTCATGTTGATTTGATGCGGATTGTTGATTGGATTCTATATTTTTTAAGTTCAACTTTGGTGAATTGTGCACCGCATTTTTGCCCAAATTGCGGTTGCATTGATCCTCAGTATGTGCATGACTGATTTCGCTTTGTGACTCAGTCAGGTTACTGTGAAAATTTTTGACCTTGAAATATTGTTCTGATTGGTTGGTTTAGTGAATATCCAAAATATCCTCCCAAATTTGTCTGGGGTTAATGGTGGACTCCATGTGTGCCACCGCTTTGGCTGCTGCTTGCTTGCGGGCTTTTTGTGCTGCTTTGCATTGTTTATGTGTAACTGGGTCCATGATGGAGTATAGTCCATCTTCACCCCAGTAGAATGGGTGGTGACCGTCAGTCATTTTGGCGAAGTTTTCATTATCTTTGTCCATTGCTTCCTCACAATAATCATTTTTCCATTAAGCCCTCTTTCACAGGGCATGTGTGTTCCTTGTGGCCCAGTGAGCCACAGTGGTTGAAAATGGGCGGTGCACATTCTGGTGTAACTCAGAAAGTGGCTGACTGGCCCCCATCTATGAAGTGAAATTCTGCTGTGCGGGGAATTCTGGATAAGTCTTCTTCCACTTTTGGGAAGAGGTTGATTATGGTGATAGCTTTGCCCGTGCACAGGTTGGGCATCAGGTGAAATCACTGTAATTCGAGTTGCTGAATTTCTCCATAGGCCATGAGACCTTTGCGGAGTTCCTCCTTGATTACCTTATGAGGAAGGTTGGTGGGGAGCGAGTCAAAAGAGATGAACAAAGTTTTTGCTTTGTTCCATCTGGTGCGTGTGGTGCACACAATTTCTTCGCCCTCAGGGAGGGCAATTTCCACATAGACTTTTGTTGCAGTATCAGCTTCATTAGCTGTTTTGAAACCGATATCAATCCAGCTGTGGCCCATGTTGTTGGTGGCTATGTACACCGCGTGAGGGAAAAGTGAGGGCTGTGCCTCACATGTTTTCTCCCAAAGGGTTGGTGACTCATCCCCAAGGAAGAGTCTGATCCCATGCTCCACCTTTGACAAGGGTTGGTTGAACTATATGTACATATATTGTGCATGCTTTACAGTGAATACCATAAACCCAGATGGTGTCTGAGTTTGCGATTTCTTTGCAGATTGGGTTCCTGGTCCCCCTCCAGGGAGTTTCTTGCCCTTGGTTGCACCATTAAGTGCACTGCTCGCCGCGAAGCTCGCCCATGTTATATTATTTGTATTGATAAAGTGGCCATTATTCCTGTGTGTGATTATCCAAATTTGTTGTTCAAATCAAATTGTAGTAACTAAAGTGATTGTTACGAGAAAGAAAAGCTGATAATACTGTTTGTTACCCAACAAAAACCATATGCAAATTAGTATACCTTAACGATGGATACAAAAAATAAGGGCTAATTGAGATGCATACTAATATGATATGACCCTTTTTAAATTTCAAGGATCATAAATTCTCAATTGGCACGTCTATCCCAACATATTTTCAATCAAATTTTACGGCTTTAAGGTTGCCTCAAGGCTGGAAGATTAGATAATGAAGTGATTCTATATGCTCTTCAAGTCAGATGCAAGCTTTCCATTTCTTAAATTAAGCATGAGTTAATGTTCATTGCTAAAACATCATTGTTGAATTTTAGGCCTACTTCAATTGGGATGGTTCTTCTGGGATAAGTTGGATTTTTGAGCGTCTATTATATGGAGGCAATAAACCATATGGTGACAATAGTCATGATATAAACTCCTTGAAAATGACACTTCAAAAGTTGCATTCTTCTGTCATTACTTGGTTAATGTCTCGCTGCCCTGATCCTTCTGATCCCAAGTAAATTCTTGACTTAATACAACGTGAAAGCATTAAATACAAAAAGCTTGTATATCAAACTATTAACTTGTAGTAATAATCGATTGTGTTTTATTAGTATCAACTTGGAGATAAATTATAGAGTTTGATGATAACCACATCTTACCCATGACGCCTCATTTCTCAGTGGCATTTATCCAGAGAAACATGTATTAAGTTCATCTGAGAATCTACAACCCTTTGGCTCTGGGGCATCTCACACGGCTTCAGGGTTAGTGTCAAACTTGTAAACATCTCAAGGCAGCATTTCTGACACATCTACAAATAGCTGAACCATCGCTCCTCTTGAGCAATCAGTAGCACATACCAAGGCAATTCATACCACTAATTAGTAATTAATTAGATTAAAAAATTGATCAACCTTAAAAGCAAATTTTGACATAGACCAACAAAGCTCATGAGCTGAGTCAAGTCAACTATTATTATTAATTCTAACTTAACCAACAAAACTCCCAGGCCCATGTCATCATAGCTGAATATTATTAAGTGAAATTGTTATGCTGTGAATCCCAAGCTTTGCATAAGCTTAGGATATTTTTGATCCATAATCACTGATATCTTCATTATGATCCATAATAAATTAGGCATAAGTTAATTTATTATATCCCTATCAAATCATCTGTTGATTAGGTCCAGTCAACTACAAAACACTTCCCCCGCCTTGACTAGATAAAGGCAGTGTCACCCTTCTTTCTGGGTCATAATATCTAACTTATCACGATCTTCTAAATATGAGTGATATATCAATAGCCTTTCAGCCTCAGACAGACGAGTCTTCTTAAGATTGAGCACTTCCATGCGGCATTCTATGGTCAACTCAGGCGTGTTGCCTTTGATCTATTAAGCTTGTTCAACCACTAAGCTTCAACAGTACCTGAGAGTTCAGCTTTGCATCCCGCTGCAACTTTAGCAATAGTTGATGAACCTGAACAGACCCCTTGGCTTCAAGTTCTGTTTGACAAACATCTCAATAGGTCAAGCAGGATCCTCCTTCAACTTCCTCCTTAACTCTTAAGGCTTCTGAAGCTGATCAGCCTAAAGAAACCCTCTTCCAGAATCAATACGCTTTGGATGGGGATCTCCTTCCTGACTTCTTGTTCTCCCTTTTTCAAGTCTTCCCTTCCATCAGTCTTATTTCTTCCCTATGTGCGGGAAGTGTGACTTTGTTAGGTTTTGAACTTGATTCAACGTTGGAACTTATAGAAGCCTACTTGTTGTCCGCTCTTGCCTTTGATCCTGAAGTTGCCTCATTCTATTTCTTTGAGGCCAATCAGGCTCTTATTTTTGCCAACTTGGTAGCTAGGCTTTGGTGAAAACCCATTGTGGTACATACTGATATACACGTCCCGTTGGGCCTTAAAACTTGGGTTTCAAAAGATTGGCGCATCCTAGTATTATACCAAGCCTTTTACAAAAGCCTGATGAAAGGGCTTCCCAAAAATATACCCCACAGATGGCTCTTCTAGGCGTGTGAGTTCGCTTCCCTCCTTCCTCACTTTCCCACCAAGACTGTGCCTGACATTCACAGGGTTTTAAATGAGGCCCATTTGCAGATTTTTTGCACAAAAATTTTCCTCCCCCAATTTACCCCTATCTTTAAAGCCTTCTTGCCAACTGTATCTTCCTTTCTGCAGCATTTTCTCCAGAGTTGAACATCTCTTTCCTGTTCCAACATCCCTTCCAATGATCTTTTTCCTTTTATTAATGCCTTTTCCTAAGCAGGCCAGCATGCCTGATGTAAGACATTTGCCCTCTCAGTTGCAGAGGAAGAATGTCTTGGGTCAAAATCAGCTAAAACGAGGAACTTTCAGCCATTTACAACTTTCCGATGACCCTGAATGCGATTTTAAGAATAATGAGACCAAAAAAATATTGAAGATATTGGCCAAAAGAACCTGGTTGATTCTCAGTGGAACTCGTTAACTGGGGTAACACCAGTTTGAAACCAACATGGGCACTTTTGGTAAAATCAAATGATCAGATTTCACCAATTGCATGATGGACTTTAGGAAACCAGTAGAAGGTATTCCCCCAATCATCACCAGAGTCCCACACATACCTGCGCAGGGTCACCCCTTTTATAGGCATGGTGGTGGCCCCTGAGGTGAGAATTTCCCTAGCAGTGATTGATTGCATTACATCAAAACCTTGTCACATGGGTATGTTTTGCCCTAAAACCCCAATGTCCGTTTTACCAAACTTAACTCAATTTCCCCAAGATTTGATAGGATTGACACTCATATTACCTAAAATGGAAGCATTAAAGCTATTCCAAATCTATCCCCAAATTCCTTGACCCTTAAAAAGTAGTATACTAATGATTGAAAATCTTAAGGGATCACTTTTGCTTGACCTCCATACTCCTAATATAATCATAAAAAACCCAATTTTATAGTAGCGTTCATTTTTTTTATTAAAATTTTTGTGGGATCCAGCAGCGTTAGCACCAGAGAGCACCTGAGTAGCTCGATTTCTACACCTGGTGCTGAGTTCTTTTTTGGGTTTAGTATATCTCTGACAGGGTCTGGATAAGACTTCTACTTGATTCACATTTCTCTGATACTGCTACAGGCTCCCCAAGTTCAATCTCACTCTCCTCACCCTCCCAAAGAAGGATATTTAGCCCTAGTGGCGATGAGGCCTCAAATCTATGAATTGAATTTTTATGTTCTTAATTGTTAAAGTTTTATTTTATCTGATTTTTTTATTTAGATCTTTTTCTGTGCATGAAATCTGTTCTTCTTATTTTTTACTATAGTTTATCATGCTTTATTTTATTATCTTTTGTCTTTATTTATTGTTTTTATTATTTTATTATATATATATATATTTATTCTTTATGATATGGATGAAGGAACTTAGCGTGTACTCAATTCACAACCCATCTTCCTTGATCCTTAATGGTATATACATCTTCAGAAATTTTTTAATATAGTAAATGTACCTTTACAAAGTGAGGCCAGCATGTGCGCGCAGCCTGCGCTAGGAGTATTACAATATACTACTAATTTTCCTTCCTTGAACTTAGCACCATAGCTCATTTAGCATCGTCATAGCTCTTCTGACTAGTTTTTTGACTATTCATGTTCTGATAGGCTTCAGATTGCAATTTGATTAATGTCTTTGCTAATTGCTCAACATAATTTTTTGAGCCAATTGCCTTGGTTGAACTGTTTACTGAATATAATAATGGAAGTAGAGCGGTTTGTCTACCATATAGAAGTCAAAATGGAGAGTACAAGTGCTGTTGTGGTGTCCAATATTGTAAAAAATACAGTAGCACTGTTGAATATTTGGGATTCGCCTGATGGCTGGTTCATTGTTTGGTGGAAACTGCAGCTTTGAGCGTCTATTGTGTGAGGACAATAGACAGGATGGTGCTTTAAATTTATGAATTAGCTTTTTGGTAATACTTCAATTGTATACCCAGTCATTTCACTTGGACAATGGCACGCTGTCCTGATCCTACTGATCCCAAGTGAAAATTGACTTTAATATATAAATAAAAGCGATAATGCAAAAAGGTTATAAGATAAATTCAAAACTTAATCCAGAAGTTAAAGGATGTCTTTATTAGTGTAATTGCAAGGGTTATTTATAGGGTTCAATGTTAACCACATCTTACCCATGACGCCTTACTTTTCAGTGACCCTTGGCCACGTAAAAAGTTTGTAATGATGTCTACAAATACTTTGACTCAGAGCAGCATGTTCATCCTCAGAGTTGGAGTAAACACCACAGTCATCCTTGAGATGGCATTTCATCAAGCCTTTAAAATAGCGAATCAATTCACTTTCACATGCAATTGGCAGTACATACTAAGGCGATTTATATCACTAATTAGTAATGAATTTGATTGAAAACTTGACTGACATTAAACTATTTTGAGACCAACAAAGCCCACATGCCCAAGTCATTAAATCAAACTTAAATTTAAGTTTAACCTAACTAACAAAGCCCTCGGAGCCTGCATCATAGTCAAATATAATTAAGGAATTGCTAGGCTGCAAGTCCCAAGTTCAGATACTTAGGATACACCAGAACCATAATTCATGATATTTAACATCTGATGATTAGGTCCAGTCAATTCCTCAACACTTCCTGCCTTGGCTGGATATAAGCGGCGGATACCCTTCTTCCTGGGTTGCACTGTCTAACTCTTCACCTTCCTCAAAGTTCAAACATCATCTTGATAGCCTTCCCCTAAGCTGACAAGGCCAGCATGCCTGATGCCAAGTTTTCTTGGGTTTTGGGCGCATCTCTAAGTCAGGGTCTAGACAGTTGGAACTTGTATGAAGTCCACAAGATCTCTGATTCTGCTGCAGGCTTCTTTGGCTTGATCATGCTCTCCTCCCCCCACCAAAGAGGGGATACTACTTCTAATGTCATGAGGCATCAATCTATAAAATAAACTATATGATTTGCAATTTTTACTATTATTTTTTTACTTTTACTTTTTATTTATTATTATTATTTTTTTCTTTTTCTTTTTTATTATTATTTTTTCTTTATATTATTATTCTTTATGATATGGACAAAGGAACTTGTTATGTACTCAATTCAAAAACCCAGCCGCCTTGATCCTTAATGGTATATACATCTTCAGATGATTTCTCCAAATGATAAATGGACCCTTCCAGAGTGAGGCTAGTTTGTGTGTGCGGCCTGCGCTATGAGTGTCACAATATACTACTAAATCTCCTTCATTAAACTTATTCACTGTAGCCCGTTTGGCGTCATCATAACTCTTCTGAATAGTTTTTTGAATAATTGCATTTTGATAAGCTTCCAATTGCAACTTGATTAGGGTCTTCACCAGTTGCTCAACATAGTTATTTGGGTTAATGGTGCAAGCAGTAGACTGAGTAATAAGTATAATAATGGAGGTAGAGCGGGCTGTCTACCATACAAAAGTTGAAACAGAGAGTGGCCTGTGATGCTGTGGTGTCCAATATTTTATGCAAAACACAGTTGCACTAATTGAAGTTGTCGTTGAGAAGGCGCCAAGGCTGCGTTTTTGCGTAAAATGCAAACTAAAGTGCTATTCACTCGCTCTACCATACCATTAGTCTCAGGATGGTATGGTGTTGATAACACTTCTTTAATAGACATCAACTCATTTAGCCGTTGTACCATTTGGGCAGTAAATTCGTGCCATTGTCTGTCAATATCTTCTGGGGGGCATCTGTGCTTATAGATAATAATATCCATAATGAACTTAACAGTAGTTAGGGCCCTGATGTCTTGTATTGCTTTCATTTCCACCCATTTTAATTAGATGGTCAATAGCAACAATTATGTATTTGTTGCCTAGGCTACTCACAGGCAAGGGGCTGATTACATCAATTGATATGGTATGCCAGGCCCAGTCAGGTTTGATCAACCAATATTTCACATCTGACTTAATAGGTTTTGCAATTTGGCATGAATGACGTATCTCAAGTACATCTTGGATATCAAATCATATGGAATCCCAATAGTAACTGGCTTGAATTAATTCTAGCGTCTTAGTCATTCCCCCATGTCCAACAGCCTTATGTGCTTGTGTAATAATCTCCATTCAGTAATAAGGTTTTGGGAAGATTCAACGTTGTCCATCAGGCTTAAGTTTGCGAATTCCATTTTGATATTCAGTGTTGATTAATGCTTTCTCAATCGCCTTTTGAACTTTGCTGGTTCATCTCCATACATTTGGTTAATCATTTTTTCAAGAAGCTCATCAGCCAAATTGCTTAGGACAGCTATAATGGGAAGTCGCAATAGTCCATCTGCATTTTGATGGGCCACTCCAGCTCTATGAATAATTTCATAATTGTACGCTTGTAGTTTCAGAGCCCAATGGGCTAACCATCCTTCAGGTTCCTCGAGATTGTGGAGACATTGTTATGAGCTGTGATCCATTACTACTGTGTTCTCCAGCCATAAATATAAACCCAAATTGTTTACAAGCATAGATGACATCCAGGCCTCTCTTTCAGTCACCAGATAATTATGCTCATGCTTATTCAGCATCCTGCTGCAATAAGCGACTGGATGCCCCTCGCCATCATCCCCAATCTGCAATAGCACACCATCAATCGCAGTCAACAAGGCGTCAGTTTGTATGATATACTTGCTGAAATCGGATATCAGAGGATAGGCGCTGAGCTCATTTTGTTTTTCAAAGCCTCAAAGTCTTGTTGGCATTCCTCTGCCCAGCAAAAATGAACTCCTCCTTGTAGCAAGTGGAATAGAGGCTTGGCAATCTTCGCAAACCCCTTTCCACAAATCTTTGATAGTATCCTACCATGCCTAAGAACACTTGAACATCTCTCATACTCGTAGGAGGTTGCATATTGTTAATTGACTCCACCTTTTGAGGTTGAGGCCGCAAGCCCTTGGAATCAATGACTAACCCGAGGTATTTGTAATTTTTCTTTGGAAAATTGGCATTTTCTAGGTTTTATCTTCAGATTAGCCTTCAACAGTCGTTTGAATACTTGTTCAAGGTGCTCCAGATGTTCAGAAATGTTTGTGAAAAGACATTGATGTCATCCAGGTACACCAGAATGCAGGACAATTTAAGGTCCCCCAAGATAGTGTCCATTGCATGCTGAAAGGTTGCCGGAGAACTACACAGCCCCTGGGGCATGCATGTCAGTTAGACTAGCCCATGAGCAGCAATCATTGCGCACTTTTCCTGCTCCTCTGGTGGCAACTCAATTTGCCAATATCTGGAGATGAGGTCCATTGCAGTAAAGTACTTCGCCCCTCCAAGATAGTCCAGAGCATCTTCAATTCTGGGCATTGGATACAAATCCTTTTTTGTAATGGCATTGAGGTGCTGATAATCAATCACAACTTGATTTGCTGCCATCTTTCTAGTTTATGATAAAAACGGGGCTGGGCATGGGCTTTTGGATGGCACTATCATTCCATTTTTCAACAATTTGTCTAGCTCTTCACTGACTATTTTATCAATGGCCCTGGGGCGCTGAATTGGCCTCATTCTATAGGCATATGATCCCCAGTATCCACAAATGCTGAACTCCTTTTGCACAACCTAAAAATTTTGGTCCTCTTTGGTGAAAATTTTGGAGTATCATTCAAACAACTCTAGTGCTTCATCCTTTTGTTGTTCTGATAATCTGGTGAACGATTCTCAGGGTATTACCGCATGTGCTCCAAGGGCTTGGGTTGTAAGCTGAACTCAGATAAATCACCAAATTTGACAGCTGATATTAATTCATCCCTTGGAAGTAGGTGCATGAAAGTGACTACTTGAAATTTCTTGACCTTAATATTTTGGCTAGTCAAATTTGCTAGTAAGACATCAATATCTCTGTGCCCTGGTATAAGTATTCCAGGCGCCACACTAGGTTCCATTGGAGAATGATGCCATGGGGGTACAACCTCCCCATACAGTTCTTCTGGAATAACCAGTGTGGTCCCAGTTCTCATAACCAGTTGATGGCCTGGAGCTATTGTCACGTCCTTATTCACACGTAGTGGTATTCCTCAATTTTCATTTATGGAAGTTGGCATGGGGCGATTTCGATTCCTCTCTGAATATACCCTACTGGTATTATCCCATTGGCATAAGATATATTGATAATATTCCTACGATGGCTTGTGGGCTTTGTATCGTTGTGAGAGTAATAAATTGGAAGCGATTGGCCCAATATTGTCAAGATGTTTTTCTTAAAATCACATGAGATCCCATAGGTACTTAAAAACTAGTTCCAATTAATATGTCATAATTGACGTTTGAAAGCACTATATCAGGTGTGGCAACTACCAGAGCTTCAAATTGCAATGGTAAGGCGCTGTAAGCTCCTTCACTCTTTAGTGCTGTTAAGGCCTGTGGTCCCATATTCTTGATGATGGTCAATGTCTGGAGCTATTTTCAATTTCTTAACCAGCTTTGTAGAATCAATGTTTACAGGTGCTCCGCTATCAACAATAGCTACAACTTTAACCTTGTTGACTAGGATATCCACGTAAGTGCACTCAGAATAGTAAGAATCAATAGAGTTTACTAAATTGAATATGGGAAGAGTCCAAGGAGTCAAGAGTGTGCTTCAGAGTATTCCCAATAAAGGGACATTCATTGATGAATGCGTCAATTGGCATTGCTATATTGACCTTTTCAGGCTTAGGGTATCTGATGCATTGGTTGGCCCGTCAGCTGGAATATTCTCAAGTTCTTGTTGCACATAGGGTTTAGTGACTACCTCAGAGACTTCAGGTGTGACAACCTTACTCTGGGCGAGTTACCACATGTACGTTTGGGGAATCTTCATTTGATATTAAAATAGAATTTGTCTCATTGGTAAACAAGGCCCCATGGCCTTCATAATCTTGTCAATCAGGTGGGACTGGTGTTGTAGGCACAATAGAGCGTCCCACATCTATTGTGCTTGTTCTTTTCACTCCTCCTGCATACTATTGGGAAGGACTATGTTGACATTTCTCTGATGGTATCGGGAAGCATAGTGACCTTTACATTGGCAATTAAAGCAAGTAATTTCACTCAATGGCCGTGGGTTGTCAGTCTCTTATTGGCTTTGAAGGACTTCCCAGCGAGGGTAGTGGTTCCCAATCTGTAACCAGTTTAGAGGGCCATAATTTTTTGAGCATCTGCATAAATAGTTGACCAATTCAGATGTTGGAAAGGTTATGCACAAAAGCAGGCAATAGAGTGTTGGATAGATTAGGGGTAAGGTTCTACTGCATGCTCTAGTGCAATCTTGGCATCAAAATCGACCATGGCTCACGCAACCCAGGAGAACTTGAGCTTTGCAATAGAATCGATCTGCAAACTCATCAATTGCTTCATTTCTCTTAAAGCCAGATGTTCCTGCAAACCTGGATTTTCTGGTCGACATCCATTCTGACCTCCAAAATTCACAGCATCAGCCTCCTTGACTTCAGCATATGTTGGATTTTTGCTGATGTGAGGCATTATCAACTCAATGCTCCACTCATCCAAGCAGTTGATCATGGTGGCTGCTGTTGCGGTTGCTGGCCCCATGCATAGCTATATTTAAAACGTTTGACAAAAAGTGGTAATACTTCCATTCTTGTCAAAGGCTGTCAGGTTTGCTGGTTTATAATTATCGCTTCCCCATTCCTGGTTATCACAAATATTTCTAGGTTGACTAGAGTTAGACGTGCTAGGGCGTTGGGGCATTGTATCCTGGTTTGAGGTGATAGGGTTGGAAAGCAACCATTTTGCTAGGAAATTGTCAATGTGGTCCAGCATCTGTTTTGGTGGTTATTTCTGAAGCTTCATCCTCATAATATTCAGAAGAATTTTCAGTCAAATGTGGTATAGCATACTGACAACACCAGCCATCCAGAGTTTGAATCTTCTCATTAATTTCATTTTCCTAACGGCACAATTTTGGTTTTTTTTTAATTTTGCAATTTCCTCATTCAGGCTAGTAGCTTATAGCTGCATTGTGGAATCACCTAGTCCTTTTCATTTATTGCCTTCTTGCACTGGTTTAGTTCTCCATGGAGGTTATTGTTTGCCTCATTAATAGCGTCAAGATCATCATTAAGATCATTGATTTTTCTTATGTATTTGTCCTTCATCTGCAAAATTTGGTCGCTCATGTTGATATTACCATCATCCGCAGTCCCAGCCATGAGCGCCATTGTTGAATATTTGGGCTTCGCCTGATGGCTGGTTCATTGTTTGGTGGAAACTGCAGCTTTGAGCATCTATTGTGTGAGGACAATAGACAGGATGGTGCTTTAAATTTATGAATTAGCTTTTGGTAATACTTCAATTGTATACCCAGTCGTTTCACTTGGACAATGGCACGCTGTCCTGATCCTACTGATCCCAAGTGAAAATTGACTTTAATATAAAATAAAGCGATAATGCAAAAAAGGTTATAAGATAAATTCAAAACTTAATCCAGAAGTTAAAGGATGTCTTTATTAGTGTAATTAAAGGGTTATTTATAGGGTCGCCAATGTTAACCACATCTTACTCCATGACGCCTTACTTTTCAGTGACCCTTGGCCACGTAAAAGTTTGTAATGATGTCTACAAATACTTTGACTCAGAGCAGCATGTTCATCCTCAGAGTTGGAGTAAACACCAATATCATCCTTGAGATGGCATTTCATCATATCTTTAAAATAGCTGAATCTATCTACTTTTCACATGCAATTGGCAGTACATACCAAGGCGATTTATATCATTAATTAGTAATTAATTCAATCAAAAACCTGATCAACATTAAAAGCTAAACTAGACCAACAAAGCCTAGGATCCCAAGTCATTAAACAAAAACTGCAAATTTAAGTTCACCCTAACCAAAAAGCCCTCAAGCACGGTTCATAGTCAAATATAATTAAGTGAAATTGCTAGGGCTGCAAGTCCCAAGTTCAGATACTTAGGATACACCTGAACCATAATTGTTGATATCAGATATCCGATGAATAGGTCCAGTCAATTCTCAACAAGCACTAATGGAAGTAGCCCATTGTGAAGGAGATATGGATGCGTTTTTGTGCAATATGCCAACTAGAGTGCCATTCACTTGTTCTATCATACCATTAGTCTCAGAATGGTATGGTGTTGACAACACTCCCTTAATGGACATCAACTCATTTAACTATTGCACCATCTGGGCAGTAAAATTTGTGCTATTACCTATCAAGATCTTCTTAGGGAATCCATGCTTATAAACAATACTATCCATAATAAATTGGCAGTAGTTAAAGCCCTGACGTCTTGAATTGCTTTCACTTCCACCCATTTTGTCAGATGGTCAATATCAGCAATTATGTATTTGTTACCTAAGATACTCACAGGCAAAGGGCCAACTACATCCATCAGACATGTATTCAAAATCAGGTTTGATCAAATTGATATTTTACACCCAACCTCATAGGCTTTGCAATTTTGCATGAATGACATTTATCAAGTACATCTTGGATATCAAATCGCATAAATTCCATAAGTAACTAGATCAAAATAATTCAAGCGTTTTGGTCAATCCTCTGTGCCCAATGGCCTTTTGGGCTTGTGTAATAATCTCCTTTTGGTCTGAAGGTTTTGGGAAATTTGACGCTGCCTCTTTGGCTTGAGTTTGTATAAAACTCTATTCTAATATTTGGCGTCAGTTAATGCTTTTGATCGCCTTTTATACTTCAGGTGGCTCATTTCCATACTTTTAAATAATTTTTTACACAAAGCTCATCAGCCAAACTGCTTAGGACAGATACAATGGGAAGTTGCAATAGTCCATCTGCATTTTGATGGGCCGCTTCTAGCATTATGAATAATTTTATAGTCATAAGCCTGTAATTTCAGAGCCCAGTGGACTAATTGTCCCTCAGGCTCTTTGAGATTGTGGAGCCACTGTAATGAGCTGTAATTGTCACTATTTGAATCTTGGTGCCATGAATGTAAACATACACTTGTTTACAAGTGATGATAGCTAAACATCCTTGCTTGGTCACTGTATAATTACGTTCATGCTTATTCAGCGTCCTGCTGCAATAAGCGACCAGATGCCCTCTTCTGCCTATCCCCATTTTGGGATAGCACCCCAATTACATTCAATGAGGCGTTGGTTTGTATGATAAAAGGCCTGTCAAAATCTGGATAATGTAGGACATGCGCCTGCTCATTATGGTTTTCAAAGCCTCAAAAGCCTTTTGGCACTCATCTACCCAGCAAAAATGAACTCCTCCTTGTAGTAAGTAGAATAGGGATCAGTAATCTCTCACAAACCCTTCTATAAATCTTTGATATTATCCTACTATGCCTAAGAATACTTGAACATCCCTCATACTCATTAGATGTTGCATTTACAATCTCCTCCACCTTTTGAGGTTGAGGCCACAAGACTTTGAAATTAATGACAAACCCAAAGTATTCCAATTGTTCTTTAAAGAATTGACATTTTCTAGGTTTTATCTTCAGACTGACCTTCAACAGCCATTTGAACACTTGTTCAAGGTGCTCCAGATGTTTGATAAAATGTTCGTGAAAAGACATATCATCCAGGCACTTTAGTAGAAAGATAATCTAAGGTCCCCTACAATTGTGTCCATTGCGCGCTAAAAGCTGTCTCCCAGAATAGCATTGTATACTTTAGGGGCATGCGTGTCAGTTGAAACAGCCCTTGAAGAAATTATTGCGCAGTTCTCCTGCTCCTCTTGAGGCAGTTCAATTTTACAATATCCTGAGATAAGGTCCAATGCTGTAAAATACTTTGCCCTTCCAAGGCGGTCCAGAGCATTATGAATTCTGGGTAATGGATATGAATCCTTTTTGTAATGGCATTGAGGTGTTAATAAATTACAACTCAACTGCTGCTGTCTTCATTATTCACAAAATTAAAACTGGGTTGGCTCACCGTCTTTTAGAGGGCACAATCATTACACTTTTCAGCAATTTGTCTGGATCTTCTACAACTATCTCATTGCTAGCCCTGGGGCGCCATATTGGCCTCATTTTCATAGGCACATGGTCCCCAGTGTCAATAAATTGATGTACTCCTTTTGCACAACCTAAATCTTATCCATCTTTGGTAAAAATTTCGGAGTATTGTTTAAACAACTCTAGTGCTTCATCCTTCTGTTGTTCTGATAACCCAGTAAACAATTCTCAGGGAATTACAGTATGCGCACCAAGGCTCTTGGTTGGTAAATCAAACTCAGATAAATTGACAAATTCAACAGCTTCTTTTAACTCATCCCTCAGAATCAGATGCACAAATGTGGCTACTTTATTTTTGACCTTAATAATTTGGATGGTCAAATTTGCTAATAATACATCAATTTCCCTGTGCCCTGGTATAAGTATTCCGGGCGGTACACTAGGTTCCATCTGAGAACAATTTCAAGGGGATACAACCTCCCCATATAGTCCTTCTCAAATATCCAGCATAGTCCCAGTACTCATAACTAGTTGATAGCCTAGAGCTATTATTACATCCTTAATCACCCGTAGAGTTATTACTCAATTTTCATATATGGCAGTTGGCATATGGCAGCTTCTGATTTCCCCACTGAATATATCCTAGTGTATTATCCCATCACCATAAGATATATTAATAAAGTTTTTGTAAAAGCTAGTGGGCTTCATATTGTCATTAGATTAATAACTTGGAAGTGATCAAGAATGGTTGTCAAGATGTTTTCTAAAATCACATGAGATTCCATAGTTCCTTAAAAAACTAGTTTAAATCAATATGTCATAATTAGTGTTGGAAAGGACTATTGCGGGTGCAGCTACTACCAAAGCTCCAAATCGCAGTGGCAAGGCACTGTAACCTCCTTTCACTCTTAGTGTTGTTGGAGCCCATGATCCCATATTCCCAATTGTAGTCAATGTCCTGAGAAAGTTTTAATTTCTTTACCAACTTCATGGAGACAATATTTGCAGTTGCTCCGCTATTAACAATCGCTACAACTTTGATTTGTTAAACAAAATATCCACGTAAGTGCACTCAGAGTAGTAAGAATCAATAGAGTTTAATAAGCGAATATGTGAAGGATCCAAAGAGTTAAGAGTGTGCTTCAGAGTATTCCCAACAAAGGGACATTCATTGATGAATGCGTCAATTGGCATTGCTATATTGACCTTTTCAGGATTAGGGTATCTGATGCATTGGTTGGCCCGTCAGCTGGATTATTCTCTAGTTCTTGTTGCACATAGGTTTTAGTGACTACTTCAGAGACTTCAGGTATGACAGACTTACTCTGAGAGCGAGTTACCACATGTACATTCATAGAATCTTCATTCAATACTAAAATAGAATTTGTTTCATTGGTAAACAAGGCCCCATGGCCTGCATAATCTTGTCAATCAGATAGGACTGGAGTTTCTGGCACAATAAAGCATCCCACATCTGTTGTGCTTGTTTTTTACTCCTCCTGCGCGTTATCTGGAAGGTTTACATTGACACTACACTGACAGCATTGGGAAGCAAAGTGTCCTTTATGATTGCAGTTGTAGCATGTAATCTCATTTAAATGGGCATGGGGCTCTTGTATTTGAGGTTTGCTCAATTTTTCACAGGCAGATCACTGTCAGTTTTCTAATTGGTTTTGAAGGGGTTTCTAGCAGAGGCAGCAGGTCCTGATCTGTACCCAGTATTAGGAGGGCCATAATTTTGTGAACATCTGCGCAGAAAATCAACTAATTCAGATGTTGCAAGGTTTTTCACAAAAGCAGGCAATAAATTGTTTGACAAATAATTTTAAGGTTGTATTGCATGTTGTAATGCAATCTTAGCATCAAAATTGACCATAGCCTTTGCTCCTAGGAGAACTTATGTTTAGCAAAAGAATCAATACACAAATTTGTCAATTGATTCATCTTCTTAAAGCAAAAGTTCATGAACTTAGATTTTCTAGTCAACATTTGTTCTGGACCTCCAGTTTCACAAAGAACGACCTCTTTGACTTCAGCATAGTTTGGGTTTTCATCAATGTGAGGCATAATTAGCTCAATGCTCCACTCATCTAAGCAGTTGATCATAGTGGCCGCTTTGTTACATTCACTGGCCCCATACATGGCTATTTCAAAGCGTTTGACAAATGTAGTTACACTTCCATTCTTGTCAAAAGCAGGCAGGTTTGACAGTTTGTAATTATTATTTTCCCATCCATGGTTATCACAATTACTTCTTTGCTGGCTTAAGTCAGGCATACTAGGGCTCTGAGGCACTGTATAACGGTTTGAGGTGTTGGGGTTGGCCAAAGCAACCATATTTCTAGGCATTTATCGATGTGGCCAGCATTCATTTCAGTAGTTACTCCAAAAGCTTTATCCTCATAGTATTTGAAAGTGTTTACAGTCAAGTGGTTCATGGCACACTGGCAACGCCCATAATCCAAAGCTCAGTTTTGATCGTTGATTTCATTTACCCAATTTATACATTTTAACTTTTAGCTTCAATTTCACAATTTCCTCTTTCAAGCAAGTATTTTTAGCTGCAAGATGAAAATCACTTGGTCCTTTTCCTTAACTGCCTTCTTGAAATGGTTTACTTCTTCATAAAGAATGTTGTTTGACTCATTAATACAGGTAACATCCTCATTAAGATTATTAATCTGTCAATTAAGACATCAATAGAGTCTTGAATTTTTCCATTATCCACCCGCTGGCCTTCAAATTTAATGTGCCAGTAGTTGTTTTTTTGGTATAATCATCCTTCATCTGCGAAATTTGGGCGCTCAGTTGTCAACTATAGTCACAAAATTCATTGTTATAGGTTAATTGGTGACTCAAAGTCTTAGTGATTAAGCCTCATGAACTCTGAAGCATTAGTGAAAGTATGAGTGATATTGCTAACCCAAGATTTAGTAACTCATCTTTCTTTAAGAAGTTGTCAAAGATGGGATGTGATCTGTCACTTAACTCTTGTGCTAATTCTGCTACCTGATCATTAGCGCAAGTGACTAGATTATAATTCTCCTCCAAGCTATAATGGACCTCAGCAAAGTTAGCTTCTAACGCATTCAAGATTTGGCCCACCTGACTGGAGTTGCATGGAAAGTTTACCAACTCGGTGATGGCTGTGTGATGGCAGGAAATTGTCATCTGAGAATTTCTGGAGGTGGGATGTACAATTTCAAATAAATATTGGGCATTAATATCTATCCCAAGAAATTGATTTGGATTTGAGCTACACTCAATTGATGATGAGCTAGATATCTCATCCACAACACATCTTGTGTCAAGAGAGTGTCTGTAACTCTCTCGTTCCTAGCAAGGTGATGTGGGATGCAAGCCCACATTTCTAGGGAACTAGCCATTAGGAGAATGGGAAAGAAGGCACCTCAAATGGTGACTGTGTAAAAGGTACCACAGGAAAGGGTGTAAAGTGCAACATAAAGTACCAGGTAAGTAAGAAACATCACAGCTTGAGTGGACCCCAGAGGGGAGTCCATAATCAAGTGTAACTTGACGCCAGTAGACTTGGGTGCCTCGATCTGGAGGGGACCTGGGCGGCCCAAGGGAGAACCCAGGATTTGGGTAAATTGTGATAAAAGGTAGTGGCCCACATAGTTGGAGACCTCCCCAAAGAGGTCCACCACCAAGTTCGCCCAAGGAACCATTAGTAAAAACGTAAAATAATGGGTAAATTTATTTAAGAAAGTTGACCCAATGAGGAATGTTGGTCGCAAAAAACATAATTATAGTGGGTCAGGGAAATTCAGGTTCTGCGGAAGTGCGCTCAAGCCTTGACGCTCCAATAAACAGATGCTTCCATCCGTTTTTATAAAATACACCAAAAGTGCTTTCACTCGAGTAATTGATTGAAGCCATATTTTACCTGAACTTAAGATTGCATAACTTGAATGGGATTTGAACCCTTGCTCTCCAACCAACTGAATCAAACCATCTTTGTTTGTAACGTAGATCGTTCATTTCAGTGCCTGGGCTGAGATAAGAGGCTGGGCGTTTTGCACCCAGCGTTGATCTAAGGTGTGTTTCAGGTTAGGAAGAGCCTGAAGTTTCGCCTTCTGGGCCTCCTGTTGCCAAGCCTTATCTTTAGCATCAGTTCCCACTATTAAGTCATCCAACCATGACATTACCCTCTCCTCCTCCTTGGGCTCCACCCCTCCAGGGGCGTTTGCTAAGGAGAAGTTCTTATGTGCTGGTGGCAACTTCATAGCAGCAACGGACAGCTTAGGCTGAGATCCTGCAGCCTCAGGGAAATGATTATAGAATGATTCGATCAGGCCTTGGGCATGTACAAAATCCCATGCCATCACCCAACTGTTCTCTGCTGCTTCAAACCCCTTCCAGGATACCAGGTACTCAAGGCGTCGCTTAACCCGGCGGGAGGCTACTATTTCCTCCACTTCCCATTCTGGCGCCCCATCCACAAGATAATACTCGGGAGTCACAGGTGGAGGGCCCTCAAACAATGTCAATATGCTTTCATGAAAGATGGAGAAGATCCGAAACATGAAGGGAAGATCCAACTGGTATGAGGCATGTCCTACCTTTCTTACTACACGGTAAGGGCCAATCCTCTTTGGACCCAGCTTTTTGCATGGCTGCTTGATAGGGATGTTGCGAGCAACAAGCATCACGAGATCCTCTTCTTTGTATGCTGGACCCACTTGGCGTTTTCCATCAGCATTCTCCTTATAAACCAGCATAGCCGCCTCCAAACTTGTGGACACCCCCTGATGGACCTTCTTGATAGTCTTAGCAAATTCCAGCACCACTTCCACTTTAGAATCACAGCTGGGCTCCATGTTAAAAGCTGGGTTAAAGCCATGGCTAGCAAAAAAGGGTGAATAACTGATTGATGAATGCAAAGTGTTGTTGTAGCTAAACTGGGCCATGGGAAGGTGATGAACCCAATCTGAATGATCTGCGGTGGTGTAACAACGCAGAAATTGTTCCAAGCACTGGTTCACTCGCTCAGTCTGCCCATCTGATTGGGGGTGATAAGAAGTAGAACGGCAGGGGCAAATCTGAAGAGTTTTACACAACTCTTCCCAAAAGATGGAGGTGAACTGGGGTCCTCGGTCACTAATGATTTCTTAGGGGGACCCCATGGAGCGCAAACACATGGATGACGAAAAGCCTAGCCATCTCAGCTGCAGTTATATTGGTTCTGCAAGGAATAAAGTGGGCAAACTTCATGAACCAGTCCACCACTACCATGATGGCATCATACCCATCTGAAACTGGTAACTCCACTGATAGGGAAGTCCAGGGCTCTTCAGCCTTTTGACTGGTACCAGCAACCCTGCTAAAGGTTGCTGATTGAGTTTCATTTGATTGCAGATCAAGAACTCTTTACAGTACTGCCCTACCTGAACAGGCAAGCCTTCCATTTGTAAGTGCGTCATATCAACTCCAAGGTCTTTGCTTTCCCATGATGACCAACAGTAATTCTATCATGATGGTCCTGGATGATCTCCAGGCGTAGTGGTCCAGCAGGAACCCATAGGCGCCCCTGAAACCACACCATCTCATCCTTCATGTGATAACCCCTGGATAAGTCCTCCTGATTCAGGGCGCTCTTAGCGAGAACAACAGCATATTCGGCTGATAACAGCTGAGAAAGATTTACCTTTCTAAACATACTATATTTTGCTGCATTTTCCAGAGGCATGAGCGCTGGCGTATGTACCCTGGACTTATAAAGTTGAGACAGTATCATACTCGGTGGAATCATCAACTAGGTGTTGTGAATTTCTACCTCCTTTGGATTGGGAGCCAAAGCAGGGTTGCGGCTTAAAGAATCCGCCAAACCATTCTCCTTGCTTTGGTGAACTCATAGGAAAATGTAGATAGGGCAAGGCTCTCATGCCAACGGGTCTGACGTAGTGTTAGCACTTGTATAGCACGGTAGTACAACAGGGCTTGGTAGTCCATGCGTACCCAAAATGGTTGAGAGGAGCCATGTAAGTGGTGACGCCAATAGACCAGCGCCTCCACAACTGCTAATAACTCCTTGTCATATACGGCTTAGTTTAACTCATGCAGAGACATTTTCCTAAAAAATATCCCACTGGATACTCAGACCCATCTTCACCCGCCTGTAACAGGGCAGCCGCAATGGCAAAGTTGAAAGCATATGAGGACACAATGAACTCCTTTGCAGGGTCAACATGGAGAAGGATGGATGTAGATAACAAGGTGCACTTCACCACTTGGAAAGCATCCTCCAAAATGAGGGGGACCACTGAAGCGCCTTGGCACCGCTGGACTTATATAAGGGTGCTGCCACCTCGGAGAGATTGGGTATGAACTTCTTGAGGAACGTACACGTCCCCAAAAAACTCCTCAATTCCTTGACTGAGGTGGGGATAGGCCACTCATGAATATATTTCTCCTTGTCTGGAGTTTATCATATGGCCCTGGTCAAAAACGACGTTGCCCAGAAAAGTAACCTGGGACTTGAAGAATTCGCATTTACTAATCTTGAGGGTATAGCAAGCGGCCCTCAATCTCTCCACTACTTGTCAAAGGTGTACTGCATGTGACTCCTGATCGGGGGAAAACACCAGGATGCCAACCATGTAGGCAACCGCACATACCCCCAACAAGTCCCCCAACGCAGCATCAATGCGGCGTTGAAAGATGGCAGGGGCATTCTTAAGCCCAAAGGGCATAACCTGGAACTGGAAAATCCCTTTTCTGGTGCGGAATGCAGTTAATCGCTCCTGGCCCTTCTTTATCCGGATTTGATTGAATGCATTGAGGCAGTCCAACTTGGAGAAAACCTTTGCCTTTTCCACATAGCGTGCAATCTGGGAATCTAAAGGGATGGGATGGAGATTGGGTACAGTCACATTGTTTAAATTTTCATAATTGACACACAGACATAAAGTTCCATCAGCATTCTCCACAAAGAGCAGTGGGGATCAAACAGGGGAGGTACGCCGAAAAATCGCACCTTTGGCCAATTGCTCCTTCACCCATACATCTAAAACCTCTTCCTCCCGGACAGTCAATGGGTATATGGGGGAAGAAATATTCACCAGATCCACAGTGAGTTTAAATTCACAATCAAACTCGGAATGTTCTGGTAGCGTACTAGCTGAAGCTGCATCAAAAGAAGATGTCAACTCCTCCAAACAGGAAGGTAAGTAAAGTACCACGGTGGGCTTCAGCAAAGGGGTAAGATACGAACTGGGAACATTGGGCCAATGGGGTAATTTGCCTTGGGCGTTATCCTCAGACAAAGGAACAATCAACTGGTGACCATTTGTCAAAGACAAGGATAAAGTGTTTTCTTTCAAATTAGTTCTGACGTCAAACTTCAGCCACCACTCAACACCCAAAATAATGGGGAACAAGAGGGTTCTGATAGCTTGAAACTGGTCAGACATTAGATAAGAACCTACCTGGAAATCAACTGACTCCATGACGTTCAGTGTGGGGATACCTTGAGAAGCCCCACCTCTAACCATACCACCTGGTGAGTAACTCAACTCAAGGTAGTCAGTAAGGTTTTGGTCAATAAAATTATTTGAGGCACCAGTATCCACCAAAATAGCTGTGCTGAACTTTCCATAAGAGGATGTAAGAGTAGCAGTCAATAAGAAGTATCCAGAATGGGATTTATTCGATGCAGAAAACGCCACCAATTCACCAGAAAATTCTTCCTCCAGCTTGAACAAGCCATTAGGGTATGTTTTGGAATCGTAGAAGGGGAGGGATAGTGGGCCACTCTTACTACTGAGGCCACATATCCCACCACACCCTCTGCTGGTGCATATACATCTTTATATTTATGACGAAGTTCCTTTTCAACTTCCTGAGAACCCCTAATCATGGTAGGGGTCAAATGAGGGTTCTCAGGAGTAATCTGATATACTGAAATAGGGTCCTCATTCAGACCATATGAGCATATAAACGGCTCATTCTGGGATAAATTGCTCTCATTATAAAACGCATTTTCTGGTTCTAACGAGCCCACACTCATTCTGAGGGTTTGGTGTGCATCGCTATCCAGGGCCATCACCCCAAGCCCAGAGCTGATGCCTCAGCATGCACCTCAGAAACGTGTTGGGAGAAAAATGATAACGAAATCCTTTTTTTTGTTAAATCTGGGTTCAGACCCTCCAATGTTCCCAATTTCCACCGAGACGGGGAGGAAATCAGTGGGAAGCATCTCATAATTCAAGGAAATTTTACTAGTTGAGGATGCGATATTTATAGGGATGACCATGGGTGACATCATCGCAGTGGAATCATCTGAAACCTTTACTTCATTCTTGGGGCTAGACCCTGTACAGTTCTGAATTTAGAAGAAGTAGAAGGATAAGATTCTCTTTAAGAGGCACGCGCGACTTTTTGGCTTCAATATTTATATGATTTGATCTGATGATGGCCAAATTACCTGGCCCCTTCCAGGTTGGTGTGGGGAAACTACCCCAAAGGGTTTTGAAAAGATGATCGAAATTGGAAGGAGGTGACTGCCAAATTGGGGAGTTTTGCATCGATATGTCCAAGGTTAAATGGAGAAACGACCTTTTAACCTCATTAGTTAATGGCAAAGCCTGGGCTTTTTTGCAGAATTCACTTAAGTATGCTTTCATCGGCTGACCTGCTTGACGCAGAGAAAAGAAATCAAAGAAGGAATGGAGGGATGCTTCATCAGGTTGATTCTGCTCCAAGACCTGTTCCAAGACCTCCACTGTTCGCCACAAAAGTGGTTGGGTGTGGAATACTGCAAAAACCCAGTTGCCCGCATCAGGAGAAAATTGTGACAACAGATTCACTCCTCATGAAAGCGGACATGAACTAGACAGAATATTTTTACTTAACGAGGGTTTTGGCTCAAGGGATGCCAAGGCTTGTTGAATTTCTGAGTAAATCTTGGGAGAAAGGTGGGGAATCATGACATCAGGATCACGAAAAGTCCAAGACCACCTGGTACAAGCAGGAAGGGTGGGCACTTCCCAATTGGTAGTTGCAATAATAACGCCGAGATACACCAATACAAAACCAAATGAGAAAACTGTGGTGAGCACCATCGTGGCAGTGACAAATGGCCAGCGCACCCAATTTACTAATAACGAAAGTCCCACACAGATAATTCTCATGCACATATAATAAAAAGGTTGGTTGACTAATGTCAAGAGAGTGTCTGTAACTCTCTCATTCTCAGCAAGGTGATGTGGGATGCAAACCCACATTTCTAGGGAACTAGCCATTAGGAGAATGGGAAAGAAGGCACCTCGAATGGTGCCTGTGCAAAAGGTACCACAGGAAAGGGTGTAAAGTGCAACATAAAGTACCAGGTAAGTAAGAAACATCACAGCTTGAGTGGACCCCAGAGGGGAGTCCATAATCAAGTGTAACTTGGCGCCAGTAGACTTGGGTGCCTCAATCTAGAGGGGACCTGGGCGGCCCAAGGGAGCTCCTGGGATTTAGGTAAATTGTGATAAGAGGTAGTGGCCCACATAGTTGGAGACCTCCCCTAAGAGGTCCACCACCAAGTTCGCCCAAGGAACCATTGGTAAAAACGTAAAATAATGGGTAAATTTATTTAAGAAAGTCGACCCAATGAGGAATGTTGGTCGCAAAAAACATATTTAAAGTGGGTCAGGGAAATTCAGGTTCTGCGGAAGTGGGCCAAGCCTTGACGCTCCAATAAACAGATGCTTCCATCCATTTTCATAAAATACACTGAAAGTGCCTTCGCTCGAGTAATCAAATGAAGCTGTATTTTACCCAAACTTAAAATTTCATAACTTGAATGTGATTTGAACCCTTGCTCTCCAATTAACTGAATCAAACCATCTTTGTTTGTAACGTAAATCGTTCATTTCAGTGCCTGGGCTGAGATAAGAGGCTGGGCGTTTTGCACCCCATTAGTATCAACCTGGGCATGCTTGGCTTGCACCCAGCGTTGATCTAAGGTGTGTTTAAGGTCAGGAATAGCCTGAAGTTTCACCTTCTGGGCCTTCTGTCGGCCAGCCTTATCTTTAGCATCAGTTCCCACTATTAAGTCATCCAGCCATGACATCTTGCTGTTGTTAGCAATAAAAAGGATTGCTACTATTGTCCGTGGGCCCTTGTCCCATTTGATACCCTCTTAACAACTGACATTCAAACGTTCCAGCTCTTCATGTGAAATGAGTTCATTGGGGTCAGTAATAATGGGTATATCATTCCAGTTAATCAGGGACACAGTCATTTCAGTATTCCCATTGGGCCTGGTAATGATTCTAAAAAATGATTGGGGTTGCTCCCCTGTTTGGCATGGTCGCCATCTGCGTTCCCAGCCATGAGTGCCACTTGTTGAATTTTAGGCCTATTTTAAATAGGGCTGGTTCTTCTTTTGGTGTAAGTTGGAGTTTCAAGCGTCTATTGTGTGGAGACAATAGACCAGATGGTGACAATAATCAAGATATAAATTCCTTGAAAATGACACTTTGAAGTTGTATTCTTCTGTTGTTACTTGGACAATGGCTCGCTGTCTTGATTCTTCTGATCCCGAGTAAATTCTCAACTTAATATAACCTAAAAGTATTAATAAAAAAACCTGTATATTAAACTATTATTTGTAGTAAGAAATGATTGTGTTTTTGTTAGTATCAACTTGGAGATAAATTATAGAGTTTAATGATAACCACATCTTACCCATGACGCCTCATTTCTCAGTGGCATTTAGTCAGAGGAACATGTATTAAGTTCATCTGAGAATCTACAACCCTTTGGCTCTGGGTATCTCACATGGAATCAGGATTGGTGTCAAACTCATAAACATCTCAAGACAGTTTTTCGATGTATCTGCAATTAGCTGAACTGTCACTCCACTCAAGCAATCAGTAGCACATATCAAGGCAATTCATACCACTAATTAGTAATTAATTTGATCAAAAACTTGATCAACATTAAAAAGCTAATTTTGACATAGACCAACAAAGCCTAGGATCTCAAGTCATCAAGACAACTATTATTAAGTCTGAATTAACCAACAAAGCCCTGGGCCCATGTCATCATAGCTGAATATTATTAAGTGAAATTGTTATGCTGTGAATCCCAAGCTTTGCATAAGCTTAGGATATTCCTGATCCATAAACTTGGATATCTTCAATATGATACATAATAAATTAGGTAGAAGTTAATTTTATTATGTCCCTATTAAATTATCTGTTGATTAGTTCTAGTTAATTACCCAACATTCATAATGAATATTTGAAGTTTAAAACCAAACCTGTTTGCCCCAGTAAAGGCTCTATGCGATTAAATAAGTTTATATAAACTAGGAGGTATAGAAGGAGATTAAAAACATTTGGAGGAAGGTGGGTCAAACAATTAATAACTTAGTGATGGGTGCTTGCACAATGAACCTGGATAGAAAACTAGCTTTGTAATATAGACTTGCTTTGCATTTGTATTATATTCTTCTTTTTTTATTCAAAGCTTTTTTTAGAAAAGAGTAATAAATAATATGTGGTAAACCTGGTAGGTAAAAGAGAGGTAAAAAATTCCTTGAGACATGATTATATAAGAAACGGGGTCTTTTGTCAAGGGTAATGTAGAAGTATCAGCGGCTATTTTACATGTGTAGCCTTTATGGATTCTAAATGAAGAGGTTCTCATGGTAAAGTGTGATGACTTATTTGTGAGACAGCTTTGTGTAATCTATTAGCTGAAACAAATAATGTTATAATAAGATAGTGGCACCAATATAAATAATAACTAGATTCCCAAAATATAATTTATAATTTTAATTTAAAGAAGCAATGATATCCCTTTACCCTTTCTGATTTTCTTTTAATATTGAAAGTAAGCCAACCAGGGACTAGATCATCAAAAAGTAAAGCGAACTAAACTTATAAACAAAAAATTTTCAGGACAAGATAAATGGATCACATTAATGGCATATAAGAGGGTGGTTAGACTAGCAGGGTAATTCCTGCTTCCAATGTAGTGAAGGTTTTGTTTAACACATGTTCAAAACCTGTACTAGCTATAAAAAATCTCGTTGTGGTATTTTTGTTCCATTGCCAACCCGCCTTAATTACCTTTACAACGGTACATAAATTAAATATTAACTAAAATTGGAGGCAGTAAACTATTAGCCATCCATGGTAGAGGGTGAAAGGGAATTGAGGGGCTCATTGTCCTTATCCAGGGTGGACAGGGTTCAGCATAAAGCTGAGAGCATGGGTGTGGGTGCATTATTGAAAAGGAGGTTAAGGTAGCAAAGGGGGATTATAATTTGATTTTTTCTACAAAAAGGGTGATGATATAGCTGAGAAGGGCTTTCTCAGCCTTGAAACTTTGGGGAGGGTGGTAAAGTTGACAATATTGTTGCTGTTGATGCAAGTTTAATTTCCAAACTTTGCAACGGCCAATACTTGTTGTACCACTTTACTGGCAACTTTTTTATAAGTGGAGGTGTTTTTTATGTGTGGGGCGCTTGGTGGAGAGAACAGAGGGGGAAGGCCCTCAGCCAAGGCATTGACTGATTTTATCATGCATTTTTGGAGGGGACAACACTCAGTGGAGGCAACAGCCTTTTCGGGAGTCAGTGATCATTTTGGAATGGGACAGAATCATAGAGGGGCGAATAGTGCCAAGGTGGGAACTGGGATGCATATTCAGCATTGAGGTGAGAATTGAGGCCAAGGCTTCATAAAATCAGGAACTGGATTACCCAGCTCATCAATTTCCATAAAAGTAAGCCAAGGGCTTTGTTTGAAGATGATTGGTTTGTTGACATATGGTTGGGCTAGAATGGGTGTCTGGGTGGGGGTTTTGTAATTAACTGAGGTCCAAGAAAGACCTTTAGTGGCTGGATCAGGAGAGGGATATTGGGATTTTTGCCCATATTCTCAGCCTGCTAGATTACCTGGTATCGCTAGGGGAAGATTCCCTAAGGTGAAGTGAATCATAAATCGGTTGGCCTAAGTTTTGGAGGAACTACATTTGGGGGATTTTGAGATATTAGCCTGGTTGTATCTGTCAAGATCAATCTGGATGAATACTTAAGATTTCATTAGGCGGAGTTGCAACGAAATAGGGGCATCTGATAGTGATTAACTATCAGGTGTACTGATTGAGATTGGTCAGGTTTCATCATCAACTGATTGGGAATGAATATAAGTTGCAAGGCGAGTGATGCCACCTGAAACTAGTGAATTGATCAGTTGGTGAGTGACCTGCCATAATGGGTAATAAGTCCCATTACCTAAGCAGGTCGCTAGCCAATTATGGTTGGTTTACTTGGATTGAGAGGAAAACGTTAGGGACACGTTTTCTGACTCTTTCAGCTTGAGATCTTGAGGATGTCCAATGATGGAATCCTAGCCAGGATGGGGAAGACCATCACTGCTGAGACGAGGTTGGGTGATTCAATGGCAACAGCTGCTGTTTCATCGAAGAGGTGTCAACTGAGGGTTAGACAGCTGAATCCCCCAATATAATTCCCTAGGATCTACTATAATAAAAAACATTATTACAAGAACAGTGTTTATAGTAATATTATCGATTCAGTGTATAGTTAGACTATCAGCTTCTATTGTGATGTTATATCTTAAGGATATTATTGCAGAAGGCAATAATTGGAAGACTCTTAGAGAGAAGATTAAAGATTTGAACAGGGATCTAGAGAAGAAGGAACCACAATCAGGGATAGCTGCCAACTGTGTGTTGGGCCAAGAGAGATTGTCACCGGGGTATCTTAGTAAGATCAGGTGGACAAGAGTATAGGTAACAAATCCCTACGAGTACGACTTCAGGAGTATTTAATTGGAAATACTGGCTGAGCGTTGGGCCAAATAATAAGTTCAATCTCAACTATGGATATAAGTATCCATACCATTATTGATTAATAATACATTCTATACAACGTGACAAAGTGCACGAGGAAACCAAACCTGTGCAGAAAAAGGTTACTGGGTTGTCAGCTAATAATCAACCTAGAGTAAAATTTTACAAGTTGGTGCTCACTACAGGGGTAGTTGAGTGAGAATCTATTATAATGTCGTACAAAAAAGAACTACACAAACTGTGGACTGAGATCGCCACTGTAAATCAGAATGCCTTAAACTCAGTGGACCATTGGGAGTTCGCAGCCTTGGAATAATGAGTCGCCAAGGTGGAGGAAGGAGTAGAGAATGTAGCCAGCTTCAGGAACAAGTTACTCGGCAAAGTAAACTCATTGAAAAAGAAAAAAGGGGACCTCATTTGAGAGGTCCTATACCTGAAAATGGAGCGAGAAGTGGATTGCGTTCATTTAAGAAAATCTGGTGCAGATATTGAGAAATTAATCAAACAAGTGGAGGAACTTAAAGCTCGCAGATGTGCTTGTGAGCCTGATATGACAAGCAATGCTGAAGAGAAAAGTCCTTGCATGATACTTGGGAAGTTGAATACCTCAAGAATATGCTGCCCGCTTTTAATGCCATTTCAGAGATGATGCCCAAAGTCACTCCGCAAGTTAGCCAAGTAGCTGAACCAAGAAAATCGGTTAGAAATGACTCAGAGGAATTTAGGGCAATGCCGAAATCACCAACCTTTCATCAGGATAACGCCCCAGCATTTTTCTGACTATTTGACATGACCATTAATGGCTATGGAGATTGTCAAAAGGCGTTGACGGTCATGAATTGCCTGGACACCTACTGTCAAAACTTAGTGTTACCTTACCTGGAGGGGGACAGCTGGTCATATGCTGAGGCAAAGGCAGCCATCATGAAAGATTTCAGGAGTCTGACACGCATGTCAAAATGCAAGCAAGAATTTATGGGAATCCAGTTCCATAAAGATGAGTCTCTTGCTAGCTTTGCAGATTGTTTTTACCAGGAGTCGCAGATCCTAGCCAGAGCGAAAGTATTGGATGGCTTTGATGCTAGAAACGCTTTGCAAGCGGCCCTTTGACCCTATTGTGATTTGCATTGTATGATGTCTTCCATTTTCATAATGGAATTAACTACCTCACAAATGGTAGATAACCTGAAGATTTTGATACAACATTTAATGCCCCAAATAGAAGCTTCAAGTCCAATCTGATACAAAATCCAACTCCCACAAAGGGAAACGAAGGATCTAATGAGGCTACCAATCAAACCATGCTGGGAAATAAGCCCAAAGAATTCAGACAGTTAAACAAGAAGGAGAAGGTCTGCTATCAGTGTGGTGGGAAAGTACATCTTGCCATACACTGTAAAAAGCCAAAGAATCAGATTAACATGGTCCAGGCCAAGGAGACAGCAGCCACCAAGAATTTGGGAAAAGAGCCCACTGCCTAGACAAAGAACAGTCTAGAGCTGCGGAGAAACCTGAAACTCCTGATATCATGAATGAAGAAATCAATATTAGTGATCTGTTTATAGACGATGAGCAGGATCAGCTATATCAAGTGGTAAATATGGATGTGAATGCCCTGACCAGAGCTAGGGCGAAGAGAATTGACCCCAAGATAATCCAGGAAGTTGCCCAGCCATATGCCCAACAACTGGCAGACATATTTGAACTGCCAAGAATCCTGAAGAGTTATCTGACGTCCGTTTAGATGAGGCTAATCTGTCTATCCCCCTCAGCATAATAAAAGAAACGTTTCCTGAATTATTAGCGAAAATTATTCACACCCTAGAATTAGCTAACAACGCCGTTATTCACTCAGTAAACATTATATTACAATACTCTGAGTGTGTGTATATAGACATATAAATGAATAGAGTAAGATTGAGGGTGATTGTTGACAGCAGAGTGCCCATCAGTATTGTCTCAACCAAGCTGGTAAAGAGGATGAAGACTCTCTGGACTTGGAATACAAGGAAGAATATGAGACAGCTGGGCTGAACACCACCGTCTCCTGTGGAGCGTATAGTTCATTGCCACTACAATTCAGGTCATTAGTGGTATCTGCGCCAGCAATAGTTTTGGCGAACCAAAACTATGACATTCCGATCAGAACAGAATTTTTATTATCATATAGTTTAATGTAACTTTGAGGATAATATGTTGACCATATTGGGTCAGACGTTATCATTGGTATATCAGAAGGATGGTGAAGCTCCACTGAATTGGAGAAACAACTTCATCAATCCAATATACAATGACGACATTGTTCTGATTTAATACCAATTAGTTGGTAGGAAGTGATGCGAAATGCTGGCAGAAATCCTAGAGAACGGGAAAATCCATTAGGGATTAAGAATGAGAGACCATACCAGCCAGATCGCAGATGATAGTTGACACAGGGTTGAAATTGGAGATTCCTGAGCTGTTGTATGGGGAGGTCAGAAGCCCCTGGAAGAGGTCCAGAGTGGAGCCATGGGTGGCTCCCAGGATAATAATGCTGGGCCATGGAGAAGTTCGAGTTCTCCTGGGTAATTTGAGTAAAAAACTGATGAAGATCAAGAGGAATCAGATCATCGCATTTATTCATCTGATCTTGACGGCCTAATTGAGAAGATTCCACAATTTTGGTTCTCTTGACAAAATGGGATTACCAGCTGGGGTAGCCAAAAGTATCAACCTATTGGTTGATCAGGAGCAGCTCCCTGATCTGCTAGAAGGCCAGCAGGAGGAGGTGCTTGAACTATTCGAGAAATATTGGGAAGTGTTCACTCAGGACGACCATGATTTGGGATGCACATGAGACATAATTCACAAGGTCAACACTGGAGAAAATCTACTGATAAGGATGAGACCAATCTGAAAGATCAGAAGCTGCTGAAGTAGTAGTGGAGGATGAACTCAGCAAACTAGTGAAGCATGGGCTTCTAGTTCCGATGTCAAGTCCCTGGGCGAGTCTGATTCTGATCGTGAAGAAGAAGGATGGATCCAACCAGGTGGTGATTGACTACTGAAGGCTGAACAAAATTATGAAGAAGAACTCATATCCCCTACCAAGGATTGAAAGTGTACTAGACCGTTTAGGAGAAGCAAAGTATTTATCTGCAATGGATCTGATCTTGGGATATTGGCAGATTGACTTGCCAAAGGAAGAGCAGGAAAAATACGCAATTATTACTGCTCAGGGGCTATATAAGTGACAAGGATGCCCCAGGGTCTATGCAATGCTCCTGCAACGTTTCAGAGGGCCATGGACACAATATTGAGCGAATTGAAGTTGTTGTGTGTCCTGGTATATCTGGATAATATAAACGTGTTCAGTAGGACGTTTACTTATCACCTCCACCACTTGGAAGAAGTATTCAAGAGACTTTCTGTGGTTAACATGAAGATCAATCCAAGGAAGTGCCACTTCTTCAAGAAAGAGTTGGAATAACTGGGATTCATAATCAACTCAAGTGGATTGCAGCCGCAAACCCAGAAGATAGAAGCTATAGAGCGTATGGCTGTACTGAAGATTGTCCAAGACATCCAAGTGTTCTTGGGATAATTAATACTACAGAAATTTGTTTGGGACTTTAACTGAAAAGCTGAGCTATTATTCCATCTATTAAAGGATATGAAAAAAGGATTCATATGGAATGAAGAGGTCCAGGACTCCTTCAATGAGATACATCGAATTTGATAGATTTGCTGATTCTGAAATATCTGAATTTTAATCGGGAGTTTATCATTTAAACTGATGCTTCGTTGATGGCGATTGGCACCATACTGAGCCAGGTAGACAAACTTGGGGACAAACATCTGGTGGTGTATGTGAGCTGGACTCTCAGCTGCTGAGAGGAACTACATGGTGACTGAGTCTGAATGCCTTGCAGTCATTTATGCATGTAAGCAGTTTTGGGTGTACATCCATGGAACGCACTTTAAGGTGGTGACAGACCATTCTTCGCTGCGTTGGCTGCTCAATCTAAGAGAACCAGAAGGACGACTAGCCCAATGGGCACTTAAGCTTCAGGCTTACAATTATAAGATAGTACACTGAGTGGGGGCTTCTCACCAGAATGTGGATGGCTTATTGCGGTTGCCAATGGTCCAGTTGGTATACCTGCAGGTGGATGAGCTATTCCAGAAAATGGTCAAAGGAAAAATTGGGGACAAGCCCAGAGAAATCCAAGGTGCGCTTTAAAAAGTGATGGAAAACACCAAGACTATGGATGGAAAAATATTCAAGACGATCAATGGGAAGCGGCTATTATTCCCAAAACTGTCAGAAAGAGCAGTGATAGTACAAGCAGCTCACAAGGTTGTCAGTCATGGAGGCCTGAGGAAAACAACTGACCATATTAGCCAGTATTATTACTTGGAATAAATCAACTACAATGTCGCAGATTATCTGGCTTGTTGCGTGAAGTGCCAGCTGCACAAACCGCATAAGAATACAACTGGATACTGACTGGTCCGCCCTGGATTTGCCTGGCACACAGTGTCCATTAATGTGATGGGACCACTGATGATGAGCACAGGGGGAGTCAAGTACATCATAGTTGCCATCGACCATCTGACAAGATGAGTTGATATGAAGGCCCTAACCAGAGTAGATTCTACCAGTACTGCGAGGTTCTTCCTGGATCAAGTGGTATACCAGAATGGATGTCCGCAAGTCCTGATGAGCGACAATGGGACCAACTTCACATCTCATGTGATCCTGAGGTTAAATGAAATAATGGGATCCAAGGAGTCATGTCAGTACTATACCAGCCAGAGACAAATGGCTAGTAGAACGGGTCAATGGAACGCTGGCTGTGATGCTAAGGAAGCTAGTCGCAGGGAGAACTTCTACATGGGGAACGTACCTGAGTTTGGTAACATTTGCCTACAACATTAGTCATCATACGGCAATGGGAATGATGTCATTTGAATTATTATATGGAATGAAGGCCGCGTTACCACCAATTTTATATCAAGTGGCGGAACCTACGTTGGGGATGAGTACCAATCAATATCTGAACTGACTGACAAAACTCCTGATCGATATGCTATTGCAAGCATTCAATACAACTTTGAAGAAAAGGATATGAGCGAAATCGAAAGATGACAAGAATTGACCGGCCTTAGAAGAATATCAAATAGGGGAAAGAGTTGCCTATTGCGATATGCATAGTTTTGGATGAAGAAACAAATTAGATGCATTGTGGTCAGGTCCATTCAAAGTAATCACCTAAGATGGCGATTATGCTTATTCCCTCAAGAATCTCTTGGATGGAAGAGTTGTGAATTGAGTCCATGATAAGTATCTAAAGCGTTGAATTGATGAAAAAAAGAGTTCCTGAAGGACCAATGAACCATTAGGTTGGTCATGTTATGATGATTAGGTCAATTCCAAAAAAGGACCTCTGAACTATGGAAAACTGGCAGGTTTAAGTACCCAGAACCCAGTTTAAGGGAAAAAGAAGGACTTTAGAACAAAAACAAGATCAAGTACCATAGTAAAAAAGAAGAATAAAGATATAAAATTGATAAAAGATATTGGAAAAAAATTTATAAAATGCACAGTTAAAAAGCCGATATAATTTTATAATTTTTATTTTTATTGATTGTCCTTGGTATGAGGATGATTCCGCCTATGTCGCCTCTTGGGGGAGGGAGGATGGATCGCAGTAGGAATGAACAGCCCATCAAAATTGATATGCAATCAGACACTAGTGAGGGTGAGACATACACAAAACCACATTTGTTGAGTAGACGCTGAGCCCTGAGAAAAAGTGACTAGGGGAAGGGAAATTGAGATGTCAGAGGAAGCTAATTGAAAAACCCCAGAGCAGGGAGGAAAGCAACAGTTTAAAAGAGGCAAACAGCAAATAACCCCTAGTAATACCAATATGGCACTGGAGCTGGAAGATTAGTCCTGAGCACCTGCCGATGGGCTTCATCCAGGACACCGGACATGTGGGCTGGCAACAAAGAAGGGATGCTTGATGGGGCTTGCTGAATCATGCCCCCTATCAACGCCATCAGCAGAAGATACTGATGGGAAGCGCCGGAAAAGAGATATTGTGCAGAGAGAAGATTGCATCCTGCAAGCAGCAACTATGGGCTTCTTGGAAGCTAAAGCTGAATGAATGGTGGAACCCAGGAGAGGCTAGAAGCTTAATGGACCAACTTCAAAGAACCTGGCCAGCAAAGAGAAGAGCATAAGCGGCAGTATCCCAATCCATAAGGTTATCAAGATCAGAGGGATTCAGCGCTAAAGTCAAAGCCTTGGTGACTTGGGCCCAGAGTTCAGCGTAGGGGAGCTCAAAGTGAATACTGTTACTGATTGAGAGCTCAGAGACCAGACAGCAGGTTTGTAAAATTGCTTAAGTCAGAAGAGGAACTCAGGGAGCAGTTCTGACCCAGCCAGAAATGAATGATCCAGAGCAACCAGCATAATCTACAGAGCATCTATGATGATGTTTGGAACATTAGCAAAAGGAGCAAATCCAGGAGGGTTTTGAAGTCCAACTCTGGAATAAACGGCAGAGGAAGAGTCAGCCAAGAGTTGTTCAAAATGATAGCCAGCCTGGTTTCAGAGGGATTAGTTACCATTTCTGGTAATTCAATGGAAGGACTAACCGCTTACACCAGACTAGGTACAAGTCCTGGAAGGACCATAAAAGAGGTTCTGTCGAACATCCTGACTCATTTTCTGGAAGAGACGGAGGTCTGGATAAGACAAACTATTGAGGAGCTGCTGGTAGTGATACTTGGAATTTGACATATGAGTCGGATGAGAGAGGGGATTGGAATTATATAGAAGTTGACATTATGCACTCTATAATCCATTAAGCTCCAATTTTGGGGAAATTAATCTCAAAATTAATGAGATAAGCTCTCCAAGGGAAGAATTAAGAATTACTTATTCCAAGAGGTTATGAGCGAAATAACAAGTACAAAGAAGAAATAAGTATTCTTAATTAAGCTTTGAAATAAACATTGACAGCAAGAGTCTCCTATATAGGACAAGGAGAAAATCAGGAAATAAAGGATGCTGGACCAAGAATCTTGAATATGACAGCAGGTCATATACCCTGATGGGTGAAAACCAGATCCTGGGACTAATATTGTCACAAGTAAATCGATAAGCCTGGCATGACAGCAGGTCATGGGGACCACGCTCTGAGAAGGCAGTAGCGAGGAGGAAGAGGAAGAACGCCATATGCTGAAGGTCATCCCGAGCAACATTGAGTATTTAAAAGTGTACTCCGCTTGAACCAATGAAGTATTTGACCAAGTGTCTGAAGTGGTGTTCTCATGCCTGGTACTTTTCTCACTGGAAACCTAGGCAAGAGGGGGGATGTGTTGAAATTTTTGCCCATATTTCCAGCCTTCTAGATTACCTGGTATTGCTAGGGGAAAATTACCTAAGGCAAAGTTTAATTGGAGTTGGTTGTCCTGAGTTTTGGAGAAACTATGTTCAGGGGATTTTGAGATAAAATGGCTGGTCATATCCATCAGGGATCAATCCGGACGAATACTTAAGATCTCATCAGGTGGAGTTGCTGACGAAATTGGGGCATCTGATAGTGCTTAACTATCAGGTATACTGATTGGGATTGGCTAGGTTTCATCACCAACTGACTAGAGATGAATAGTAAGTTGTGAGGTGAGTGATGCTGCCTGCAACTAGTGAATCAATTGGTTGGTGAGTGACCTGCCATAGTGGGTAATAAGTCCCATTACCTAAGCAGGTCGCTAGCCAATTATGGTTGGTTTACTTGGATTGAGAGGAAACCGTTAGGGACACGTTTTCTGACTCTTTCATCTTGAGATCTTGAGGATGTCCAATGATGGAATCCTAGCCAGGATGGGGAAGACCATCACTGCTGAGACGAGGTTGGGTGATTCAATGGCAACAGCTGCTGTTTCATCGAAGAGGTGTCAACTGAGGGTTAGACAGCTGAATCCCCCAATATAATTCCCTAGGATCTACTATAATAAAAAACATTATTACAAGAACAGTGTTTATAGTAATATTATCGATTCAGTGTATAGTTAGACTATCAGCTTCTATTGTGCTGTTTTATCTCAAGGATAATAATGCAGAAGGCAATAATTGGAAGACTCTTAGAGAGAAGAGTAAAGATTTGAACAGGGATCTAGAGAAGAAGGAACCACAATAAGGGATAGCTGCTGACTGTTTGTTGGGCTGAGAGAGACTGTCACTGGGGTATCTTAGCAAAGATTGGGTGGACAAGAGTAAAGGGAATGAATCCCTATGAGTACAACTTCAAGTGTACTTAATCAGAAATACTGGCCGAGCGTTGGGCCAAAATATAGTTCAATCTCAACTACGGATAATAGTTTCCATACTACTAATAATTAATAATACATTCTATACAATGTGATGAAGTGCATGAGGAAACTGAACCTGTGCAGTAAAAAGGTTACTGGGTTGTCAGCTGATAATCAACCTAGAGTAAATTTTTACAAGGGGCTTGCTGATAAGGCTCCTGATTGGTTGAAATAGATGCAGCTTTAGATACCTCCTTGAAGGGAAGGAGTAAGGACTATGCTCCATTAAAAGAAAGTTGTAGGATTGACATTAGGCTAGATATGGGATGATTTGGGTGTGTGGGCTTCAGCTTAGACAATGGAAGGGAGTGTCATTTGAGTGGTCCAGGTCAAAACAGGTGTGGAAGATGGTGCGCCCTCCATCCAATTGGACCAGAAAGAATGGTCAGTGTTAGAAGGTACAATGTTACAAGGAATAATTGGTAGGACAATTTGGATAAAAGATGGAAATATAGCCACATTCAGTAAGACATACAAGTCAGGTGGCTCCTGTGGTAACCACAAATTGCAAAGTGGGGTCAGAACCATATAACAACAATCTAGATTTCAATTCTATATGAGAGATATTGTTCGAAGTGGGTGAGAGTCCTAAGAACAGAAACAAAAGAGTGATTTCAGCAGGAATTTTTTCTTTACTGTAATAATAATATTAGTTACTATGATTCTATTCAAACAGCAATTTTGATAATCACATAGGAGAGATGGGCGTATTCAACAAAATCCAATAAAACTGGGAGAAAGACGTAACAGGCAATGGACAAAACGGTAAGCCAAAGGGCAAGAAATGCCCTGGAGGGGGACTGGGAAACATGTCTACCAAAAACCACAAACTGAGGCACCACTTAGGTTTGTGGAGCTTACCATGAAACATAAGCAGTACAGGGAAATCTAGTATAACCAACCCCTCTCAAAGGTAGAGCACAGGCTCTAACTCTATCTAGGGGTTGAGTCTCCAACTCTTTGTAAGAAAGTGTGCGAGGCACAGGCCTCCCTATTCCCCTATGCAGTGTGCATTAACATGGAAGATGGTCCCATGCGGCTGAGTCAATTTAGGCTTTGAGACCAAAGAAGATGCAGACACCACTACAAAAGTATGCATCAAAGCTGTCCTCCCCAAGGAAAAATGAATTGTACGCACTGTACGCACCAGATGGAACAATGTGAACACTTTTTTCTTCTTCTATGACTCACTCCCCACCAACCTCCCCTGCAAGCAAATCAAAGAGGAGCTCCGAGATGGACTTAAACACTATGGAGATATTAAACAAATTGAATTGCAACAGTTAAAACTGATGCCAAACCTGTGCGCAGGAAAGGCAATCATCATGATCCACCAATCCACAAGGTGGCTACAGACCTCATAAGAATCCCTCGTTCAGCGCATTTTCACCTCCCAGATGGGAAGGTGTCAGAGCCTTCAATGTCACACCAGAATGTGCACCGCCTATCTGCAACCACTGCACTGCATTGGGGCATAAGGGACACGCATGCCCCGTAAAGAATGGCATCATGGCCTCAGAATTCTTTAATGACGCCATGGACAAAAATGACATAGAATTTTGCAAAATGATTGATGCCAACCACACCTTCCAATGGGGAGAGGATAGCATTACCTCATTATAGACCCAGAAACACCCAAAGCATACAAAATGCTGCAGAGGGCCTGCAAGTGGGAAGCGGCCAAGGCTGCATCACTCATGGCCTCCACCATCAACCCCAGCAAAATTTCAAAAAGACATTGAGGAAATCAGCCGAGCCAACCAAATAGAACAGACTGCTCAAGCTGAGGAGGACATGGAGGAAATTATTTGAGTCACCCAAGCAGAGAAGTAAGCCCAAGATGAAAATTTTCTCAACAACGCGACTGAATTACCAAATGATATCAGTCAAGCAAACTTAGAAGATCAATTTGGCTCCACTATGGGCGAAAAAGAACAACCCAATTCTCCAGATTTGCACCCCAAAACCACAGAAATAAATCAGCGCGCCGCACCAGCCCACCATGAGTCACAAGAAGAAGAATCTGATGCAAATTCTAAAACCACAATATCTGCAAGAAATCGACACAGGGTATGGAATCAGACAATACCACAGAATATACTGGTCCAATAACATGAAGCAGGGCTAGCAAAAAGGGCGTTGGGTGTGGGCCAGGTGGCCATCCCAACCACTCCTGAGGCGCCGCAGGCACCTCAGTGACAATATGGACGCTAAACATTGTGGGAGCCAGGGCTCATGCATCCTAAGCCAAAAAGCTGGACTTCCTGCAAAAACCCCCTGTGGATATCTTGGCCATCCAAGAAACCCACTGTCTACAGGGGAAGAGGGATCCTGGTCAGCCAGGGTTTCACCATCCCAATTGGTATGGATGACACACTGTAAGGTGCTTTTCAGAAATAACAAAGAACTAAAGATCACAAACTACTCATATCTGCATGGTCACATCCTGGTCGCAACAGTTGTACACCAAGAGGACACGATTTTGATAGCAATCATTCTATGCACTGTGCACTGCAGCTGAGAGGAAACAATTCCTCAAAACCATCCCAACACTTGCCCTCACACCTGATACCATCCTACTGGGCGACTTCAACCGCTGAGATAACTCCAACACGGACTGATGGACTAATACCAGGGGATACCCACCAGGGCACATCAAGTTCCGTAAAATGAAGGCATCCCTGGCCTACATGATACCCTCCCCAGGTCACCACTACTTCCCAACATGACCCACCCCAACATATGAGAGGGAACGCTCATCTCAATGAGCTGCATCAACTACATCCTCAAACTGAAAACCCACCGCTCAAACATCTCCAACTTTGCAACAAAAATCAATTTCTCTGACCAATGAATCATTTTGGTGCAGTTCTCACCAGCCCAAACTCCCACACAGGCGTTGAACTGGAGAAAGCTACACCCAGAAAACATAAATTTGTCTGAAATATTTGACTGAGTTGAACATGAGGCCACAAAGCCAGAATTACCAACCCCATTAATATTGGATCCCATCAAAACCTGGGTAAATTTAAAAACTGAACTAATAAATAAAACTCGTCACATCGCCTCACATAAGTATACTACTGAAACAGCCACAATCAGACGCACCTTAGCAGAACTAAACCACCATAAGCTCAACGCCCTAAAGTCTGGCTACAGCACCAATTGGGGGCACAAATGGGCGGAATTAGCCCCCTAAACGCCCTCATTTTCAATAACCAACAGAAACAAAGTATCAAGAAAAGATAAGTTCATAAAAGAAGGCAAAACCTGCTCAACGTACTTCTTCAACTAATTCCACTCCAGCAGCAACCAGCCCGCATGCACACAGGTCCACAAAGCTGACAGCACCATGGCAACTGACCCAACGGAGGTCAAAACGGAAGTACACCACTACTACACCAAACTATATCATGACACCCCAACGTACCCCCAAAAAATTAAAGATTCCATACACACCCCTGGAATATAAAGCACACTGGCAGACTACAATCTCCTAAACATAATTACACAGGAGGAGCTCTTGGACACATTCCGCGGTGCACCACATAGGAAATGCATAGGGCTTGATGGGATACCTTACAAATTTTACAAAAATAATATAAGCAAATCGCCCCCTCCTCTTAGCATCAATAAACCAGTGCCTGCTGGAGGCACGGCTCCTGCCTGGTGGCCAGGACTCCTATGTCATAATCCTGTTCAAAAAGGGTGACAAATTGGACCTGGCCAACTGGTGCTAATTACACTCTCTAACGCTGATACAAAACTACTTACAAAAATTTTAGAACCAAATCAGGCACAATAGCCTCCAATATCCTGTCACCCAATCAGTTTGGGTTCATACCAAAGCGTTCAATCTGGACCAATATACACTCCGTCGCCACATATTCAGTCCAAAGAAACTGGATCCCTGGTAATCCTAAACTAGGAGAAGGCATACAACCGCGTTAGCTGGCCATACCTGAAGGAATGCCTGAGCGCCTTCAAACTCCCACCCAGATTCATAAACTGGGCGATGCTCCTCACAGAATCAGCATCCATGGCTGTATGAAGCCCTGGCTTTATAACCAACAAGATTACACCACGCAGAGGGCTCAAACAAGGGGACCCCCTCAGCCCGCTGCTGTATAACTTCAGTTTTGATCCACTCCTTCGCATTGATGACTCACGCCTTATGGGCATAACCAAACAAGACCAGTCACCAGTCAAAATACTAGCCTTTATGGATGACTGAGTAACAGGTATAGCTAACAATAATGATGATCGCCAACTGGAAAGCACATTAGAGGAATATTCCATTGTGAGCAACGCGTCGCTCAACAAAAAGAAAACGGAAATTTTTCTTAAGCAAGTACACTAACAACTGGGCTACAACACCCAAACCTCACAGTCACCCACAAAGGAACAACCCCCTCATCCGATCCTTCACATCACCTCTTTCAATCAACCCTGTCCGCCACTTTGGGGTATGGCTGGAGACAGGGGGTAATCTAACGAGACAATGGAGAACAACCTACTACAGCAGATGTCAAACTGTGTCGCCTCCCTTAACGGAAGATCCTCAGGACTAATGGGGCGAGTAACAGTTGATAAATCACTCATCCTCCCAATGCTGTGGCTCCCTAAACGCAATATCCTTATCACCTACTTTCTGATCCTCAATCAGCGCACTCATCAAGGGCTGTCTGTGGCCTGGGTCCCGGCCACCTATACAGGTGGAAATACTCTTTGGCACACGCTCCAGTGGAGGCATGGGCCTAATAAACTTTGGGGTCCATGCCAGCCATATACTGGGCTCCTGGATAAGAGAGTCCTAGACACAGACCTTCCATGCCAACACTAGTCCAGAGCGGCGAGGGCCAACTTTGCACAGGCGCTAAACTATCAAACCTATACAACCCGTCCATCCTGCTCACATATCTTACAAACCACCCCAATGCAGCAGGTCCCGATGGAACTCCCCCACACTTCAAACACCTCCTCTACACCACTTGGCAAATGGGGTGTTATGTCACACTCACAGGCACTAGTCAGGGAAGGGGCAGGCCCAGAGCCCACTTCACACTAAGGAACTCAGAGGACAACCCCCAGAGGGGCACAAAGACGTGGCCCCAGTCATTGCAAGAATTGACTATCTGGATGCTTTAGATATCCCATACAATCTCACAACACAGAAGACAATATGGAGGCTACACATCATCCATTCCTCCGACCAAGGGTAAGAGCTAACACATTACATTGCCTCATAAGAACCCTAAGAACAGCAGATCGCTTCAACTCTCTCCTTGCAGAGTGCGCAGTGTGTGGAGGGGATGGCACCTTAAACCACCGCCTTGGAGCATGCCCCATCTAGAGCCATATGGCGGGAAATTGCGCGCCTTCTAAGGATCTAAAATAACCAGGAATTATCAATCTCCAGGAGCCTCCTCGCGCTCAAACTCAAATACCTAATACCACCTACCCTCCACTCCCTAATGGTAACCATTTCAATGTGGACAATCCACACCATAGCTTTGTATGCTTTCAAGGGAATAGTACCAACCATCCCTGGGATAATCAGCAGATTTCACCTACACCTACTGGAACACTTTCAAGCCTGGATATACGGATACATGAAGCTGAGGAAACAAAGGCTCATAGAGTCATGGTTTCCAGTATAGTTTCTGCACATGGACCCCTTCCTCCACACCTGCTCCATAACAGGGGAAACCCTTTAAAGTAGTGCACTCAACCCCCCAAACCTGTCAGTAACAGCTGGCAACAGGGGTAGCTCATCTACTATGGGGTGCCTAATTTAGTTACAATTCGCCTCCCCCTATCCCATTATGTATTTCAGTATAGTCTGTCCCCTGTTCAGCTTACTTCTTTTAAATAAAAGAGCGGTTTCAGCGAAAACTGAGTAAAAGTGGTGGGGAGGGGGTGCCCTGGAATACCAGGGGTAAAGTAGCTGCAATTATACCGTTGGCTATAATTTTGTAAAACTGAGGTTATAGCACCCCTTGTAGGGGCGGAAGTCAATAAAGCTGGCAGGATGCATAAGATCCTGGGCTAGTTCATTTTTTTGTTTTTGTATGATATAAATTTGATATATTCTTTATAAAGGCTAAATTTCATAATGCTTGGATGAGCAAAGGGGTCTATTAAGAATCACCTGGGATTGTTCCAGGTGGAGATAAATTCTTTGGAGGAATGTATCAACCTAAGGAGTTGAAGACTGGATAATCTTGTTCAAATGAATTTTCTCATTGGGTGTAAAATGCTAGGGGGTTTTGACACTGCCCATACTGGAGTAGAGGGTGGTGGGATGAGGACATTGAGTTTGTATAGTGTGTTGGTACTTTGAAGCTGTTTACTTTTTTTTTAATTTGTAAACCATTCAAAAGTGATGTCAAGCAGAAAGAAGAGACCTTAGTATTTAAAATGTTATAGAAAATCATCCCAAAACATGGGGTTAGGATGCCATCATGGTGGTAATTGACTTTGTTACCAAATTTAGAGTATATCTCTTAATCACCTAATATCATTACAAGGATGCAACTATATTATTTAAAAGAAACTTTAACTAGTCATTGGAATTTAGATTTTATATTTTAATGTAGCTAGATTTATAATAAACTATAGTAGGTATTTGGATTAAGTTAAAATGTATGAATCAAATTGTTATCCCTTTTCTGATAATAAAACCTAAAGGGTTGACTGTGTCTTAAAACAAAATATTTTAGGGTATGTATTAATCTAGAAAGTGGACTAAAGATGTCACGATTAGGTTAAAAATGAGAATGACCTGCCTCATGCAAAACATACTCAGGCGCCACAACAACAATGCTTATAAGATGAGTGACAATTGTGTAATAACAGGATGCTAATAACCACAAGTTAATATGCCTAAGGATGCGCAAAGGCTTTGATAAATTAGAAAAAAAGAGGTACAATATACTAATTAACATTATTAAAATAAGGGTGTTTTTAATTTTTGTAAGGTATGGATGATAGTGAAGGCACTGGAGAATAAGCATGGTACCTCTCAGTCAAAGTGCGCTTAAAGTTATAAAATGATATTTGTCTATAAGTTTAATTTAGGCAGATCAACATTTTATGAATAAAAAAATTAAAAAATATAATATATGCTTCATTCAGTTTATTAGAAATAGTTGATCCCCTGGGGAACAAGAGTGAAAATCTAGGTATATAGACTGACTTGGATCATGTGATATGGGCATTACAACAAAAGTATATAATAGGGTTTTAGGGTTTGAAATTCTATGAAACAAACCTTACAAAGAAATTTGGTAAACAAAGTTTGAGGTGTTTTTATTAATTTCTGATTTTAATATCAACCCAGGGCAAGGCGTTTATGCCTTATTCATAAAATTAATCTCTTAACTGGTGGCTAGTGAATTGACATCTCGGTTGGGCTGGTATTTAAGCAAACTAAAATTATAATACTATTGTATTGTCATTGACATCTTAAAACACTAGATTAAAAACTTTTTAATGGAACATATTATTTTCATTGATTCCTACTAAATCAAGAAAGTAGGTATGGTGGTAGCAAATCACCAGTTCAAATTATTGTACCACAGTAACTAATTATTTATCAGAATAAAATTATGGGAATTAGGGTTTAATCCCACTGGTATGATATGGGAATTGTCCAATTTTCCTGAAAAATAGTTTTTCATAGTTTTGGCTCATTTGGTCAGGTTGATATTCAGCGTAATCTTTTCCAACTCTCCCAAATTAATAATCTATCTTGTTTCTGGTTTTCACATCCTACGTTACCACCATTTTTAAACCACTTCCTACTATGCCAATCTCAAATAAACTGTCCTTTTGCTTGATTTTATTATAAGATTATAAGTTTTTAAGCTAGTTTAGTTCGTATGCCAGATTAGCAACAATACATATAGAATCACATGGACATTAAACCATCACAAACCAGGTGCCGTAAGCTGCAAACCCCTGGTATCAGAAGGTGAGAGGTCATAATGAGGAATCACATGGGCCTGAAAATCTCGCCACAGCCCAACCTGATTATGATCACCAGTGAAGATTCCAGCAAGTGCATAACGCCAGTAAGTGCATACTCCCTGGGTCCATACAGGTTGCTAGAGGCCGGTGGAGTCTTTAATGACACACTGAACCTCCACCCAGAATGGACTATTTGCCCAGGCTCTCCAGGCCCTTATGTTGAGCATTGAATAAATTGGCTAAAATTCAATGGATGGAACTCCTAATATCTCCCTGATTTGTCACTTGATTAAGGCGACTCTCTTTCAGCGTGAAGTTATATAGATATCAGGATGGCAAACAAGGTATTGAGAATTTTGTTTGTTACATAAACTTCAACTTCATCTTTCCTTAACGATATGTGGTTCCTGATAGCCTGCAAGATAGGGGGATAACCATTGTCCCAAGCAAATAAAACCTATTTCCTTCTTCATCAGTTTTGTTAGCCTCTGATGGTGGAGGGGAAAGTTGGAGGTGACAATTGGACCACTGTCAGTTATACCTCTTGCGCCTGCCAATGGACCTCTAAGGGGAGCGTTAATGCTTTTCTGTGACCCTTGGACTTCTAGTCGGTATTCCTCTTACCTCCTATTGCATGAATGGTCATCTATCAGCAGATTTATTTCACATTGCATAAGCTCAGGGAAGCTCAGGGGTCCTCCCTTAGCTTGGGGTAATGTAATGGAACAGATTCCATTCATCATTCTTAACAAAATTGAGATAGTAGGAATGGTGGTAGCATACTGACAGTTTGTATCAATCATGTCGAAGTATTTAATTAATAATTTATAAAATTATGGGAATTAAGGCTCAATCCCTCCAGTATGTTATGTGAATCACCCAGTTTCCGCACCTAATATTTAATAATCTTTAGCTCATTTAGTCAGGATATATTCTAGCGCATCATATTCCAACTCTCAAGTTTAAACTCTATCTTGTTTCTGGTTTTCCATTTTATGTTAAAGCCATTTGTGGAGTCACTTGACAGATAGGGCAAAATCAAAAAACTGCCATTTTTTGCTAATTATTATAGAGATTGTAGATTATTTTGCTGGTTTAGTTTGTACTCCAGATTGGTAAACATTGTACAGAATACCGCGGACATTGAACCGTTGCCAACCAGGTGCTGTAAGACATGAACTCCTGGCATCTGAAGGTGAGAGATCATTTTGAGGTATTTCATGGACCTGCAAATCTCGCCACGCCTCAACCTGATTATGATCACCAGTGGAGATTCCATTAAGTGTGTAATTACAGTAAGTGCGTACTTCCTGGGTCCATACAGGTGTCTAGAGGCTGGTAATGTATTTTCTACCACATCAAATCCCCACTGAATGTGCAATTTTCCTGAGTCACCGCCAGGCCCTTATGTTAGGTGATGTTTGATTGATTTGATTCTAATGGATGACACCCTGATATATAACTATTCAGCCATTTAATTGAGGCAAACTTTTCTGGTTTAAGGTTTTATATATTGGGATGGCAAGCCAGTTCATGAGAACCTTGTTTGTTACAGTTCTAGTCTCATATGTTTAAGAAGGTCTTTTATTTGATAGCTTATAACATAGTATAGGAGAATCAAGTGCGTCCCTCATTGGAGATATAGGAGTTATATCCTTGAACCTCCTAAGGATAGGTATATACTAGTTTCTATTGAAAAATCACTATACTGGTAATAAGTAAACAGTCTTATAATATATTAAGAAGGTATTAACATCAACTACCTCCAAACTAGAAGCTTCTAAATTGCTTTCCTAATCCCACATAATCTCTCATTAACTACCATAAAAACTTTATGAGGTTTTTGAGTCCCCATGTGTTTACTATACCAAACATCCATTCAATTCAAATAGACCCTTTAATTTAGTCTCAAAATATTCAGTAATTTATTATCTGTTTAACTTTAAAACCCTGATTAAAATCACCTATTAAGAGTGTGGGGCTAAAAGTACTCATTAGTGAGATAGTGAGGCACCATTCTATTTTGGAGAAGCAATTGGTGGAAGAATTGAAAATAATCAAGAGGGTGAAAGATCTAAATCATAGGCAACGTTCCAAATTTCTAATCTTTCAAGTTCCCATTTAAAGAATTAAAATATTTGAAGTGGGCTTATACTGATAAATAAGTAACTAAACATACTTCACTACTAATCTTAAAAAGGTTTCCTATAAGTTTTTATAAATTTTCAAACTTCTTTTAGATAAACTGCAGTTTGACCTATCAACTAACACTCCTGTTGCACTTAGCAAATCATTACATCCATTCCATTCTTTTAGGGGCATTAAATTCTATAGAAAGTTTAACCTTGGGTCATTTCCATAGCTAGACACTTATGGGGACTTAATGGAGATTTCTGCCACATGCTGCTATATAAAAGATTTCTCCATAAGAAAATAAATTCACCCAGTTGTCTTCTTTAAATTGTATAAAGGACATGATACATTGTTCAAGAATTTGGTCACACGTCTGATCTGAAATCACTCTCAGTGAGATACTATAAAGACAACAAGCGCTTGATATCATAGTTCTTCAATAACAATATACAAATCTGTATAAATTAAAGTCCTTGATTGGTTGCAGTAATCTCAAGACGTGGCAGGAAAAAAATTAATGTACATAGATTCAGTCTTCTGTGAGGTGCCATTGGTGGTATAAAGTAAGCCATCTTTTTTATACTAAAAACTATCACTAAAATATCATTAAAATATCATGAATTCTTTAATTCGCTACTGTAAAGCATTATCATTGATATTTTAATGTATCTTTTTGAACTTTTAGCGGTGTATCAATTCATATAGTAAACATCTGTGGGGATTTGTTAACCACAAGCCTCAAAAGATGAAATATATTCCTCAAATATTGTTTGCTTTCAGGTCAAATGTAGATCTGGTATATCTTTTTTTAGCACTAGTGGTGCCCAACCCAAAAGAGGAGCCGCCACGCATCTTTATTTGCAAATGGGCCAAACAAAGGGATTATCATAAGTTGAAAAAATTCCTAATATAGCCCCTAGGTAAAAGCCTAGGAAGCCATATCAGAAGGCGAGGAAGCTTTGGGGAAACTTTTGTCCGGCGCCCACTTTAGCTGGAGGACCATGGCGGACAACATAGGGGTAGGGGCATCAGCAACATGGGGCATGAGGGGGTATAGCTGCGGGTTTTCTTCATTTATGAGGCCAGCGGTATCCATCGCCTCAACATATTGAGCAAGTTGATGCTCAGCGAAAGTGATGAGAGTTGGCACACAAGTGAAAAACTTGATGCATTTTTGGGTTTGGGGATAGTTGGGGCCAAAAAGAGAGGTTTTTACTGCATCAATGCAAGTGCAGCTCGCACCAAAAGTGATCTCCTCAATCTCATATTTTGCACCTTCCTCAAAATTATTGGGGAAATTGGGGATAGGAATACCCTCAACCAGTGGTTCCATCGCCCCGTGGAGTTACTGGCGTAAGAGGATGTTGGAAGGAGCAGCAGCGTTTTCAACTGCCATTTTATTTATATTTATATAAACTGGAAAACTGTTTTAGGGTGAAAATGGCGGGAGCATGAATTAGGAGGATCAACAAAGAATTCCTCCAAAGCAAAATCAGGCTTAACATTATAAGCCCAATCTGAATCATCAATCCAATCAAGTGCTTTGAATGGATTTAAATTAATTAGTACTGCCCAGCCACCGTAGCTGGCAGGTTGGCAGCACCTTATTGGCCACAAGCTGTTGACCATGGCAGCTCAGCTGAAACTGTTTTTAGCCATCAGCTCATGGTGCCATGATTCAACTAAAATTTTTAAAATTCTTAAACTTTGCTTGGCTGCAGCTTTGGAAGCCACGCCAGAATTTGCTGAGGTTGGGGGCAGGAGGATCACGCCCCATTCGAAAAATTGGGGCAAGGCAGCCACCAGGGCAGCACTGGAGGGGGGAGCAGTGGAAGTGGCAGAAGCAGAAGCCATAGGGCACTTGCACTTTGAGTGATTAAGCTCGAAACACAAGGGGCAGATGGTGCAGCCATTTTTGATGTGAACCCAAAAGGGTGATCAGGGGTAGACCTGATCACAGTGCAGGGAGGAATTGCAAGGTGTAAGTCACAATGAAATGGGTGAATCATCGCAAAGGCGCGAGGGCCTGCCAGATGATTCGCCCCATGGGGCACTACAAACTGCAACATGGGGTCTGCGCCATAAATGGCCAAACCCTCCGTGAGCTCATGGCAGAGGCGTTTGGGGGAAAGAAAGGAGGGCAACCTGGCGAACTGGACCACCAAAGTGGCCTCATCCAGGAACTGGGTGCAAACAGTGGGCAAAGAATTTTTTTATAAATTAGTTGCAGCTTGGCTGCTGCTGCTGCATTGGCTTCAGAGCGGAAGCCAAGGTTGAAATACCCCTTATAGTGGTGGAAGTAGATATAGCCAGCGGGTTTGAAAACCGCCGTGGCCATCTCTATAATGGCCGCGCTTGCATATGGGAATAGATTCCCATATTTGACCTGGAGGCTGAGATGCAAATTGCTCCGTGGGAGCACCAAAGGGCTCTGGAGCACCGCCTGAGAGCTTGTGAGGTGGTGGACCAAGTCTTGAGGGGGACATAACGCCCAGTAGCATTGGGAGCACTAGCAGAGACAGCCCAGGCGCGCTTTGGTGGCGGCCAAAAGATGCCAGATGGCAGTACACTACCACCCCAGGCCAGGGCAGCAGGCGTCAATTGCATCGATAATGGTAAGCTTTGTGTAAGTCTTGGGGAACATCCTTAAGCTCTCAATCGGGTCATCTTCCCATTCCCAAATAAAAAGGTACTGAAGAGGATGGTGGTACCTCTCATCACTCAGGGCGACCTCGATCACATAGTAGATGAGCAATGGGTAACAGCTCATCCTCTTTAGATCCCACCCCCAATACCCAAACTTACCTTGGCAGAACTGTTGTGGGGATTTAGTGAAATCTTCTAACATTACCAGATTGAAATTGGTCAGATCTAATTTGGTTGGCAATCTGGCTGATGCTCAAAATTTAAATGGTTGTAAAATCATGAAGAATGAGATATCAGGCAGATCGCCCAACATTTCCAATTCAATCACTAAACCAGTTGAACAAATATAAGGCACTATTGAAAAGGGTTCAAAGCCCTCAGATAGTAATTCAGGCGTTGACTCATTGTGCTGCTATTGACTGAACAAATGGTTAAATGACCAAGTGTGGGCGGGTTGGCTGTCCCAAACCCGTTCCTAACCAAATGGACCCATCCCTATATGGGATGGCCTTGGGGGATTCCCATTGCCCGTCAGGCCAAACGCCATCATGCTAATTGTCAAAAAATAGTTGAGCCTTGGTTTTGGACATTTGAGGTCAAACTGATAGAGACTCGGCCCGCTGCCAAATTTTGCAATGTCAGTTCCCAAAGAATAAACCCTCCCATTCCTAAACAATTCGCAGGTTAGGCTGAATTTGTGGGTCCTGACCCCATCCTGTCATCACCCAATTGACCAATATATAATAAGTTGCATGGCACTGAGAAAATTGTTGGTCGATTTTCTTACTTTCCTTTCCAAATAAATTTTTTGCCAAAAAAATCAAATTTTTTTATTTTCCGTTCTTACCACATCCCAGATGGCATTCCCCTGGTGGTCCATCGCCCCATACTCCGGGTGGATGTTATTAATTCTTTTGGTCACCATGGCTCCCTTAATCACCAATTGAGCCCAGCGAGTCTGACACTTTTGGCTTTACAAACCCGCTCTTATGAACTTTCAACAACAATACATGGGGATCTTATGGCCCTATGTACAACAATAGAAAGAAAGAATCCATCTCCCTATTGCCCCCAATGAACTGGCCTCTCAAGCCAAGAATCTCATTGAAACTATCCCAGTAATCCCACCTCATGCAGTTCAAAACACTGAGTTAGGAATGGGTTCAGTGTGGTTTGTCATTGGGATATTCCTTACCCTGTTGTTGCATCACCACTTCGTGGTATCACATTTTTCTGGCTCCATATCAAGTCATATGGTCAGCAACGCCTCTGGCATTCAGGCTTGCTTTTTGGGTGTTCACACATCCTGACTGACAGGCCGGTCTAAACATCTTCTGCCGTTTCCATGACACTTTGACTTGATTGAGAGGTCATGTTTTGTATATTTAAAAAAAATCTGAATTTGTCTTTGATTTTAAGTATCAAAGCAAAAGAAAGATTTGTAGATTTGGTATATCCATTATTGCATTGTTTCTTCTGAGATGACCAGTATTTCAGGCTAAGTTAATTATAAAGTATTTTCCTAATAAGCCTGTTGGCATAAAACTGATATTGGAGAATAGTATCTCCTTTGGTAGAGTAGTTCATTCAAAGAATCTATATAGAACATCATCAGTCAGGAATTGATAGTGACCCTAACAGATGCATATATAAAATAATCTAAAATTTACAAATTCTCTCGCCAAGGTATTAATTATTTTCTTTATTTTTTTTGCTCTAAGTAGCAGGGTCTGAGTCTTTTGGTTACAAACTCAGCTTTTATAAGGAGGTGGCCAAGGTGCCTGGATCTTAGCATCATAGAATATGTCTAAAGATTTTAAAAATATTAGATAGATATATATGCAGTTTAGATATAAGAAAAACAAGTGAACATGTTAGTTCAAAGATATGCCTTTATGATATACAACGAGTTCCTGTGGTCTTTAAACACTTTATCAATGTTTTATTACCTCATTATAATTACATCATTGGTGCGTCAAGGCCTTTGTTTATCATCACTAGTTTTTTATGGTATAATGAATAGTTCCCATGAGGAACAAATTCTTTTTTATATCACCACTTGTAGAATATAATTAACCTCACTGTAACAAGACTTTACCAATAGCAAATTCAGATATATTTGTATCCAATACAAATGACTGTTTTGATATAGCTTTGTTAGTACCAGGAATGAGGTGAAATTACTTTATAGACTCTAATGTTTTTTATCTGTGGTTCACACAAATTTTATGCTAACTAACATGATTCAAGTGAGGATGTTGCGATTTAAATTATTATTTTTTTAGAATTAGAAAGACTCAGGAATATTCACATCATTATGAAATTATATATGGTTACAGGTTTTTAGTGCTTTAAATTTTTAGAGTCATTTAAAAACCCTTTCTTTTCTCTATATCACAATGATCTTATTACAGAATAAAAATTCTTCAACAGATAACTTTTAATATAATTTATGCTTGAACCACTTCTGAAAATGCTAAATTGTTTTGCCTCTGGTGGTCCTTTGTCATTTTATGGGTTTATCTGATTATCAATAATGTAAGCATATAATAAGTGTCATGGTAAAACTGAGCATTAAGTTGCTAAGAAGCTAGAAGGTAAAGGAGGATTTTTAAATGGTCCAAAAAGTGTTACAAGATATATGTAGAACTTGAAAATTAGTAGAGGTATCACACTAAACTCTCTTCTTGATAAAGGATTTACTGAAGGCATTATAAATGGCAACCGTTGAGAAAAATAGTCTCAAGTAATATATTCACTTAGTTAATTAGTGTTTTGGAATTATGTATCAACTCTTAACGGGAAGTTTTAGCTTCTATAACTTGAGACATGGGTGCATTTTATCGCTCTTATTTTTGATGAAGAATAAATAAGAACAGTGGTATTTTGACGCTTAGATAGTTTCTTTATTCAGCATATCATTTAAGTAATGTTTCAGTGAAATCAAACTTGTGATTATATATATACATAAAACTATAACATGAATTGGTGTTGGGATTCTGATATGACCACATTACCCATCTTACCCAATTATAATACATCTGCTATCCACCAGGGGATTCATCCCGCTAGTGGATGTGGGAGTTGTAGATTATAGCAGTAAACTATTGTTCAGAGTATTATCCTATATGAATATTTAGCAATTTAGCAGATTCGATCAGCTGGATCATTAATGTTTTGTTGGGGTGAGCCCCAATAATTAACAAGTGAAAGGGTATCAATTTTACAATTGATAACTTAGTTAACTTATAAAAGTTGATCAGGTTTAGCTACCAGTCAACTAAGGGGCTTATGAGTTGCTGGGCAAGTAAGGCATTCTGTGAAAAGAAACTTGCAAGTTAATTTTTTAAGGATGACATCCTGCTGTTTATGGGTAAGAGTCTATTACATAAGCAGGTTGTTACTTAATAATGGTGACTTGATAAGGGTTGAGTAGAGGCGTCGGGTCAAGTTCTTTGTTTCAACCCAAAAGAGAGACATTGGGAGTCAGTGTGAGAATCCACTTGAGATCAATAAGGAAGATAATTGTTTTGTGTAACCCTGGAGGGTTAAGTTTATCAGCGACGGCCACTATTTCCAATTGGAGTTCAAACATAAAGGCTGGGCGCCAAAAGCTCTTATAAATTCTCTTGGGTTTATATAATAAAGCAGATAGATCCCTATTAATAAAGCTTTATAAGTTGACTGTTTTGTTCTTGTGATTAAAGTTTTAAAAAAGATAAGAAATTTTTGTCTATCTTGCTGTTATCTCAAAGATTAATCATAACGAGAAGAAAGAAGAACCTCTGAAGGGTTGGGACCATCTAGTACTAAAAAAAAAGAAGAACCTCTGAACCTAATCCTAGGTTAAGATCTCCAGAATTGCAAGTAAGAACCTCTGAACCTAAGACAAGGTTAAATTCTTCCAAAGAGGGAAGAAGCCCTACAGATATTCTAGAAACCAATTTAGATTAGGACAAGCATTTTTTTGCATTAAAACTAATAACCGTCTTGGCTAAACTAGCTCAACTTGAGTAGTAGTCTTTAAACTACTGCCCCATATAATTTATTATCAACAATTCAAACAACACACATACAAGAAACTCTGCGCAGTTGAACAAGGGAGCAAAAGTAATCTACTATCAAAAAGAGTAAATGGATCCCTAAAATTTACCAATTGGTACTTACTACAGGTTGTATTTAAGTAGCCACCATTTCTCAGTTTTAGCATTTGGTGCTCGCTATAGGGGGTAGTTTATGTTTTAAGCCAGATTTATATAAAGATTGTATCAACCATGTCTTATAAGAATGGGAAACAAAAGCTTTGGATGAAACTAGAAACTGCCAACATGAATACGCTCACCTCAGTGTCACAGGCTTATTTCACTACATTAGAAGATTGAGTGATAAAGGCCAAGGAGAGGTCAATCAAGTTGGGAAAATCAAAGATGAACTCTGAGGAAAAGACAACTTTTTGAAGCGCACTGAGAAAATAAACAAAAAGGTGTTTATTTAAGAAGGCGGAGAAAGAAGACCAAGAACGCTTATGTCAGATTAATAAAGAAATAGCGCAATTATTGAAACGCATAGAAGGTCTGACAAATAACCAATGTTATTGTGCACAAATAGAGGCGGAAGAAGCTGACAACGAAATTCCTGAAACTCCTTCAGTAAGATCCCGCCACCCAGAAATATGCCTGGATCATTCGGAGCATTTTTGGAAATGACTCTCAAGGTTACTCCTATGGTCAATAGATTCGTTGGGCAGGAATCCCCTGTCAGTGGAAGCACAGATGATTTTTGGAGCACACCAAAATTACCAACACTCCACAACAATAACGCCCCTACATTTATCTGATTATTTGAGATAATGATGATCTTTTTCAGTGACCAACAAAAGGCAGTGGCTAACATGTACTGCCTGAACACTAATTGTCAGAATTTGGTGTTAACTTATTTAATTGAGGATAATTGATCTTATAATAAGGCCAAGGAATCCATTATGATAGAATTAGGAAGTCCAAACGGATATATAATCACAAGCAGGATTTTATGGGCATTTAGGACCGAAAAGATGAGACTTTTAACAGATTTTATGGACCATTTCTACCAGGATTCACAGGTCCTCGTTGTTGAGAAAGTGCTAACGGATTTTGACACCAGAATCATAATAAAGCAAAGTTTCAGAACTATTGTGATTTGCACTAAACAATGACTTCAGAACCAGTGACTCAGATGTCCATATCTTAAATTACGCAACATCTAAATTTACTAGGAACTACCTTTGAAGCGCCCAAATGAGCCTTCAAAGGAATTTAGACTTGAAACAAAATAACATAGAGCTTTCTAAGGCGCATAGGGAGCATCAAAACTAAGTCATGACAGTAAACAAACCCAAAGTATAAAATTGAGTGTAAGGAGATGCATATCCACATCTATCAATGGGAGAGAACTGGACATTTAGCTACTTAACGTTGGAGCATGAAGCCCAAGGAGAAAGTCACTATAGTCCAGGAGAAGGAGAAGGAAATTAGTTCAGAATCAGGAAAAGGGCCCGCAGTCTAGACAAGGAATAATATGGCATCACAGACAAACTTGTTACTTCCAATATTTAGATAGAAGATATAGCGTTTTCTGACCTTTTTTAGATGAAAAAAACTACCCTCTCTATCAGGTTGTTAATATGGATGCGAACGCCATAATCTGAGCCAAAGTGAAAGGGACCAATTCTGACTTGTAAATGAAATGGCCCAACTGTATGCTTGTCAACTAGCAGACAGTATTAGATCCGCTGAGAACTTAGAGGAATCACTCAAGATGAGATGATATATGTCAAATGTATCTCTCCTCATTAGTGTGATCAAGGAATCTTTTCCTGATTTATCTGTGCAATTAGTTTCACTCTCAATTTGATGAATGATGCCAATTTCGCTCAGTAGATACCCTAGTAAAAAAATCTGAGTGTATCTATGCAGATATCATAGTCAACTTAGTGATAGTGCTCTTAATAATCAGCAGTGGATCACCCATCAACATAGTTTTGACAACGTTGGTGAAAATGAATGAAAATTTCATTAGATCTAGAACACAGGAGGTTAACAGAATTCTCAGATCAGTTATTGCAATATCTTATGGAGCCTAAAGTGCGCTACCACTCCAGTTTGGATTTCTCATGATACAGCCCTGACATAATGTTGGAAAATCATATTTGTATTATAATTATTAGGATAAATTTTTGTTTAGGAAGTATGAATTAAAATGTGATTCCGAGGAGAATACCCAGACCATCCTGGGGCAGACCCTGTCCTTGGTATTAACTGGAGGGAGAAACTTTTCATAATAAATTTTTTAAACTTGACTTACAATGACAGCAATATTCCCATACAGTACAAATGGTTGAAAAAGCAGAAGGGAATGCTTTAGGAGATCCTAAATTTCGTGAGATAACCCTGAGAACAAAAAAGAATACTATACTACTGGGAACGCAAATAATTAGTAACAAAGGGTAAACGCTCAAACTCCTGGAGCATTTATATAAAGAAGTCATTAGCTCATGGAAGAAATTGAGAATTAAGCCATGGTTAGCGCTGGGGATTATTATGCCATGACATGGAGATATAAACGTGCTACTGGCTAATCTGGTCTAGAAACATTTGAAGATAGAGAAAATTAATTTATCACATTTTTGCATCTAATCCCAAAAGCAGAGCTCAGCAGATTCCAAGTTTTCAGAATATTAACTAAGATGGGATTACTGGCAGAAATTGCCAAGGGCGTTAACATTTTAGTCCATCAAGAGCAGCTGGCTGAATTTTCAGAGCAGCAACATGAATAAATACTCCAATTTTATTTGAGAGATCTTAGGAGATATCTGCCCAAGTTGACCATGACCTGGGATGCGTGAAGTACATGACCCAAAAAGTTGACCCTTAGGAATAGCCACAAATAAGGATGAGACCAGTCCGCTAGTATAGAGCTGCTGAAGCTGTGGTCAGTAAAGAAAACAGCAAGCTAGTTGATCATGAACTCCTCATTCCATTGTTGAGTTTATGGGTGAGTCCAATCCTAATTGTAAAAAAGACAAATCAATTACAGTGTCAGATATTTGCCTTCTCAGCTGAAAAAGAAGAATGTTTCAGGTTAAATTAAGCTGAAAAGGGAAAATATCGGCCATTTGCAATATTCTGAGGTTGTTAAGAATGATTTTGTTAAATAATATTGATGGAATTGGCCAAAAGACCCTAGCCAATTCATGGTGGAACCCCTTTAATTGGGGAAACAACATTTTGCTTTCTTCACGGGCAATAACTGAAAAATCAACTGATCAAATTACCCCAAACACCTGAAAGACCTTAGGGCGACTAAAGGAAAGCACTCCCCACTCACCACCAAGTCCTTCAACCCACCTGCACGGGGACCCCCCCCCCCCCCCATCATAGGGCTGGCGAGGGTCCCCCAAGTTTGAGAAAATTTCTCAAATGGGTATTGGCTGAAGTTCAAATGATCATTACCTCATGGGTATGTTCTAGCCAATTATAATCCCTTCTTTTATTCCGTTAATGTGAAGTGAATATCTCAAGTTCCCATACGCTATTCCTCAATATTACCTAATTTGGAGCTAAGCTACACTATTATGAAAATATCCTTAAATTCCCCTTGACACTCTAAATACTTTAAATACTGACCAGTCAAGTCTTGAGGGGTATCGTTTTTTCCCTTTATTGCAAATGTAAAAAAATCATAAAAAATCCAATTTTATTAGCGCTTTTTATTTAACCTTATTTTATTAAAAATATTCTGGAAACCAGCTGGCAGAACGCACCAGAGAGAAAATGTAAGCTGGTTTCCCACAAAATGGTGCTCACTACAGGTGACCCCCGTATAGCCAGAATTATTGCTCTTGAGGAGCAACTTGTCAGTGCCTTATCCCGCCTCAAGGAGCTTGAGCAGCACCCTTACAGTTTCCCCCTTATGGAAAAATCCACTCCTGGCTAATGAAACATCAATACGTTTTTTATGTTTATGAAGCTGCCATGTATGGCTCCACTGATACCCAAAAAGTCCAGTACATCGTTCCCTGTCTAAGCCGCCTAGCACAAGACATGATAGTTCCTTACCTGAACCTTCGCTCACTTGGGTAGAGGTAAAGGAGGCTCTCTTGGCTGAATTCGGATCCAAGAAGAGTCTACTCAAGGAAAAACAGGCCTTTATGCGCCTTAGCATGTATGAGGATGAACCACTTTAGCCTTTGCTGAACGATTTTTACCTCGCTGCGCAAAAGTTAACAACCTCTAACATGCTCACCCTGGATGACGCTATCACCACCCTGTTAACTGGGTTAGCTTCTCAGCCCTCTCTAGCTAGGCGTATTATTTCAATGAAACGCCATTTACAAAATATCCGTGATCTAAAGGAGGCGTTAGTAGATGTTGCTTATTTCCATTCGTGTGCAACAAACAAGGAAGCTGAAGTGATCCCTCCAGCAATCACTATTAAGGAGCTACCACTAGTTAATCAGTTGGAACCTGTTCCCTCTGTGCGCCCTAAAATGGTTACCACTCCCTCTTATGAATCCAAACCCTGTAAGGTAGTAACAACCATCCGTCTGCACCAGCTCCCTAAAGCTGCTATGCTTACCCCTCCTAATAAGCTGGTAAAGGAGGGCCTTAAGGCTATTCAATCTCCTGTGGCCATCTCTCCTACCTCCATCGTGGCCTTGCCAGTTGTTGAGAATACCATTGAGGACGAATCTGAAGGGGTTATGATAAATTTGACTACTATGTATTGGGAGCCCCCGCAGAGGTATAGGTTACTGATCATTTGAACGATGGTGGAGTAGAAGAGACCACCATCCCTGAGTAAACGTACTTCAATCAAATCCTGGGGTGTCCAAAAGTGATTGACACTGCTAGCGATGGTGACTAATTTTTAGCTAGCTTAATTTGACCTCTTCAGCGTGTTCATCCTTTACAAACCATCAAGAATAACTGCCCTGAGACTGCTAAAAAAACTCACCTCCACCTTACAGCTTAAAGAGGTTTTAGCTTTGTCACCTAACGTTGGAGGGACTCTCACTAAGGTTGAAGTAGTCATTCAAAAAGTTCTTATATTGGCCATCTTGAACACTGGCTCCACAAATAACGTGATCTCCACTAAGCTTATCAAGAAGATAAAGCTAGCGCCTGACTTGGAGTACTCACAAGAATTTGAAACTGCTGGCCCCAACAATACTCGTGCTATTGGGGCTTACTCTTTCCTTCCCATTCGAGTTGGGAAGCTTACATTATCAGCCCCTGCTGTGCCTTTGGATAACAATGCTTATGATATGCTTATCGTCACTCAGTTTATGATTTATTATGAAGGAATAATCAACCTGAAGCAAGGTTACCTCTCGTTACTCAACTATGAAGTTCCGTTAGTCTTAACCAATAAAGAAACTAGTAAGCATAAATACTCTTGCTTGGTTATATACCCCCTCTCAGCGATACCTTTGTCTTACTACTTCTGGGCGTCACACAAAGAAATTGCCTGATTCAGTGGATGCTAGGGAAAGTGTCCCTTTTTATGCTGCAGATGATGTCATGATCAAGCCTGGAGAACAACGAGTGGTTGACACAAATGTCACACTTCATATCCCATGACACTGTTTGTTGCACCTCATTAGTATTGAGAGCGTCAGTCCTTTGGAGCCTCAGGTATTTCCTGGCATCCTTGACCCAGCCTACCAGAGCCCATTACGCTGCTGTTGGGGAACCTCACCTCAAAAGACATAGTTGTGAAAAAACACCAGGAGATTGGCAGAGAATTGTTAGTCCCTGTGGAGGACATTGAACAAATTCAACCCTTTGGCTCTATGATGAATATGAGCCCGCCAACAGATACCCTGGTATGTACTCTATCCAACGTCCATATCTCGGACGAGCTTACCTCAGGTGAGCTGGAAAAAGTTCACACTCTCCTCGATGATTATAGCGATATATTCTCTAAATCAAATAATGATTATGATCATATGAAGGGCTGGTGCCACTCCACTGATGTGGGTGATGCCCATCCCATTTGATCAAAACCTTACCACAAATCAAAGGTAGAAGAACAGCAAATGAGGACGAAGCTTCAGCAGTTACTAGATGCAGGGTTGCTAGTTCCTTCACAAAGCCCCTGGTCTTCCCCTCTCTTGCTAATAAAAAATAAAAATGGCGATCATTGGATAGTCATGGACTACCAAAAGTTAAATAACCTCAAAAAAGGATAGCTATTCTCTTCCACGTATTGACGATGCCTTGGCCCAACTCTCTGGATCCAAGTTCTTTTCTGCCATGGAATTAGCTAGCTGCTATTGGCAAATTGATCTCTCTCCTGAGGACCAGGAGTAATATGATATTATTTGTAGTGAGGGTCTCTTCCAACCAACCCAAGTACCTCAAGAGTTGTGTAATGCCCCTGCGTCTAACCAGCGCGCCATGGACCATATCATGAGGACTTAAAGTTAAATTGCGAAATTGTCTACCTCAATGACATCACTGTATTCCAAAAACTTTCACCGTCCATCTTGATCACCTTAAGGAGGTGTTTCAAAGGTTACATAAGGCAAATATCAAGTTAAAGCCTTCAAAATGTACTTTCTTTCAAAAGCAACTGGATTTTCCTTGGCCATTCCATTTCTCAAAAAGAATTCAACCAATCCAAGATAAAGTTGGAGCCATCTTAAAAATTCTGCCCCCTAAAAATTACGGGATATTGAGGTCTTTCTAGGGATGATAGAATATTACCATCAGTTCATCCCTAAGTTTGCCAGCTCAGTGAACCTCTTGTCCGTCTACTGACAAAGAACACTCATTTTCAGTGAGGTGCAGAAAATAAGGCTGATTTTGAGACGCTGAAACAACTGCTGTAACAACGCCCTATCCTACGGCTCCTAGATTATAATAAACCCTTCCTCTTATTCACTGATGCTTCAGACTATGCCGTTGGGGCCATCTTAGCCAAGTTGGATGAAAACGGTGTAGATCATCCTGTCTCCTAACTTTAGTAAGATGCTGTTGAAGTCTGAACAAAACTACAGTGTCACGGAGAAGGAGTGCCTTGATTTTCTGTTGACTGTAAAGCACTACTGCCCTTTCCTATATGGAACTACCTTTACTGTGGTACTGATCACGCATTTCTAAAATGGCTACAGAACATGAAAGACCCTAATGACCGGTTATTTCGCTGGGCTCTAAAGCTCCAGTCTTATAACATGAAAATCAAGCACTGTGCTGACACCCGGCTCATGAATGTAAGGGTTTGACTTGGCTACCTGCCCTTCACTTGGATAACAGTGAGGGGAGAGACAATATGATCTCTTAATGACCCCCAATGACTGGGAAGATGAGGAGGAGCCAGTACAGAAATGTTAGCCCAACACTCCTGTAACACCAAAGTGGAGAACGGGAAGTTGTATTAGCAGGTGGGAATAAAATGGCAGCCATTCCTTCAGCCTTTTTTTTTTTTTTAGTACTAGATGCCATTCCTTCAGCCTTCAGAACGTGTACCTGCTATCCTAGAGGCCCACTCCACTCTAGGTCATGGAGGGGCCAAGAAGACTTATGAGTGGATTAAGGATCGATTTTATTAGGATGGAATGATGGAAGCTATTTTTGATGTCTTGGAGGCCTGCCTTATTTTCAAATAGAAATCCAGATTCAAGACTAGAAATTAATATTAGCCAAGTACCCCAAAACAACCTTTCCACACCATTAGACTGGATGTAATAGGTCCCCTCCCTCAGACTACTAGTGACAACCGATTTATCCTGGTAGCCATTGACCATTTTACTAAGTGGGTGGAAGCTGTAGCTCTTCATGCCCAAACGGCTAAGGCCACAGCCACCTCTTTACATCAGAATATTTTCTCTTGACATAGCTATCATCAAGTATTACTCTGTGATAATGGAAAAAACTTCACCTCAAGAGTAGTAAAAATCCTGGCCACCTCCATAGGGGCTCAACAACTTTTCTCTGCTTCATACAATCCATCGACTAATGGGAATGTGGAGAGAGCTAATGGAACATTGTTATCCATCTTACTCAAATGGCCTCTTCAGATCCACTTCACTGGGACCAATCTTTACCCAGTGCCCTTGTGTCTTATTTTATCAGTTATCATCAGATCTTAAAAATGTCCCCCTTATGTGTATTGTATGGGTGGGAACCAGGAATACCTGCTCTGTTAGTTAAAATGTATTCTCCTCTAGAGTTGAGGAACCTGATAAAGTCATGCGCAGATTATCTCAGCACATCATCCAGCTCCAATCTGAAGCTATGACTAACTTAGCCAAGATGGTGACTAAGGAACGGCAGGCTGCCAATGAGCTTTGAATCCCTCTGCCTAAATTCCAAGTGTCTGATATAGTATTATACTATCATAACCGCATCACTTCAAGAAGCGGTAAGCTTGGATCAACATGGGAGGGTCCCTTCACTATAACTTACAAAATAGGAAACGAGTACTACATCAAATATTTAGCTACAAGTATTACTATCAACTGCATACATGACCATTTCCTCCGACTTTATTTCCCTTAACATTCTTGAGGGGGTGACGTCAGACAATTGCCTTCTCAGCTGAAAAAGAAAAATGTTTCAGGTTAAATTCAGCCAAAAAGGGGAAATGTCGGCCATTTGCAATATTTCAAGGTTGTTAAAAAGATTATTATAAAAATATTGATGGAATCAGCCAAAAGACCCTGGCCAATTCACGGTGGAACCCCATATATTGGGGAACACCATTTTGTAATCTTCACGGGAAATAACTGAAAATCAACTGATTAAATTACCCCAAACACCCAATGGACCTTGGGACAACTAAAGGAAAGCACTCCCCCATTCACCCCCAAGTCCTTCAACCCACCTGCACGGGGACCCCCATCATAGGGCTGGCGAGGGTCCCCCAAGTTTAAGAAAATTTCTCAAATGGGGATTGGCTGAAGTTCATATGATAATTACCTCATGGGTATGTTCTAGCCAATTATAATCCCTTTTTTCATTTTATTAATGTGAAGTTAATATCTTGAGTTCCCATACGCTATTCCCCAATATTACCTAATTAGGAACTAAGCTACACTATTCTGAACATATCCTCAAATTCTTCTTGACACTTTAGATACTTTACATACTGACCAGTCATGTCTTGAGGCGTATCATTTTTTCCCCTTTATCGCACATGTAATAAGATTATAAAAAATCCAATTTTAATTAGCGCTTTTTATTTAAACTTATTTTATTAAAAATATTTGTGGAAACCAGCTGGCAGAATGCACCATCAAGCAATGTAAGCTGGTTTCCTACATATAGCAGTGATAAATTATTGCCAAATGAACAAAACCACAAAAGAGGATCCTTATCTATTTCTGAGGATTGACAATGCACTCAGTCGCCTAGAGAAAGCCAAATACTCTCTGGCAATGGACTTAATTTTGGAATATTAAAAATTGATTTGCCAAAGGAGGATAAAATGTGCGATAATTACTTCACAGGGACTTTATTAGCCAACCCAAGCGCTCCAGGGATTGCCTAATACACTGGCAACGTTCCAGAGAGCATTGAACTACATCCACAGTAAATTGAAGCTATTTTGCATTTTAGTATATTTGGATGATATCAATGTATTCAACAGGATCTTCACGGACCATATTGGAGCACTTAAAAGTTTTGTTTAAGTGTCTGGCGATGGAGAACTTGAAGATCAAACTAAAGGAAACGTCATTACTTCAGGAAAGAGCTTGAGTATTTGGGATTTGTGACAAACTTTAGTGGGCTGCAACCCCAGAAGCAGAAGATTATGGTAAATGAACGTGTTCAATTCTGAAGAACGGCCAGGATAATTATGTATTTTTTGGGATGGTTGGCACTTATCGCTAATTTATTAAGCATTTTTCTAGAAATTCAGAGCCTTTATTCCACTTTAGTGAGGAGGCCAATAATATTCATGTAGAACTATGAGGCTCAAGAGCTGATCAAGTAGTTATGCCAATATTTGATGACCAGTCCTGTGTATAAAGTATCCAAATTACAATTATAAATTCGTTATCTGAACTGATTCTTCATCAATAGCAATCGGTGCTATTTAAGAGTTAGGTGAATGAAGACAGGGAAGAACATCCAGTGGCCTTAAATGAGCAGAACACTGCCACCAGAGGAGAGAAATTATACAGTGACAGAACATGAATGCCTCATGATGATCTATTCATGAAAGCAACTATGAGTGTATATCTATATAACACTTTCAAAGTGGTAACGTACTCTCATTTCTAAGCTGGCTCCATAACCTGAAGGAACCAGAAGGGTGATTGTCCTGATAGGCTTTATAATTACAAGCCTACGTTTTTTAGTTAATACACTGGGACGGAGCAGAAACAAAAAATGCTGAAAGATATCAAGATTGCTTGCTGTCCAAGTTATCTATCATCAAGTGGATGAGCTATTTCAGATTATGATTGAAGTCAATATTTGTAATGATCCATAAAAAATTTAGGTGCACTTAAAAAGCGATGGTAAACACCAAGGTGAAAAATACCAAATATATAGAACAATCGATGGAAAATGGTTTTTATTCCCAAAACATCAGAACAGGTGGAAGTTATCTGAGCTGCGCATAATGTCGTCAGACATGGTGGCCTAATAAAAACCTTGGACCATATTTGCCAGTACTTTTATTATGAATCAATCAACTATGATGTCACCAACTACCTGGTCTGTTGCGTGGAATTCCAATTCCACAAGCCTTATAAAAATATAACAGGCTATAGGCTAGTACGCCCCAGGTTTGCATGGCACATGTATTAATTGACACGGTGTGACCCCTGAGTATTAGTACAGGAGGAGCAAAATACATCATAGAGGCAATAGACCATCTGACTAGATGGATGAAAACCAGAGAAATGAGAAAAGTAGATGCTACAAGCATGGCGAGATTCATCATGGACCAAGTGGTATACTGGCTTGGATGCCTGCAAGTTTTATTGAGTGACAATGAGATCAAATTTACCTCCTATAAGATCCCCAAGCTAAATGAATTGATGGAGATCAGTGGAGTGGTGTCCATTCTATATTGACTAGAAACAAATGGAATGGTGGATGAGTAAACAGAACGCTAGCTGAAATGTTAAGAAAATTGGTCGCAAGGAAAACTTCTGACTGGTGAACTTACCCAAGTTCAGTTACCTTCACCTGCAAAATCAGTCATCATACAGCAACAGGAAAAATGCCTTTCAAATTACTATTAGGACAAAGGGCAGCTTTCAGATTCTGGTGGTTGACCTAAAAATAAACCCTTCAACAACCATCATATTGGGCTGATTATACTCCCAATTCTTGAGCTAATACTTTAGTTCGTACATTAAGCCTACATGACTTGGCCTTTTTATCCCAACATCAATTCAATCAATTACTTTATAAAAATCTCAGGATGAATCCACTTGCGCATTATGACCAATTATCACTGCACTTCAACTTGGCATCTGGTCTTGATAACAAAAACAATATCAAACATTCCACATTAGAAATCATTCAGGATTGGCCCAAAGATAACGCCTAAAAGTCCCATGAACAGATAGACGTTTTAATGTAATTGATTTCCCGCTTTAGCGCGAAATTATATGTCAATCTGCATAATTGGCATGATAGCACTTGCACATGGACCGCTCAAAAGGGAGTACCTAGTGCTAGCGAGAGAGAGTCCTGCCAATGTCCCAATTAGGGGTATGTCATCTACTTGAATCAATGGAAGAATTTCACAGAAGATATGTTTCGTCAGCAGTATGATGAAACTCAAATAAAGAAGATCCTAGGACACTTATGCATTTTTTATTGTAATTATTGTTCCTGAAATCTCCAAATTTTGAGAGTATTTTGCCACCAATAAACCTAGCAATAGGTCTCAGTCATATCAGTATAAGGGGCAAATTGAGGTGGAAAATAATCTGTTGAATTTTTATGCTCGAATGTGGCCAGGAGATACCCTAGAGATATAAATACCAGCGCCTGGCCTAATGACTTATTATACAATAGATACCCTCTAATTATTAGTACTAGATGGTAATAGATACCCTCTAATAAAAGATATTTTATTCTATCTCTTTACTGGTTTTCATCAGAATCTTTTCTTTGGAGAAGTGTTGACAAGCTGGAAGTGCCAAATACACATCTTGGATTAAGACCTGCCTCAGATTCATTCACAATTATGCTGGGAAAATTAAGCCTGAATTTAACTAGAAGAGTTGGGGCTATACAAATACGCCTAGTGAGTTTCCAAATGGTGACAATACCTTAAGCCACTGGCAAAATTGAGGATTGTTCATCCAAACTTTGTCCAATTAAGAATGCAGGATTATAATTATCAAGAAAGCAATCCTCAGAACTTCACAGCTGGTGCTCACTCAAAACTGATGACACTTTCCAAAATGGATTCAAATAACCACTTCCTGGAAGATTTGGCCAGATGAGAAAATGACAACGAGATGGAAGCTAGCAATAAAGAAATCTCAGATCCTTTTAATACCAGCTGCCAAGGCTCTTATGTGGGTACCCCCTACTCCCTAGATCTTATCACAGTGGGGGAGCTCATGCAGATGCAACAAGCCTGATTGATCTTAAATCTGCAAGCGTAAAAGCTATTCTGGAAACCCTATATAAGGGTTTTAGGATTGGTACTTCACAAATCGATCCCTTATTCAGACTGTTCTACTACCTTAAGGATCAGGCGCTCAAGATGGAGATATATATGAATTACCATGAAGAAACCATGGAATCTCTTGCCAAAAGTCTCACAGACAGTCAAGCAACTATTGAACTCCTGGTTAACTTTTTTCAACCCTCAATCAAGCATACCCAGCAAATTATTGCTAGAAAAAATATGAAAATTATGGTAATCTACCATGTTCAAGGGAAGGAACAATCTTCCCTAAATGCTCTACTGAACAAACTAAATTCCAGTTTTCCTGAAGTCTGAAAAGCAATTGTGAATAAAACGGGACTTGCCAATGAAGCTCATGGGAGATTAAACACTTTTGAGGAGCTTCTAAATGAAGGAGTACCAAAGATAGCCAGGATGGTTTTTTGCTCACCATGGGCTATCGAATAAATGGTTACAATTCATAAATAACTTCTGTCAGAAACTGGAAACTCACTCTGCTTTCCTATTATCCCAGTCATAACGACTCACCATACATTCCACTTCGGGCCAAAGAAATCAAATGGAGTTAAATGCAAAGAATGATGATTTTGGGAATTATGTTTGGGCTGAGCTGGATACTGTAAACAAAAAGTTTAAAGACCTTACAGCAAAACAAGCCGTTCCAAATAGGTTGAAGAGGATCCCCGTAAAAAGAGGAAATTTAAAAACTTTAGACTGTGTTGTTAAGATTGCAGGCCAGAAATACCAAAACTACTCAGTAGAATTGGGAACTCAGAATGCAATTATCAACTGCAAATTCCTGAGAAGATAGTATGGCCAAAGACTTTAAAAGCATTAAGCTTTATTTATAGAAGTATGACAACCTTAAAAATTAAATCCATCAAAAAGAAAAGCTGCCAGTGCTTTGGAAAAAGAGAAATAGGAAAAAGCTCTGTTTATTCGACCAAAAAACAGTTTGGGAAAACAACTAAGGGCTGAATTCAAGGACCAGAATCCAGTAGTTCGGGACAATATCATGAATGAATCATTGGGAATTGACACTGATGCAGAAACTGATATTTTGAACATACATTCTATGCCTAGAGTTCTGGCATTAATCCTGACTCCAGATACTCCCCTACAGGAAAGAGGGCTGATTCTGAATAATGATACACCAAGACGTTCAAAAAGAAGTATAACCCTTATACCCAAAATAAGGTGAGATGAATTAAACTATTGAATTCACCAAAGTTCAATAAGGATGGGAACTTTAACTCTTTCCTCAAGCTATTTGGAAAAGCAATGTGAGGAGCACCAGACCATGTAAAAGGATCGTCACAGATCATTTCTCTTGATGCCTATAGCTGTGACCTCATTATGCCCTATTTGGGTGACGATTGGTCCTATATGATGCTAAATTGCAGTGAAAAAACAGTTTGGAGGGCCAGATAAATTAGAAACCAAAAAATGAGAGCTTCTTAATATTGAATTTAAACAGAATGAGACTATTAAGTTCTTTGTGGACAGATTTTTCCATGAGGCATAAGTTCTGTGCGGGTGCAACACAATAGACAAGTTTGACACTAAGATTGCAATGGAACACACAGTTATGCCTTTCCATGAGCTGCACAATGTCATGATACCTGCATTCAATGAAAGCTTGGAAATCCAAGAGCTTATCAATTACTTGAGAAGCTGTTCCCATAATTTAAATACTCCTAATAAGCCCAACAATCAGCAAAAATCCTAATTTTTGGGCCCAAAAAACAATACAATGTCTGACAAGGGGAAAAATTTAATAATACGAACCAAAAATTTGAGCAAGAACAGCAAAATGGGCGATTACATGGCACAACTGTGGTCAAATAGGGCACTTTGGTAATCAATGCTACAGACGGTCCAACAAAAAGCCTGGGGTCAACTTTGCTTTAGAAATTAACAGTGACAATGAGGGGGGAAAAGAGTAGGTGAAGTAGAGGAAAAATGTTATAGCTCCACCAATATTCAAACCATTCCACCTGACCGTGGTAAACTATTTAGGGATGAAGATGTCACTGAAGATAACTTTTATCATATTGTGGCCAATGATGTCATGATGGTCATTACTCGGGTCACAGAAAAAGCAACTAATCTCTTGAAAATTACCAAAGAAACACAAGCAGATGTATCAAAACCTTATACAAAACAGATTATTGACCAGGGTTTAGACCTCCAAACCAGATGTTCAACTGGCCTACCTAAGCTTAACAACGTTTAAGTAGCCTTCCCATGAAAACCTTAGCAGATAACTTCCCATATATCTGCTTAAGTCTGAAATCACACCTGGCTTCTGGCAGCAATCACAGCATGTATACAATAAATACTTCTGAAGCTACTCTGAGCGTACTTTTGTGGACATAGCAGTAAACAAGGTGCTAGTTTGGGCCATCATTGATAGTGTGCTCCTATCAATATAGTCAGCATAAAGTTGGTTAAAAAACTGAAAATTGCGCCCTATGTTGCCCACTGTCAGAAATATGGAACAGCTAGAGCGCATATAACTAAATCGCTGGGCGCATACAGTACCCTACCTCTCAGATTCGGATCTATTGTAGTAACAGCACCTACTATAGTATTGCCAAATATGAACTATGATATCTTAATTGGGACTGATTTCCTAAGAAGATATGGAGCTGTTACCAATCATAATGGGGATACTCTCACCACTTTTGCCCAGGCTATCCTAATTTAATATAACCAGGATAGGGCAAATGAGAAAAAGAAGCTCAGCCTATTCATAAATCTGGCCTACAAAGATGGAGTAGTCCTGATTGAGTATGTCAAAGCGTGGCCAAAGATTAAAACAATACCCATTTAGATAAATGACTCAAAGGGCATTCAACTTTGATCAAATCAGCACATCACTATACCATCTGGAGATCAAGTAATTGTCCTGATGGGACTAACAATTAATATCCCAGAAGGTCTTTATGGTGATTTATATCAATAGTGGTCTAAATCTCGATTTAAACCAAGCATTGCCCCTGGTATTATAATTCCTGGCCACGGAGAAATACACATCTTATGTGTAAACCTGCAAAATTAGCCTATCTCCATCAAGTGACATAAAATTGCCTTTCTGCATCTGTTCCCTACCTCAGAAATTCAATCATTTCATGAGTTTGGTCCTTTTATCAAATTAGGGCTCCCCAATAAGGACCTACTCAGCATAATTAATGTCTTCCCTATGGCTGATTTAAGCAACCTGACCAACTCTGAGAAAAGCCAAGCTCAGGAGTTATTCGCTAAATAACAGAATTAATTGCGTAATATGATTTTGACTTTGGATGTGCTAAGGGTGGCACCCACAAATCAATACAGGAGATCATAAACCAATTCAATTAAGCCCAATTAGATGCTCAAAATCATCAGAAGAAGCTATATATAAGGAAATTAAGGAAATCCTTAATCATAACATGTTATTGCCTTCAAAAAGTCCATGGGCAGCACCAATTTTAATAGTGAAGAAAAAGGATGGAAGCAATTGAGTAGTCATTGATTATTAGAAGTTAAACAAAATCACAAAGAAGGACTCATACCCTATGACAAAAATCCATGATGCCTTGGATAGGCATGGGGGCATGAAGTTCTTCTTGGTAATGGACCTTATCTGCGGATATTGGCAAATAGATCTTCCTTAAGAGGAGCGTGAGATATGTGCAATTATAACCCAAGAGTGCCTATTCCAGCGGTTAAAATGCCTCAAGGGCTCTGCAATGCCATGGCTACTTTCCAGAGGGCTATGGGCACAGTTCTGGGAGATTTGAAGTTGTCATCTTCAGTAGGTATCATGATGATATCAAATTTTTTCAGCCGCACTTTTGACGACCACCTGGAACACTTAGAGGAGGTTTTCAGAAGACTAGCTTCTGCAAACTTAAAAATAAAGCCCAGAAAGTGCCAGTTCTTCAAAGACCAACTGGAATACCTAGGATTGTAATTGACAAAGTGGGTATTTGGCCCCAACCATATAAGATGGATGATATCTCCAAAATGAAATGGGCCAAATCCAAGCACAATGTCCAAGTATTTCTAGGCACGAGCAAGTATTAGTGCCAATTTATTGCTGATTTTGCACAACTTGGGAAGCTTCCTTTCTATCTATTTAAATATAATGTCCCATTAAACTAGACTCCAGCTAGCTATTATGTATTTGACCAACTCTGATTGGCTCTATTGGGTGCACCTGTTCTTTAATATCCGGACTTTGATTGTGAATTTATTGTCCAAACTGACGCGTCCCTATCAGCAGTGGGAGCGGAGTTATTCCAAGTTGTAGAAGATGGGGAAGAATATCCAATCGCTTTCACTAGTTGGAACTTAAATGTTCATTAAAGGAACTACACAGTGACAGAATGAGAATGCTTAGCCATCATATATGCTTGCAAGCAATTGTAGGTCTACCTTCATGGCACTCATTTCAAAGTTGTTACCAATCATGATTCCTTAAGATGGTTGAACAACTTATGAGAACCTAAGGTATGATTAGCCCGCTTGGCATTAAATGCCCCAATCTTATGACTACACCATTAAGCATCGAGCTATGGCAAATCATCAAAACGTCAATTACCTATCCTGACTACCCACCATTTCAACACTTAGTCAGGCCACAGATGAGTTGATTTTAAAAATGGTCAATGTAAAGTACCAAGATGATCCTGAATCCATCTAAAAAATATTATCAGATCTACAAAAATTACAACAATCAAAAATGGGACGCTTTATAAAATTGTTGAGGGAAAAAAAGAATATTTTCCCAAGACCTTCAGCCTGATCAGAATAATAATGGCAGCGCATAAGGCCATAGGGCTTGGCGGATTCAAAAAGATGAAAGAGCATCTGAAGCAATTCTACTATTTGGATTCAATGCATTTTGACATCCTTGAAATTCTAGAATGCTTTGCGGAGTGCTAAGGCGAAAAACCGTTCCAAAAAAGCACATCTTATCAGCTCGTTAAGCCCATGTTTGCCTGGCACACTGTATCTATTTATGTTGTAAGCCCAATTCAAACAAGCAATATGAAGGCCAAGTGCATTATTTTAGTCATCAACCACTTGACCAAATGGGTTGAGGCTAAAGCTATTTGGGAAGCTAGAGCGGCAACTACAACCAAGTTTGTCCTTGAAAACATCATTTACAAGCATGGATGTCCTCAGGTTATTCTAACCAATAAATGGAACCAATTTACTGCCAATGTCCTTTCCAAGCTCAACCAATTAATATGAGTATGAGGTGTGCTTTCTGCTCCCTATCATCCCAAAACTAATGTTACCGTTGAGTGCGAAAATGAGACATTAGTGACCATTGTTAGGAAATGAACTTCGCCCAAACCATCCAAAAGGAGTACTTGTCTAAGTTTGGCAGTATTTGCCTACAATATCTCCTACCATTCATCAACCAGGATGTCCCCGTTTTAAGTATTATATGGAAAATAGGCCCTACCAACGTTACTATATTTGGCCCTAGAGGAAACAAGCGTAAACACTTATCCTCAATTCATCAAGAAGCTTGCAGATGCTTTAATCAAACTAAAAGCACAGGCATTCAACAACAGTTTTGCCATGAAAAAGGCCTGACATCAAAAGGACTTAGAAAATTGCTACAAATTGGTTGAATTCAAAGTTAACAATGAAGTTTTATTTTGAACACCCAGAGGATTGGGCCAATTGCAAAAGTTAGATAGCATCTGGGAAGGGTCATTAAAGTGATTGAGAAGACATCAAATTTCATATACACAATCAAGGATATTAAGACTGGCCATATATACAACTGAGTCCATGCAAAATTCCTAAGAAGGTTCAATAAGTGGGCTTATTAAGAAAGAAAAAAGGAAAAAAAGAAAGAAGAAAAAGAAAAACAGATATATAATAATATTTTATTTTTAATATATTTTAGTTTTCACTTGAGGATGGGGAGTGGATCCAACTCCAGACTCAACAGGCATTTGGGACGAAGTTACCAAATAGAAGATCCAACTTTAGACTCATTGGGCATTCAGGCTGAAGATAAAAGATGCCAATGATCAATGAAGCTAATCATGAAATTTTAGGGCTTATGTCCTAGTCAAGTGGGTGTAAATGTCAGATTCTGGTGGTTGACCCAGAAATACCCTTCAACAACCATCAGATCAGGATGATTATACTCCCAATGCTTGAGCTAATACTTTAGTTCTCACCTTAAGCCTACACGACTTGGCTCAATTAACCCAACGTCAATTTGATCAATTACTTTATCAAAAGCTTGGGCCAACTCCACTTGCACATCATGGCCAATTATTACTGCACTTAAAACTTGCAATTGGTCCTAAATATCAGAAAAAATTAAAACATTCCACATTGTCGGACATTTGCCATCCCAGTGTCAAGATAAGAATGTTGTGGATTCAAACCAGCTGAGAAGGGAAAATGTTGGACATTTACTAGTCCGTGATAACTCTATCAATATAAATAATGTGAATATTGGCCAAAAGACCCTGGCCAATTCTCAGTGGAACCCAAACAATCAGGGTAACTCCATTTTGAAACCTGTATGGGCAACTAATATAAAATCAAGATTTCAGATTACTCCAACCGCACAATGTACCTTGGGGCAACCGTCAGAAGGTACTTTCCCCACCATGACCAGGTCCTTCAAAGCACCTATGTGTGGACCACCCCCTTTTATAGGATTTGGGGCCCCCTGAGGTACAATAAATTTCCTGAATGGGGATTGGCTGAAATTTATAAAAAGCATTACCTCATGGGTACATTTTGGCCAATCATAATTCCCCTTCCATTGTTACGCTGACACGAAGTGAATACCTGAGTTTGATACGCTATTCCCTCATATTTTTAATTTGGACTAGGCTATGCTATTCAGAATCTATCCTCAAAATCCCCCAACCTTTAATACCCTTAAATACTGATTGGTCAGATATTGAGGGGGGCATTTTTTACATCTTAGCCCTGTGGTGCCAAATAAAAGCTTAAAAAGTCCTAATTTTATAAGTTTTTAAAAGGGTATTATTTTATTTTATTGTGGTATAAATCCTCTATTGCTGGATTTTAACAAATCAAAAACCAAGTGAGAATCTCAAAGGCCAAATTCCAACAAGCGGTGCTCACTACAGGGGGCCCTGTATACCCTCAAGGATCTTTTACAATATAGCAACTTTTCCGGAACTAAGGCTTGCTGCTTTGGAAAACCAACTAGCCATTGCTTTGGCTCGCCTCAAAAGGCTTGAGCAGCACTCTTCACAAGGCCTAATGGGCCTTCCCCTAAATTTAATAAATATCCCTTTAAGGATAATATCATGCCTGGTGGAAGCAGTATTGTTTCCTTCCTTTATGTTTATGAGGCGGCAATGGAAGGAGCTACTGGCCTACAAAAAACCAAGGCTATCCTTCTCTTATTAAGTCGGATGGCTCAGAATACCATGGTTCCTCAAATGGCTACTCTTACCACTTGGACAGAAGTTAAACAAGCGCTAATTGATGAGTTTGGTTTCCAACAGAGTTTACAACGGCAAAAACAGGCCTTTATGTGCCTTAGCCTGCAAGAAGGTGAATCAATCCCCTCATTTGATGAGCAATTTTATAGCAAAGCTCAACCTCTGTTTCTAGCCAAACTACTCCCTCTAGATGATGCTATTGCAGCTATTGTGGATATTTTGGCATCTTACCCCTCTTTGAAAATGCATATCTCCGCAGTCAAGCATACCTTCCAAAATTTACGGGATATCAAAGAGGCACTTCTAGCAGTAGCTGACGTTTATGAACCTGAACTTATACAAGAGGTTATAAAGTGGGAAGCAACATCAACCCTTTCAGCCTCTTATATGGCTGTATCCTACTGGAACACAGCTGCTGTAGAGCTACTTTGACCTAATACTCCTCCATCATGTGAGGATAACCAAAATACAGGCAGTTATGAGGCAGCACTTCCCCCAGCTTTAGGTTCAAAAGCTCAGCCAGTAAAGGCAGTTATCACTTTGCCTGGTCCCTCTCTTGCCGAGCGGTCTACTACAATGAATAACGCATCACACCCTCCTAAGCCGCTGCATAAATCCCCCTCAGCCTCAACTCTAGCTGACTCTAGTTTAAAATCTGCCGTTATGGGACAGCCTGAGCTGATTACTCCTAAGGCAACCATTTAAGCCATTATCCCTTCCAACGGCTCCCCAAAAGTTGGTACAACCACAATGCTCCCTTCAAAAGTCAAAAGGTTAGAAGAGAGTGACAAAGCCCTCCCCTGTGAGGAAATTAGGCCGGTTTCTACGCCCCCTCTTAGTAACTCATTGAGGTGCATTGACAATTCCTCTGATGAAGAATCTGAGGGGGATGGTGAAGACGCTGGCTATTATTTTTTTGGGAGCCCCAAAGGAAGTGCAGGTTCAGGATAGGTTGAGGCCAGAAAAAATTGATATTTTCATAATAACACGATGGACTTATCTTCAACAGTTGTTGAGATTTTCAGATGTGATTGATACCGCTAGTGATGCTGATCAGCTTATTGGTTCAGCTATCAGATCCACCTAGCAGGTTCATAACCTCCAATCTATAAAAGAAATCTACCCTGCAATGGCTCAGCGCCTTGCTTCCACTCTCCGTTTGAAGGAGGTTCTTGCCCTCCCCCTACTTTTAGTACCACCATAACCAAGGTAGAGGTTGTTATCAATAAAGTGCGCATTCTCGCCATCCTTAATATGAATGCTCCAGTGAACGTGGTCTCTGCTAAGATCATAAAGAAAATTAAGTTGGCGCCCAATCTGAACTATTCCTAAGAGTATGAAACTACAGGGCCTAACAATACTCGAGCTATTGAAGCCTACTCTTCTCTACCCATAAGAATTGGGAAACTCCTACTTGCTGCCCATGCGGTGGCTTTTAGAAACAGCGCCTACAACCTGCTCCTTAGTACCCAATTTATTTTTGAGTATGAGGGAATTATTAATATGAAACAGGGATTTCTATCCCTTGAAAATATGAGGTTCCCCTAGTATTTACAAATGATGAGCCTAAAAAGAAGGAATATACATGAGTAGTTAAGTACCCTTTTTACGCCCTCACCCTTACTTATACCACATCGGGCAAAAACAAAAAAAAGATGCCTGACTCTGTGGATGGTTCAGAGGGTATCTCATTGTATGCGTCAGAAGAGGTAGTTATTAGAGGGGTAAAAAAAGGTGAAAGACACCAATATTACTAAGAAATCCCCCACAACTGCCTTCTGCACTTAACGAGCATTGATGGAATCAGCCCTTTAGAAACTCAGGTGTTGCCAGGTATCCTAGACCCTGCCTACCAGCGACCTATCAATCTTCTGCTGGGAAATCTCACTAACAAGGACATGTTATTCAAGAAGCATCAGGAGATTGGAAAAGCCTTGTTGCTTCCCATCAAAGACATCCATCAAGTCTTTATATTGGGTCTATGCTAGATATAGGACTACCCACGGACCAAATGATATGCGCTTTGCCCAAATTATCAGATTTCTGATGAGCTAAGTCCAGTTGAACTTAATAAAATCCATTACTTATTGGAGAACTATAGTGAAATTTTCTCCAAATCTTTTACTGACTATGGGCATATGAAGGGTGGTGCCACACCATTGATGTTGGTGATGCCAAGACTATTTGATCCAAGCCTTATTGGAAATCAAAAGTTGTGGAGCTCCAGATGAGGATGGAGCTTAAACAATTATGGGACGCGGGGACGCTGGTGCCTTTTCAAAATCCCTGTTCTTCTCCACTATTGCTCAAAAAAAGAATGATGGCCATTGAGTAGTTATGGACTACCGCAAGCTAAATAACCTCACAAAGAAGGACTGCTACCCTATCCCACAAAATGATGATGCTCTGGCCCAACTCTCTGGGTCTAAATTCTTTTCCGCCATGGACTTAGCTAGTGGATACTGGCAAATGGACCTTTCCATACAAGACCAGGAAAAGTTTGCGCTCATCTGTAGTGAGGGTATTTTCCAAACTACCCAATTACCACAAGGGTTGTGCAATGAGCCTGCATCTTTCCAGAGAGTCATGGACCACACCTTGCAGGATCTGAAAGTTAGTTGCGTGATTGTATATCTAGATGATATCACCATCTTTTCTCAAACCTTTAATGAGCACCTTACTCATTTAAATGAAGTTTTACAACGGTTGAGGGCCTCTCACATTTACCTGAAGCCCTCTAAATGTACCTTCTTTAAAAAGAAGTTAGACTTCCTGGGTCACGCCATCTCCTCAGATAGGATCCAGCCTCTTTAAGATAAGGTAGAGGTGATATCCAAGATGCCTGCTCCCAAAACCCTCCGTGATATTCAGGTGTTTTTGGGCATGATGGGGTACTACCATCAATTCATTCCCAAATTCGCTCAGCTCAGTAAGTCCCTCATATGACTTCTAACAAAAAACACCCATTTCAGTGGGGAGTGGAACAACAAGCTGCTTTTAAAACGCTCAAGAAGCTACTGCAGCAACGGCCTATCCTGCGCCACCTTGATTAAAATAAGCCCCTTATACTGTTTACTGATGCTTCTGACTACGCCGTTGGAGCTACATTAGCCCAACTGAATGAGCATGAGGTTGATCACCCCGTTTCATATTTCAGTAAGATTTTTAAAGGCCAAACGCAATTATAGTTCACTGAGAAGAAATTAATGGCTGTCTTACTTGCTGTTAAACACTAGCCTTTCAGATATGGTACTTCGTTTAAAGTGCTTAATGATCAGGCCTCTTTAAAGTTTAAAAAATATGAAAGATCTCATTGGGCGGTTGGCACGCTGGGCTTTAAAGCTCCAGCCCTATGATATGACAATTGTACATTGAGCTAGGACGTGTCACATGAATGTTAATGGGTTGACTCAGCTGCCCATTATTCACTTAGATAATAGTGAAGCAGAGCGGCTACATGATCTTTTTATGACCCCTGATGCTTGGGAGGATGAGGACGATACAGTTAAGAAGATGCTAGCTCGCCCTTCAAATAACACAAAGGTGAATAATGCCCATCTATATAAGAAAGTGGGGGTGAACTGGGTATCATACCTCCGACCATCAGAGCGAGTGCCTGTCATTATAGAGTCTTATGCCCTCCTAGGGCGTAGCAGAGAGTGGAAAACCTATTAGTGGGTTAAAGAACGCTACTATTGCGAAGGAATTATGGAGACCATCGTTGAAGCCTTAAATGCCTGTTTAACATGTAAGAAGCAATCCAACTTCAAAACGAAGTATCAATATCAGCCTACCACCCCTCAACAGCATTTTCCAAACATGATAAGTCTCGATGTGGTTGGTCCTCTCCCCCAAACTACAGGCGGAAATCAATTTATCTTGGTAGAAATTGATCACTTTACCAAATGGGTTGAGGCTATGGCTATCTCAGCTCATAAGGCAAAAGCCACGGCCACTTTCCTTCACCAGTATATCTTTACCTGACACGGGTGCCCCAAGTGTTACTTTGTGATAAAAGGTAAAAACATCACCTCTTTAGTGGTTAAGGTTTTGGCAACTTCCATGGGTGCGCAACAGCTCTTTTCCGCCCCCTACAACCCTTCAACAAAAGGCACCGTGGAAAGAGCTAATGGGACTTTAGTTTCTATACTACAAAAAATGGCCACTTTGGATCCCCTCCACTGGGATCTGTACTTACCAAGTGCCTTCATGGCCTACCGCATCATTTACTATCAGATCCTTAAGATGTCTCCTTTCCATGTGTTGTATAAACGAGATCCTGGGGTGTCAGCATTATTGGCAAAAGACATTTTTACTGATAGGACAGATCCTAAACAAGCCATGAGAAAGTTGGCTTAACACATTATTCAGCTACAGTTTGTGGCGATGACCAACTTAGCAAAGACTGTCACAAAAGAGGATCAAGCTGCAAATTAGCGCTGGGACCCTCTTCCTTCTTTCCAAGTATCTAAATTGGTGCTTTATTGTCACAATCATATCTCCCTAGAAGGGAGAAACTAGGGTCCATTTGGGAAGGCCTTTATGTATTAACTTACAAGCATGGATAGGAGTCTTTCATCAAATCTCTTGCTACCAGAGTTACTGTTAAATGCGTTCATGGGCGTTTCCTACGGCCCTACTCTCCCCAACATTCTTGGGGGGGTGATGTCAGACATTTGCCCTCCCAGTGTCAAGATAAGAATGTTGTGGATTCAAATGTGATGAGAAGAGGAAATGTCAGACATTTACTAATCCATGATAATGCTATCAATTTAAGTAACGCGGATATTGGCCAAAAGACCCTGGCCAATTCTCAGTGAATCCCATTATTCAGGGTAACACCATTTTAAAACCTGTTTGGGCAACTAATATAAAATTGAGCAGTCAGATTACTCTGACCACACAATGGACTGTGGGGCGACCCTTGGAAGGTACTTTCCCCACCATGACCAGGTCCTTCAAAACACCTATATGTGGACCACCCCCTTTTATAGGCTTTGGGGCCCCCAAGGTGCAATAAACTTCTCAAATGGGGATTGGCTTAAGTTCATAAAAGTGTTACCTCATGGGTACATTTTGGTCAATCATAATTCCCCTTCCATAGTTCTGCTGACAAGAAGTGAGTACCTGAGTTTGATACGTTATTCCCCCATATTTCCTAATATAGAACATCTATGCTATTCCAAATCTATCCTCAAAATTCTTCAACCCTTGATACCATTATATACTATTCAGTCAGATATTGAGAGGGACGTTTTTTCCATCTTATTCACATGTCGCCAAATAAAAACCTAAAAACCCTAATTTTATAAGTTTTTAAAAGGTTATTATTTTATTATATCTACGGTATAAAAAACTATTGCGGGTTTTTGGCAAATCATGCACCATGAGAGCATCTCTCAAGTCCAAACTCCAACATACATTAAAAATTGTTTGCAATCAACCCAAAATAACATCCAAAAGTCCCATGGACATATAGACGTTTTGATGTAATCAATTTCCTATCCTAGGGCAAAATTCATATTTCACTCTGCATACTTGGCTTGATAGCACTTGCACATGGACCACCCAAAAGGGAGTACCTAGTGCTATTGAGAGAGAGTCCTGCCGATGCCCCAATTAGGGGTACATCATCTACTTGGATTGATGCTTGAATTTCGCAGAAGATGTATTTCATCAACAGTATGATGAAACTCAAATCATGATTCTAGGAAATTCTGCGTGTTTTTAATTTAATTTTGTCCCTGAAATCCTCCAAATTTTGAGAGTATTTTGCCACTAATAAACCTAGCAATAGGTCTCAGTCATATCAGTATAAGGGACAAAATGAGGTGAAAAACAATCTGTTGATTTTTGTGCTTGAATGTGGCCAGGAGATGCCCTAGAGGTATAAATACCAGCGCCTGGCCTAATTACTAATTATCAAATGAATATCCTCAAAAAAAGATTTTTTATTTGATCTTTTACTGGTTTTTATCAGAATCTTTTCTTTGGAGAAGTGTTGACAATCTGGAAGTGCTAAATCCACAGCTTGTATGAAAACCTGTATCAGAAGAAGTTCCCAATTATGTTAGAAAATTAATCTTGAATCTAACCAGAAGAGTTGGGGCCATACAAATACGCCTAGTGAGTTTCTGAATGGTGAAAAACATAAGTCACTGGCAAAATTGAGTATTGTTCGGCCAAACTTTGTCCCAATTAAGCATGAAGGATTTTAGTTATAAAGTAAGCAATCCTTATAACTTCACAGCAGCATTACCATTAATCTTGTATTCTGATGTAGAACCAGTATAGGGGATGAGTACTGAGAAATACCTGGACTTAATGATAAGCATATTGATTGAACTGAAGTTGTGGGCGTTCAATACTTCCATAAAAAAATAAAGCAAAAGTGTTGGATGACAAAAACTGACAAGCGATACAAAGTACCATGTGGGGATAGGGTATCCTATTGAGACACCCATGGTTTTGGAAGCAGAAATAAGCTAGATGGCTTTTGGTCAAGTCAGTTAAGATAATTGCCAATCCAGTGATTGATGCCTATACTACTAAGAACCTCATGGATGGTCATATAGTGAACCAGGCCCATACTAAAAATCTCACGTATTGGATCAAGGGGAATAATGTTTTGCAACGTTCCCATAGGACAACTGAACCTACTGAAAAATAAGTTAAGTCCTGGTGTTAATCAAGTTCCAGGAGGGGACCGCTGAACTATGATAGGTTGTTATTTTAAAATAGACCTCTGAGCCACAATAGCTTAATCAGTTAAAAAAATAAACCATTGAACCAAAGTAGGAAAAATGAAAAGATGGACCTCTGAACCAACTTTTAGGTTAAGTACCATTGTGAAAAAAATAACATAAGGAAATTTTTTTTAAAAAAATAATGTAAGATAAAAAACAGAAGAAAAAACAAAGAAAAATAAAAGTGCAAATTATATTTTATTTTATTTTATTCCCATTAATTTAAATCCCGTTCATCCTTCATATGTGCAGTATCATCCCCAGGTCAGCCCACCTTGATTGAGATATAAAATCTAAAATATAAATATTGATTTTTACTTCACATCATAATAAAGCATCTTATGATGTTACCTTATGCTATTTGTAGGACCAACTTGGGTTGAAACTGGATCTGCCACAATTATTCCTGAGTCACTGAAAAAGCAAGCATATTGTTAGAAACAAATTTAGTTTAAAACTAGATTTTCAAGGAGTAGTCCTTAGTAAGAGATTTGCTCTGATCAAAAACGGAGAGCCCAGCCTGGGAGAATACAGGGAATAAGGAATCAGAGAAGCCTCCTTAGAAGATCCTTAAAATGACAAAGTGGCTTATAACCCTGACCTGGGGTAAAAGAGGCTTTCCAGACTCTTTATCAGCAAGAACTTGAACTAGGCTGGCACAACATGGGCCATGGCAACCGCGCTCTGTGGAGGCAGCAGTGAGGAGGACACAGAATGGGAATGCACTAAGAAAGACTAACCTGAGATACATCGAGAAAGGAAAGGAGATAAAACCAGAGGACTCCAATCTAAATCATGCTGTTGAACTCAGTCAGAATTGAAGTGTCATTTACTCCCTAAAAACTTCATCACTGGATTATCTGTCAAGCGGTGGCGTGTGTTAGAATTACAATATGCACACATACCCAGATTAATCAATTATCATACATCTGCTGTCCACTAGATGATTCAATCTACTAGTGGATGTGGGAGTTATCAATTATATGTAATAGCTATTGTTTAGATTATTATCCTGAATAATATTTATTGATTTGCCAGTTTTTGACCCTCTGCATTGTTAATATTTTGTCAGAGGTGATCCCCAATAATGAACAAATGAATAAGTTGTCAATTTTACTATTGATAACTAAATTAACTCGAGGGAGTCGATTGGATTTAGTTGCCAATTGACTAAGGGGTCTAAGAGTTGTTAGGAGAGTAAGGTCGCCTGTGATAAATCAACTTGTGAGTTAACCTTTTAGGGATCACAACCTGCTGTTTAGGGGTAAGAGTAACATCACCTAAGCAGGTTGTTATTTAATAAAGGTAACTCAATCTGGGTTGAGCGAAGGCGTTGGGACAAATTCTTTGTTTCAACCCAAAATATCACATTGAGAGTTAGTGGGATAATCCACTTGAGACCAATAAGAAAAAGTTATCATTTAAGGTAGCCCTGGAAGGTTTATTATCAGCAACAGCTGCCGTTTCCAATTAGAGTGCCGACACAATAGTTGGGCGCCAGATTCCCTAACAAATTCACTTGATTTCTTATAAAATAAGAAGATAGATATTTACCAATAAATTCTTTTAAGTTATACTGTTTTGCTCTTAATATTAAAATTTGAAGATATTTTGTCTATCTTGCTGTTATGTCCACAGACTTAGCGGTACAAGAAGGAAGAAAAAACTTTTAATTTAATCCTAGATTAAGTTCTACAGAAAGCCAGGAAGAACTTTTGAACCTAATTTAAGGTCAACTTCTACCAAAGAGGAACAAGTCCCTATAATCCAGAATACCATTCAAAATAAAAAAAACCAGTTCTGCGTTAAACCAAGATTTACCTTAGCTAAAATAAGCTCAACTAAAGTAGTATTCTTTATACTATTACTGCCCCATACAATTTATTATCAACAATACAAAAAAAGAACATACAAGGAATTGTGAAGGTGAACAAGGAAGCTGAAGTGTGTTACTTTTTTAAAAAGTAAAAGGATCCCAATATTTACCAGTTAGTACTCATTATAGGGTGTAGTGAGTAGCCGCCAGCTCTCAGTTTCAACAATTAGTATCAGGTGATAAACAATAGCTTGCTTACAATTACAATGGGGTTAACAAAATTCTGTCCTTTCCCTCACTGAATACTCCTTTTCACTTCATAAGGAAGTCTGTGATTATTATCTAAATATCACAAATTGTTGACTGCAGGGAACTAAGATTAGCAGAATAGTATAAATTAAAGAGTCTAGATAGCAAGTCTGTGGATGATCAAATTCTCTTTATACTAAAAACCCAAATTTTGCTTTGTTTGGCAATATAAGGGTAGCTCAGTACCATAGAATTAGTAAAGTCTGACCAACACTAAAATATCTGTCACTTGTTGTTTTCCTAGTCAATCTGATGGTCTTCATGTAAGTGTAGGCCTAAGGTTTAGAGATATTTACTGAGGATCACTTTTTTATTTTTAGGGCTTGGTTTAAGTCATAGCATCTAAGCATCAAAAGGATTTAAAGGCTATGAATACGCCATAATCTTGTAGTGACATAGAGTAATTTATAATTATTAAAAAGAATATATTAATATAACTGAATAGTACTGTCATTTGTTTTTTTATTTTCAATCAAAAGGAGTTAAGCTTAGTTCCTGTAGAGCGTAAGACAAGCACTCTACTTGCACATAGTTAGCTCCATTATGGAACTCCTCATGATTCTACTCAATTATAAATCCTCTGTCTTAAAACGTGGTAAATTCTGCAGAATATTGTACAGAAATCTATATGACAATCAATTCTAAAGTTCTGGTATAGTGAATCTCTGCTAACAGGAATAATAGCTAATACTATATATAATAAATATAAGAAAAAGAAGTATTTATTAATAAAAGTGTTAGTAGTACTCAAGTATTAGGTGAAAATTAAGGTAGTGATGATAGGCGCATACTACGTGTGAAGGATGAAATAAATTCAGGATTGTAAGAGGAGATGGCATAATTCAGCTTTGGAGTCAGGGTAGATCATGTTAATCATCTACGGCTGGACTGGGATCAATAATGATAACACAATTAAGTGGTTTCCATTATCTGCTATTAGAAGGCTAACAGATAGTAAGGTATAATAGGTTGCATAAGATGATGATTGGAGATAATAGGATATTTAAATGGTAAGTGCAACCTTGTCCTTAATATCAAGATAGTAATAAGTCTGTTAGGTCATTCTTTCCATTCTCATCAGTCAGTGAAGCATAGGCACAATGAATTTATCTAAATTTTGTTCAGTTGTAAATCTGGCATTATAATGGAATTTGCTTGGTGCTAGTAAATCTAATGTTAATAAGGATTTCAGGCCTTAGAGGCCAAGAAATAATTAATTGTTAAATTAAATATAAATGGATATTAACTATTTTGGAACCTTAAAGTCAAGGCTTCACCTAAACTAGAGCAAATATCAACAGTGCCTACTGAGACAGTTGCACTCCAAGTTCCTAAAAGTATGGCAGAACAAACAAAGCACTCTTTTGACATAGCTCTTGTTACTTTCATGTTCTAAAAAAACTGTAAAGAACCAATATTTTCAGGGGTACATGCCAGTGTTTCAAATTGGTGTTTATCCTCATATAGTTCTATAAAAAGTTTTAACACTTGAGAAGATGTTTGAATGTATAGTGATGAATGATATCTCATTTCAGGGCTTAAGAGCCTGTCAATATATAGGGCGGCTAATCCTATAACTTAGGTTTTTCAATCAAGGAGAAGAAACGTTGAATTTTATGACAAATTATGGTATCCTTATTTTAAGCAATAAAAAACTTAATAAAGTTCCAAATCCCCAGACTTTTTGTTTTGTAACTTTCAATATTTATCCCAGACTTAGCATATTTCAAGAATAAGATCTTTAATTATAATATTGTGCAAACATTTATGAACAATTTAAGTAAGTTTTAATTAGATGAGATGACCTTATAGTCATCATCAATACTAGTTAGGATAAGTTTTTTACTAATAACTAATCAAGACTAAGACCTTTTTACACCTATAAGGGCCATTTTTTCGTGGTGAGTAGGATTATATCAAGACTATAGTTATTCTAAAAGTCTTTTCCTACCCATTTGGAAATGGTCGCAGGGTAACCTAAAGAAAATGCAGTTTTGGCGCATTAAGGACTCTGGTGTATTATGCTGAGTCTAATAGGAACATACAAGGGCATCACATTAGTAAAACAAATAGAAGGCATTGGGTAATGAGTTTTATTATGGCGTTTAATCTGTAATTGCTCAGCGTTGATTGCTCATGCCCTGTCTCACACAGAAATTACTCTAGCGGTAAAGAAAACAGTAATGATAATGTTTTGAGCGCCACCCTAGTGAATTACAGGAGGCCATTAACTAAAAATTAAAGGAGTAAAAATGATCAGCACTATGGTTTTGCAAAGCCTAGTATTGTAAGGTGCGCTATCATTACTTCATTACTTGAATTAAATGTTATAGTTGATAAGTTTTAAGGTATGATACTAGAAGTGGTGACACGGATGGTGTCAGAAGATGTTCATACCACCCCTTGATGTGAGAACAATCCATGGTATAAAAGTTTATTTATAAAATTTATAAATTTATTTGGGGAAAACCAGCCATGGGACGGACACTTCCAAAATGTAACAATAACAAGCACTAATATACGTGAGAGGCACCACAGAGGAGCTAAAGCTGCCTCCTGTTGCCAGCAGGAACGTCAATTAAAGGGAGATGGGTATTGTGAGAAGAGGCTTGTGCTACTATTGAGCACAATTAAGAAAAGGGTCTGAAGTGATGAACCATATTGAGAACCAGGATGAAACCAACATTTATTGATGGGCTGGTAAAATATCCAAACAAGCAGGCTTCAAAGTGGTCCATAAGGTATAAAGGAATTGTCTCACAGCTTCCTGGAGGGTGTTAGTAGAGCCCAAAATGGCATCAAGGACAACTGTGTGGATGATCCACATAGCAATTACCACCACTAAGCTCGTAGAGAAGGGCATAAAGGGGAATACAAGGACAAGGCGAAGATCTTCTTAGATAGGCTGAAGATCTGTGTTTGCTCCTTGAAAAAGAGATGCTGAACCTCACGCCAGATTGCTTGTGAAGGCGGGCACTCTTTCAGGCGGTTGACTAAAGTCTCATATTGGTCACACACAACACATGAAGAGTGGGATGCATTAAATCGCTCTGCAGTATGGTATACCCGCTTTAGGAATCGCCACACAAGGGAAAAAACCTGTGGCTGTAAAAGAGGGTGGTGGGTGTACTTACAGATGTCTTTCTGGGCTACTAGGGAGTACGGGATGTCTAACATGTCCAGAAATTCCACTCTGGCCATAGTATGTGACCTCCTGGGTATCAAATTGATCAGAATGGCTTGTCCTTGTACTTCTTGTTTAAAGTGGGGAGTAGGATGACCCATTTGCGAGGTATGCCCGCTGATGCTAATCCTCCATTTTGCACTCCTAATATTAAGGAGGATCCTTTTAAAATGGGTGAGGGGTCCCATGCGGGCCTGCAGCAGATGGATGGGATGCCATATATATAAGGAGAGATTTGGAGTGAGTGGGTTTGTGGAGGCCAATGACGCAGGCAAAGTTGGACCATGCAGCATGCGGCCAGTGTTGGGTTGGGAGTGAGTGGTTGGTTGGGTTAAAGAAGCAATCCATGTACCCAGAATCCTGGATGCCTGGTCCGCGTAGTTAAGCAGGCCCATTACCCCTCTTTGGCGTGGAACATAGAGGACTTCCAATCACACCGGGAGAGATCGCCATATCCAAAGCCACCCTTGTAAGAAGGCATATAAAGAGGCAAAGAAGGATGTGGAGAAAGCAATGGCGTGGGCCGCAAACAAAACTTTTGAAAAAGCATAGTGTTGGCAAGCACTACTCTGCCTGTTAGCCTGTTTTGTTTATCCCTTAATGATGCAGCATGTTATTTACATTAGCTAGTATGTGTTGTTCTATTAATGAATTGGTGTATCCACCCATCTCAATTCATACTCCCAGGTGGCTCACTGGGCCCTCAGTAGGGCTGATCACAAAAGGTAGCACGAGATGAGTGTATTGGGATGGTCGCCCGGGTAATCTGATAATAGACTGTACTACTTGGTCCCTCTGATTGAGGGGCGCCAGAGACCAGTGTGTTCAGTATGTACCAAGGAGGAAGATTTTAGTTTTATAAGCGTTGAGGGCTGCATAACCAGATCTGGAGTATCCCCAGAATGTAGACTCCAATGTGCGTGCATCCTGGTTGCTAGACACCCCCACCACACAATCATCTGCGAATGCAAGCATCTTAACTGGTGCTTGGCCTTGCACATGTACACTAGTAAGGCATACATTTACACTGCGATGAAGTGGGTCAAGGATGAAGTTGTATAAAGTGGGCTCAGAGGGTCCCTTTGGAGAAGTCCCCTCTGATGGTGAACCACATCGGTGAGGAAACCTGGTCCTTGTACTGCTATTGCAGCTTATTCAGTGTGCATCATTGCCCAACTAATGAACTGTGGGGGGAGGTGGCATTGGTGAAGGCAGGCCCTAAGGTAGTCCCAGTTGACCCTGTCATACGCTTTTTGTTGGTCTAAGAACACAAGCGCCCAAGAAGTTGTGGATTGGCATATATTTGCCACAGAGTGTATATTGTCCCAAATCGATCTTTTGGGAATAAAGCCAAATTGCTCTGGGGTTATTACCTCAGAGGCAATGACCCCTAAGCGGTTAGACATTATTTTACTTAAAAATTTACTTTCAGTGTTAGTGAGGGAAATAGGGCGGCAGTTAGCCAAGTCTATGGTATCCCCCGTATTGAACAACGTTACATATAAGCCTCTTGCCCCCCTGGGAGGAGATGTGTCTCTAAGAGACATTTATTCATTGAGGCTATTATTAGGGGAAATAAATGGTAGAAATAATTCTTATAAAACTTTTGAGGAATCCCATATGAACCTGGGCTCTTCCTGTGGGGTGCAAAGTAAATGGCTTGCCAGAATTTTCTCAAGAAATTAAACTCATTAGCTCCAGATGTTGGGAAAAGGTGAGAATGTGTGCGCCAGTGAGAAAATCATCTATTTCGTTTTGATCGCCTGTGTCAGCCCTGTACAACTTGGGTAAATTTTTGAATTTCAGTCAATACTTCAGCTGGCGTTTCTGCAATGGATTTGTCCAAACTCCTTACCTGTGTGCAGTTCAAATTTTGGCGTGGGGTGGAAATTGGGGGGAAGTATATGGAGCATTTTCTTCCCACGGTAATATTCTATGCTTTATACTGGACATAAATGCAATGGTTGTGTTCTCTGATCAGCGCGTTAAGATATACCAATACTTCAGCCCATTTACAACCCCAATAAGGGATGTACCCTACCCTGGGGACATTATTCTCCAGGTGGTCCACCTCCACAAAAATGCGTTTAATGACTGCTGAGTCAGCCTGAGAGCGCCATGACGAAAATTGGCATGCTTGGGAAATTGCAGATGCTTTGAATGTTGACCAGGGAGACAGGGGTTTCCCATAGATTGGAGTTGTGAAGCCTGTGTCAGTGTGGTGGTGTTCATCCAACTTGAGAATGCGGGTAATATGAGATCAGCTGGGCGAAGTTTACTCCATATAGGTGCCTGTGGCACTGGACTCTACAAAGTAAATGACACTGAGACCATCCTGTGGTCCAAGAAAAATTCTTTAACGTCTCAAAGTGTGAAGTCTGGGAGCTAAAATCCAGTGGGGCAAAAATGAAATCTATGCGGGACATAGACACCAGATGCCCGTTGTGAACATGGGGACGTGACATGTTGGGTAGTAATGATGCTTGCTTGGGGGTGGTATCAAAGAGGCTCAAGTTGGCTTTCATAACCTGAAAATCGATATGTCCCTGTGGTGGAGTAGGCGCGGGTGGTCAACAGTTAGTTGTTGGTTTTCCCAACAGTTTAGGTCGCCGACCACAAAGGATTTGGGCGGGAGGGGGAGGGAGCCCATGGACAAGATGACTTTCCATCAAACTTGCGCACAGGTTGGGGAATAGATGTTAATTATTGTGTGCACTTTGGCATCCCATGAAAAGGTCAAGACAAGCACATGTCCATCAAGATGTGTTGTTTTTTTCTAAAAATTTAAATCTGCACATCGCCCATATCAGCACCCCACAGTGCAGCGACCAAAAGGATAGGAATGGAAGAGCATGGTTGCCCATGTGTCCTCAGCACCTTGCGGACAGTGGGTTTTCCTGGATACCAGGATGTCCACAGGTAAATTATTTTTTAGGAAACTCATTTTTTAGCTCAGGACAGAGAGGCCTTGAGTCCAGCAATGTTCAGCGTCCCTATTGTAAAGGATTTTACCCATAACTCCTAAGGAGTGAGGGGAGGGCCCCTCAGGCCCTGTTGCTCCTTTCTGCCATGCAAGCTCAGCCTGTCTTTCCTTTTGGCCACGAGTGTTTGAGGATGGCATATCGTTAGGTGTATAGGCATTATCTTTTGAGTGTGGCTTTAGCCGTAGCTTTCATATCTTGTTTTATTTGCGCTTTGAAGTTTACAAGTTACTGGGGATTTGCGGTGCATTGTCAAGTATATCCAACGATTCTTCCCCTAAAAAACTCGCCTAATTCCGGGTTAGAAATATGCTTGCATTTGTTGTGCATGAATCCACGGGTGTGTATCATGCACATCCTGTTGGTATGAGTTTGGGCCCCCATCTGATTGGATGGGAGTTTGGAATTCCACCAAAGTGGAAAACTCAGCCTGGTGGCTTGAATCTGGGCAGGGGAAAGGCGGAGGCTTTTGCCACTGACTTAGCCTGTGCTCAGCGTTGCCATTTTACTTTTTTTTGTTCTTGTAAGTACACAGGTTTTACCTGGATATAACACCAATGGTCACCGCATGGGATGGCGACACTAGAATATAATGTGGGCTCACTTTTACTAATCTCCCATTGCTCTCAAGCAAGCTTCACTTGTGATAGATTCTTTTCTGGTGGGACAGGTGTGTAACTTGCAGATAAACGCCTGATAATGAAAACATATGGGCGGTCCGCTGTCAACTGTTATGTGGAACGATTGGGTCTGTTGCGCGTTGATGGTTAGTGTGGCAGTATGTGTGATCAGAGTTAGTTCTTCAGCTACCCCTGAGAACGGGTTGATCACCGTGATAGCCTTACCTGTGCTGAGTTCAGGCATCAGTTAAAATTTCTTTCATTTTGAAGGAATTGATTTTCCCATAACTTTGAAGCTCTGCTTTAAGTTGACTCTTGAGGACTTCACGCTTAATGGTTGTTGGAAGAAAAAAATGTTACAAAAACTTGATTTGATTTTGTCAAGTGCATGCGCTTGGTTTAAACCACCCATTGACCATCTGGGAGTTCGAACACCATGCACACCTGTGCAGCTGTTCTGCTGTTTGCGCTGTTTCAATTTGAGGTCTAACCAACCATGGGTCATATAGTGCAGTGCTACATATTCAGCTTCTGGGAAGTGTGTGCATATGTCCCGCAAAACTTCTCCCAAAGAGCTTTTTGTTTAATGTCCAGATAAACTTGAACCCAAATTCCACTGATGAAATTGTCTGTGAGTGGGAAGTTTTGAGTACTGGTTACATTTAATTTGCCATTCCAAGATTTCTGGCAAGGTATTCACCACAGTTTTCTTGTTTATATCAAAGACACTAGTGTTCCTGGGGCGTTTTCAAACTTTAAGTGGTGCAAACACTTAGTCTGTGCCTTTCACCACATTCGCCAGCCCTTACTTGGCATTGGGCGTGTAATCATCTCCCCTTGCTGATTATCAAACTTTATCTGTACTGAAAAAACCCAGTTGCAAATTGTGCTTGCAATGGGACAGAAAAAGCTTTATAAAAGGGATATTCATTTAATAACTTTGCATAAATATAAATGGTAATCTTTAAAATAAATAACTAAAAAGATAATATAAAGTAATTTTGTATGTACTTTGTTAGGAAATTAAAATGACCTTGAGGATATAAGAGTGGGAAGCTGAGTTAAATATAATCACTTAGGCAGATGCTTAAATCTATACCAAAGTCATGAGTTTTTCTCTAGTGACATGGTATGGATCAGTTTTTTAAAAATTGGTTTAGGAAAACAAAAAGAATAAGAACTTTCTATAATTTTGATTTGATTTACAAAAAAACCAAGGGAAACTGTTTAAAATACTTAATAAGGTACCTAAGTGTCTTAGATAGTGTCTGTTGAAGTAATTTTATCAAGTTGAGTGTTAAGCAATATAAGCTCTAATAATATTAGCGTCATCAAAGACATATGTTATGGAGGATTTGTTATATATGTTTAAGGTCCGAGATCCTTTCTTGGAGCTTTAAGAGATATTGCATTAATGCTACCAAACCTATGTATACTCAAGTTTCCAAATAATAAAATGTTAGAACAGGTGCTATATTCATCAAAAGAAATATGATAGGTTATCACTAACAGGAAATATTAACAGTATCAGCTCAATTTTTCAACAAACAAATATAAACCTACAAGCTTTTCTAACTTTTTTATCTGCAAAATTGGTAACCATATGGTAGTTTTTTTGTTGAGATAAAGAGAACCCAATCCAACGCCTAATACAATGTAAGGAAAGCACATGAGGCATTAAAAAACTTTAAAACAATGGGTCAATATATAGCTTATTTTTTTTTAGTATGGGTCAATATATAGCTTATTAAGAACATAAAGTCAGCTATAAAAAAGGAAGATAAAGTAATCAGAGTAGTATGTTATGTACTTGTAAATCCCTGTAATTAGGTAGTTTGTGTATCATCTTATACTTAATTAGGTTGTGGGTTTTAAAAAGTAACTAAGTCATCCCATAGCTTTTAAGCTGAAAGTACTATACTGATAAAAGCACATTTATGCATCAACCTATGCACCTTATGTATAAAACGGTAAACTTAAAAAAACTAAGCACCTCACTATTCTATATTATGTTTTTAATATATATTTCTTATAAAGTAAAAGATACTTATCAGTAAAGTAGTCTATAGCCTTGGGTGGAAAATATTTAAGTAAAAAATTTAGATAAAGAAGTTTGTGGCAAACAGTTTAGGTCTCAGAAATAAGAAAAGTTCTTAAAATCTTTTTATAAGGAATGATGGATGGCGCAGGCCTTTTTTGACCACTACATCTCCAAAATTTTGGGATAAATTTTAGGTCAATTATATAAGATCCCCAAAGAATTTTTCCAGAGAAAAGGTGAAATTGCTGACAAAACATGTTTGACAATGTAAAATATACTTAGAGAGAAATAGGTAGAACAATCTATTCTCAATTATAGTTTTTTATTTATTTATTCAAGGTGTGCTAACCTGGGGAAGATAAATTACTGGATAGTGGAGGATGGGAAAGTCAAAATCAATGGGAAAGGAGGATAAATCTTGTTAAACCTCCATGCACAGCATTTCGATAGGCCAAAAGTCCATGGACTGCTTTGTTATTTGCTACTTTTTTTGAGGCATCGGTGCACAATATTAACACAATCATAATTGTCCCCTACCAAAGTTCAACTACTAGGATTGAACTTGTGGGGCCGTGGTCCTTAAGTTTATACTTTACCACTGGGGCACCCTCCCCTAAGCTTCCTTTTTCTTAGAAACCACATAATTATATTGAAAAATCTCAGTAAACACCTTATGCTCTATTTTTGCTAAAATAGTTTTTGGTTTGTTTAGATACTAAATTCAAGATTGAACTGATAAAAAGTGATTTTAATAAAACTAAAACCAGAAATATACAATTAAAATAAAATTAGATGCTAAATAGTTTACTAGTGGGTGTAAAGTGAGTTATTAGGGCTTATGGCTACCAACCTGAAGGTTGTGGGTTCAATTTTCGCCCTTTGCACATCTATTGGGGTGCTAGCCAAAGGAAGCTATTGGTGGTTAGTAGGTTTTAAAACACAAAAACCTTTTTATGACGTAACCAGAAAAATTCAAGTTCCAATCTGAAGGTGAAAAATTTCTTTTATGGAGTTGACCCTGCTTAAGTTTCATGCTGATGCTTACATTCTTTCTCTCTTTTAGTAATATATGTCCCCTGGTTGGCTTACCTCAAATAAATAATAAAACAAATATTTTACTAGCATATTACTTGTCAAAGGAGATAGTACCCCAATAGTAGAGTATGGTCTCTGTTGTAATTTTGGTGGTATTCAATATATACGCTGGTGGGTTTCTTGCACAGGGTTAATCCACTGAGCAATAGGGACCAACAATATGATGATCACTGCCCTCAAAACAACAGAATAACTTTTAAATAACTATGGAGCACTCACTCCCACAACCTCTTTTATTAAACATATTAATAATACTTTGTATTCCTCTTATTCTGCCACCTTTCTCTATCAAAAACCTACCTTCCCTCAATTGTCTAATCCTGCTTATATGGTAACAATTTTGGATGATATTACTTACACAGCTTAGTAACTCAATTCTCTGTATCTCATTGGTTTTGTCAATCAACAATCCAATATCACCTAATTTCAAAGCGCTTCAATTACCATCACCAGTTCGATTCCAGTGGATTCCATTCACTTCACCATATTGCCGTAGGGCTTATCATCCAGTCATATTGGAATCGCGACATTACCCCCTCCTTGACTGGACAATGAGGCTCCTATTGCTTATAAGCTCAGAGGAATTTTGCATGTACTCGGTTAATGATCTGACTGCTAACGGGGTCCTTGATAGTATATGTGTCAACCCCAGTTTTCTCAATGACTTTGAACGGGCCAATCCATATACTAGCCAGCTTGTATTTCTGGCCAAATTCATGTTGATCATGGAATAGGACCATGTTTCCATCTTTGAACTGTGCTAGGTCACTCTGTCATACCTGATCAGCAGCCTGGCTTTTGTTTCTCTTAGCTAAGCTGAACAAATATGCTTCAGTTTGCAATTTAATCAGTGTATTCATTAGGGTGGTCAAATAGAGCTGCGGATTTATTCCGCCAGATTCCTCCACACAAGCATATAGGAGCGCAGGCAACGCGGGGTGCCATCCATAAAGCAATTGGAGTGGGCTTTTTCCTGTGGCAGAATGGTAGCTAATGTTGTAGGCAAACACAGCAGTGGAAAGGAGGGTACTCCAATTGGAGGGCCTATCAGTAACCAACTTCCAGAGGATGTTCACCATTCCGTTGGACTCAAGGTGATATGGAGTTGTTAGAACCCCACGGAAGGCCATCAGATCATTTAGCTTAGGTAGAATGTGTGAAGTGAAGTTTGTCCCATTATCACTAAGGATGAAAAGGTAAAAACCATGTTGCTAAATTATACACTTCATAATAAACTTGGCCACCGTTAGCACCCCCAAATCTCGTATTTGTCGCGCTTCAACCTGCCTGGTCAAGTGGTTAACTGCTACCAGGATGTATTTGCACAGGTTTGCCCCTGTTGGCAAGGGACCCACCACATTAATTGAAATGGTGCGCCAGGTGAAGTGTGGCTTCACTAACCTGTAGGAAGTCTTCTGGCGGAATGGCTTTTCTACTTGGCATTGGTGACTGGAGGAGATAGTATCAAGAATATTGAAGTTCATGCTTTCCCAGTAATACTGAGGCCGAAATAATTCCATGGTTTTACGTACTCCTCCATGTCCAACTGCTCAGTGTGCACTCATTAAAATAGTTGGGCGGGCGGAAGGTCTTGAAAAATTCATGGTAGTGTCCCCTATCCACTTATATAATTCCCAATTTTTCTGAAATGTATTGGCCCTTATTATGTCCAATACCTTGATGACTGGAAGTGGTTCATCATTATACTTGCCACTAAGCATCTTATCGAACAGGATTTACTCAGATCTGGGGTAACTGCAATTGTAAGTAATATTGATAAACAATCAGCACTCTGGTGTTTTGCTCCAGGTCGGCGAAGAATTTCAAAATTGTATGCCTGCAATTTAAGAGCCCATCGCACCAGACACCTTTCCAGTTCTTTCAAATTTTGTAACCAATGTAGTGAGGCATGATCCATTACAACTTTGAATTTCACCTTATGCAAATACACCCAAAATTGCTTGTAAGCATAGATCACCACCATGCACTCCCTCTCAGTCACGGTGTAATTGCATTTGTGGCCATTCAATCTGTGACTACAATATGCTATGGGGTGCTCTTCTCTTTTCTCATCCTTTTGGGATAGGACTGCCCCTACAGCGGAAAGGGATGCATCCATCTGAACAGTGAACTCTTTTTTAAAAATGGGATAATGTAACACTGGAGCACTGGTTAACGCTGTTCAAAGTATATCAAAAGCGCTTTGCTGACATTCTGCCCATTCAAACATAGCGTCTTTTTTTAATAACTCAAAGAGTGGGCCCCCAATACAGCTGAAGTTAGGGATGAAGCGCTAATAATATCTGACCATTCCTAAGAAGACCTGTATATCCCGCTTACTGGTGGGTGGAGTCATTTTCAAAATAGCTTCCACTTTGGCTGGTTGAGGTCTCAGCCTAGTGGCATCAACCACAAACCCCAGGTACTCCAGCTGGTCCTTAAAGAAGTGGCATTTCCAGGGTTTAATCTTAATGTTGGCCTCAGTGAGCCAGCGGAATGTCAGCTTTTAAATGATTGAGGTGTTCAGAGAAGGTTTGGGAGAAAACAACAAAGTTGTCAAGATATACAAGGACACACAACAGTTTTAGGTCCCCCAGAATAGTATCCATGGCTCGTTAAAATGTAGCTGGGGCATTACACAACCTTCGTGGCATCTGGTTTGGTTGGAAAAGACCTTTAGATGTAATTATCATGCACCTCTCCTGCTCCACCAGTAGCAATTTAATTTGCCGATAACCTGAGATTAGGTCCATAGCTGAGAAGAACTGAGCTCCCCCTAGCCAATCTAAAGCGCCGTTGATCTGCGTTAAGGGATATGAGTCCTTTTTAGTGATGCTTTTGAGCTTTTGATAGTCAATTACTACACGGTTGGTGCCATCCTTCTTTTTAACAATCATAACTGGTGAAGTCCATGGACTCTTTGACGGTTCAAGCATCCCTTGCACTAATAGCTTGATAATTTCCTCAGTTACTACTTCTTCTGCCATCCTTGATCAGTGGATCAGCCTTGACCTGATGGGTAGATGATCTCCAGTGTTCAGCCTATGAACCACCCCCGTGCACATCCTAAATCATGGTTGTCAACAGCAAAAATTTCTTTATATTTTTTAAATAAAGCGATTGCCCTATCCTTCTGTGTTTCTGACAGCCCCATTAATTTGTCGCGCAATACTAATGCCATTATATTGAGCTGCAGTTTGAAAGGCAAACCAAATTCCTCCAGTGACCCAAAGTCATGAACCAAACTAACCTCCTCAATGGGGATAAAGTGCAAGTATGCCACTATTTGATGGCGGCGGATTTGCAGTGGTCACTTTGTAAATTTGCAAGCAAAACTTTGACCTCCCCTTGCCCTGGTAATATAATACCAGGTGCAATGTGAGGCTCGAACTGTGACTGCTGATATGGCCCAATAACTTTGCCATAGATTCCATCTGGAACTTCTATCACCAAGTCCATGTTTACTATTACTTGATGCCCAGATGGAATTGATATAGGTCCAGCAGCTCGGAGTGTCAGCCTTGATATTCATAAATATGTTGTGGAAAGGCCCAGGTTTTGCCCTTTAACCAATGGTAGCGCACAGAGATCACTCCATCACTATAAGCTAGATTGATATTCCCCATATGCACCGAATCATTTGGCACTCCTCTAGAGGTGAAGTAAATGGGGATCCTCTGACCCAATATTTCAAAAGACTGGTCTGTCATATTGATAACAGCCCCATAGTGTTTCAAGAAGGCGGTTCCAATCAGCAGATCATAATGGCTATTTGGTAACACTATAGCTGGGGCTACCACTATAATAGACCCAAACTGCAACGGAAGCGCATGTATGCTCCCTCAGAGACTGTGTTATCCGCTCCAGCAGTTCCATATACCACCTGATAGTCCACGTCCAGTTTTAATGATAATTTGGCCACCAACTTGGTGGAGACTATATTGACAGGGGCACTTGTATCTATGATAGCACGGACATGGGTTTTAGCTACAACCAGGTCACAATAAGTACATTCAGAGTAAGAGCATCTTGACTGTTTGTAACAAAGACATTTATGGAATCTCTGTTTAAGAAAACCCACAATCCCCTCGCCAATACTGGGTATTGTGTGATAATAATGTTGACTGGACGAGCAAGGCTTACTGCTTGCAATAAAGGGGCATCAGAGGAGGGGTCCAACTTTTCAGATGAAACTTGGTCAAACATCTGGCAAGCATACGGCTCAACCTACAACTGAGACCCCTCTTCTGCCATAACCGCAGACTGCCCTTGTGTCAAAGTATTCACCCCTCAGACCGGGTGCTGATATAAAACTGCCTCATTGTGCAAGGAAACTTCCGCTGAATAATCTAATTTTTTTCAGGTGAGACGTCTTGGTTTGGTATAGTGGAGATAGAAAGTCCCTTCTCTACTCCGCTCTGACTTTTCCCTGGCTGTATTGTTCAAAATGTACACAAGAGACCAGTTGATTGTAGCAGTATCGTTCCAGATGCCCCTTATGACTGCATAAAAAACAGCCAACCCCTTAGGGCTCATGTCCCTGATTAATGTGATACAAACCATGACGAGAGTTAAACTGGAAGTGATTAGCCTATACAGGTTTAGGGCGAAAGTTGGCCCAAGGATGATAAGCAGGAATGGGTTGGACGTTTAACTGCGGATAATACCCTGGTGAATTCTGCACTGGACTGCCAGTGTTCCCCAAATATGATGATTCAGCCGTTGCAGCAGAAGGACTCCACTCATCATTAGGTAGAGGGAAGTTGGCTGAGATACGGTGCAGAAACTGAACAAAACTAAGCAAAGGTACATCTTCAACCAACAGGGTGGCCATAACGTAATGTAACTCACGGTATGGCTTCACAGAAGAAGTCATAGCAATACACACTTCTGCTTCAGTTAAAATTCCAGTCCCAATCAGCATGTTAGCTTCTGCCATAAATCGCATAGCAAACGTGGTAAGGGTTTCATCCCGCTGAAACTTAATGGTTAAAAATTCAGCCTTCCACTGCGACATCTTCACAGTTCCGCTGAACAACTGTAGCACCCTGGCTTTGACTTCTTGGTATATAAGGGAGCTGTTTGGAAGCTAACAGACGACTTGATCAGCACTTTCGACATCTAAGGAAGAAATTAACAGTTTTGCTCTTTAATGATCTGAGACTCTTTCAGTTGCAATCTCAAATCACTTAGAGTATCCATAAATACTCCCGTCGCGATCAAATGGGGGCAGCTTATTGCAGTAGACCTCCTGGAGCAGCTCATCTTGCTTTTAAGCACAGCATCCAGCGCCAGTTTCAGCTTACATAGGCAACTTAAGCAACATGGCTAATAACTGAGTCTTTATCATATTATAATTGATCAATGGGCCCCCTGTAGTAAGCACCACTGTTTTAATTTTGGCGGTATTCAATATATACGCCGGCGGGTTTTTTGCACAGGGTTAACCCACTGAGCAATAGGGACCAACGATATGATGATCGCTGCCCTTAAAACAACAGAATAACTTTTAAATAACTATGGAGCACTCGCTCCCACAACCTCTTTTATTAAATATATTAATAATACTTTGTATTCCTCTTATTCCGCCACCTTTCTCTATCAAAAACCTACCTTCCCTCAATTGTCTAATCCTGCTTATATGGTAACAATTTTGGATGATATTACTTACACAGCTTAGTAACTCAATTCTCTGTATTTCATTGGTTTTGTCAATTAACAATCCAATATCACCTAATTTCAAAGCGCTTCAATTACCATCACCAGTTCATTTCCAGCGGAATCCATTCATTTCGCCATATTGCCGTAGGGCTTATTGTTTAGTTATATTGGAATCGTGACAGTCTCAATGACCAATGCCTCCCAAGTTTTATCTCAGTAGATGAACATTAGGTAGAGGACAATTATGACTGTGTTGTCATTGCGCAACAATGCCACAAACCAAGATAGTGAATATCAATGTGATCCATAGAGTTCTGGCCTATCAGAATTTTAAAAGTGGAGTTTACCAAGATTTATCCTACTTTACCATATATTTGATTTCCCCATTAGTTGGTGCATTATCATCCACAGTGTTAAGAGAGTGTATGCAACTCTCTCGTTCCCAGCAAGGTGGTGTGGGATGCAAACCCACACTGCTAGGGAACTAGCCATTAGGAGAGTGGAAAACAAGGCACCTCAAACGGTGCCTGTACAAAAGGGACCCAAGGCAAGGGTGTAGAGCGCGATATACAGTATTAGGTAAGCGAGAAACAACACAGCTTGAGTGGACTCCAGAGGGGAGTCCATGATCAAGTGTAAATCGGTGCCAGTAGGCTTGAGTGCCTCAATTTGGAGGGGACCTGAGCGGCCCAAGGGAGCACCTGGGATTTTGTAGATTGAGATAGTATGCAGTGGCCAACAGATTTGGAGACCTCCTCAAAGAGGTCTGCCCTAAAGTTCGCCCAAGGAACCATAAGTAAACATACAATAATGGGTAAATTTATTAGAGAAAGTTGATAAAAAGGAGTGTTGGTCACGAAAACATATTTAAAATGGGTCAGGGTAATTATGGGTCTGCGGAAGTGTGCTTAAGCCTTGACACTTCAATAGACAAGTGCTTCCATCTGATTTGGTAAAATACACTAAAAGTGCCTTCACTTGAGTGATCACCTGAAGTCATATTCTACCTGAGCCCATGATATTGTAATTTGAATTAGATTCAAACCCTCGTTCTCCAATTTAAACAAATTGAACCAACTTCATTCATTACATAAATTGTTCGTTTCAGTGCCTAGGCCAAAACAAGGGGCTGGGCGTTTTTCACACCATTATTACAAACCTGGGCATCTTTTGCTTGTACCCAGCGTTGGTATAAAGTTTTTTTCAGGTCAGAAAGAGCCTGAAGTTTCACCTTCTGGGCCTCCTGTCACTAAGCCTTATCCTTGGCGTTGGTTCCCACTATTAAGTCATCCAACCATGACATTACCCCTTCTCCTTCTTGGGCTCCACCCCCATCTAGGGGCGTTAGCTAAGGAGAAGTTCTTATGTGCGGGTGACAATTTCTAGCAGCAACGGCTGGCTTGGGCTTTGATCCTGCAGCCTCAGGGAAACGATTATGGAATGATTCAATCAGGTCTAGGGGATGTACACAGTCACGTGCTAGCACCTAACTGTTCTCAGCCGCGTCAAACCCTTTCCAGGAGACCAGGTACTCGAGATGTCTCTTAACGTGGCGGGAGGATACTCTTTCCTCCACTTCCCACTCTGGCGCCCCATCCACGCGATAAGCCTCAGGAGTCGCAGGTGGGGGCCCTCAAAGAATTTCAATTTGCTCTCATGAAAGAGAGAGAAGATCCAGAACGTGTAGGGAAGATCCAACTGGTATGAGGCATGACCCACTTTTCTAACTATAAGGTAAGAACCAATCCTCTTTGGACCCAGCTTTTTGCATGGCTGCTTAATAGGAATTTAGTGAGCATCAAGCATCACGAGATCCCCTTCCTTGAGCGCTGGACCCACTCAGTGCTTTCCATCAGCGTTCTCATTATACACTAGCATAGCCGCCTCCAAACTTGTGGACACCCCCTGGTGGACCTTCTTGATGGTCTTTACAAAGTCCACCACCGTTTCCACTTTACAACCACAGCTGGGCTCCATGTAAAGGCAGGGTTAAAGCCATGGCTGGCGAAAAAGGTTGAACAACCAATTAACAAGTGCATAGTGTTGTTGTAGCTAAAATGGGCCATGGGATGGTGAGGAACCCAATCTGAATGATCTATAGTAATGTAACAATGCAGAAATCATTCCATGCACTGGTTTACTCACTCATTCTTCCCATCTGATTGGGGGTGATAGGCAGTTGAACGGCAGGGGCGTTATAAAGAGTTTTACACAACTCTTCCCAAAAGGCGGAGGTGAACTGGGGTCCCCGGTCACTAATGATCTCTTGAGGAACCCCATGAAGCGCAAATACATGTGTGAAGAAGAGCCTGGAACTTCAGCAGCGGTATGGTTGTTCTGTAAGGAATAAGGTAGGCGAACTTCATAAAGCGGTCCACCACCACCATAATGGCATTATAACCATCAGAAACGGGTAATTCCACAATGAAATCCACTGATAGGGAATTCAAGGGCCCTTCAGCCTTTTGAACTGGTACCAAAAACCCCGCTAAAATTTGCCAGTTGGGTTTCATTTGATTGCAGATAAGGCACTTTTTACAATACTGCCTCACCTGAGCAGGCAAGCCCTTTCAATTGGAAGTGCTTCATATCAACTCCAAGGTCTTTGCTTTCCCATGATGACCAACGGTGATTCCATCATGATGGTCCCAGATGATTTCCAAGTACAGTGGTCCAGCAGGAACCCATAGGCGCCCCTGAAACCACACTATCTCATCATTTAAATGATAACCCCTAGATAAGTCCTCCTGATTCAGAGCGCTCTTAGCGAGAACAACACAATACTTAGCTGATAACGGCTGAGAAAGAACTACCTTTCTGAACATATTATATTCTGTTGAATTTCCCAAAGATGCAAGCGCTAGCGTGATGACCATGGAATTGGTAAGTAGAGGCAGAATCTTAATCCGCAGAATCATCAACCAGGTGTTGTGAATCTCTACCTCCTTCGATCGGGAGCCAAAGCAAGGTTGCGGCTTAAAGCATCCTCCAAACCATTCTCCTTGCCCTCGGTGAACTCATAGTAAAATGCAAATTGGGCAAGGGTTTCATGCCAACGGGTCTGCCATGGAGTTAAGACTTGAGAAGCGTGGTAGTGCAATAAGGCCTGGTGGTCTGTGAATACCCAGCATGGTTGGGAGATACCATGTAAGTGGTAACACCAATAAGTCAGCGCCTCCACCACTGCTAATAACTCCTTGTCATAAACGGCGTAGTTTAACTCAGGCAGAGACATTTTCCTAGGATAATATCCTATCAGATTCTCAGTTCCATTTTTGCCCACCTGTAATGAGGCAGCCACAATGGCAAAGTGGAAGCATCAGATGACACAATGAACTCCTTTGCAGGGTCAACATAGCGAAGGATGGACGCGGATAACAGGGTGCACTTCACCGCTTGGAAAGCATCCTCCATAGCGGGGGACCACTGAAGCACCTTGGCACCACTAGCCTTATATAAGGGTGCTGCCACCTCGGAGAGATTGGGCGTTAAATTCTTGAGGAATGTACACGTCCCCAAAAAGCTCCTCAATTCCTTGACTGAGGTGGGGGTGGGCCACTCACGAATAGCCTTCTCCTTGTCTGGAGGTATCATGTGGCCTTTTTCAAACACGACGTTGCTCAGAAAAGTGACCTGGGACTTGAAGAATTCACATTTACTGATCTTGAGCGTAAGGCGAGCAGCCCTCAACCTCTCCACCACTTGTCAAAGGTGCACTGTATGGGACTCCTTTTCAGGGGAAAACACCAGGATATCATCCATGTAGATAACTGCGCATACCCACAACAAGTCCCCCAACGCAGCATTAATGCGGCATTAAAAAATGGCAGGGGAATTCTTGAGCCCAAAGGGCATGACCTAAAATCGGAAAATTCCTTTCCTGGTGTGGAATCTGGTTAACCAATTTTGGCCCTTCTTTATCCGGATTTGATTGAACGCATTGAGGCAATCCAACTTGGTAAAGACTTTTGCCTTTTTACATAACGCGCAATCTGTGAATCTAAAGGGATGGGATGAAGGTCAGGTACAATCACATTGTTTATATCTCCATAATCAACACAAGGGAGCAAAGTTCCATTGGCCTTCTCCACAAAGAGAAGCGGGGAGCAGACTTGGGAGGTACGCTTAAAGATGGCACCTTTGGCCAACTGCTCCATTATCCACACATCTAAAGCCTCTTCCTCCCGGACAGTCAATGGGTATATGGGGGAAGATATGCGCACCAGATCCACAGTGAGCTTAAAGTCACAATCAGACTTGGAATGATCCAGAAGTGAATTAGCTGAAGCTGCATGAAAAGAAGATTCCAACCCTCCAAACATGAAGGTAAGGGAGCCTCCTCTGAAGGCAAAAACAAAGGGGAAAGAGAAAAGGTATGAATATTTGGCCAATGGGGCAGGTTGCTCTGAATATGGCATCAACCAAAGGAACAACCAACTGGTGACCATTCGTCAAAACCAAGGACAAGGTGTTTTCTTTCAAATCAGTTCTGACATCAAACTTTCTCCACCACTCTACACCCAAAATGATGGGGTACAATAGGTTCTTGATAGCTTGAAAGTGGTCAGACAGAATATAAGAGCCCACTTGGTAATTCACTAACCCCATGATTTTCAGCGTGGAGATACCTTGAGAGGCCACGCCTCTAACCATATCACCTGGTGAGTAACTCAACTCAAGGTAGTCGGCAAGGTCTTGGTCCATAAAATTGTCATTGGCACCGGTATCCACTAAAATAGTTGTGCTGAACTTCCTTAAAGGGGATGTAAGGGTAGCGGTCAATAAAAGTTGTCCAGAATGGAATTTATTCAAAGCAGAAAACGCCATCACCTCACCTATAAATTTTCCCTCTGGATTGAGCAAGCCATATGGGTATGATTTGGAATCATAGAAGGGGGAAAAATAGTTGACCACTCTTACTACTGAGGCCACATATCCCACCCCATTCTCTGCAGGAGCATATACAATATCATATTTAGCACGAAGCTCTTTCTCCACCTCCTGTGTGCACCTGATCATGGTAGGGGTCAGACAAGGATTCTCAGGGGCAAACTGATATACAGGAATGGGGTCCTCATCCAATCTGTAAATGCTAATAAATGGCTCGTTTTGGGATATAACGTTTGCATGATAAAACGCGTTTCCAGGCTCCAACGATCCCATCCCTGCTCTGAGGGTCCAGTGTACATCAAATCCAGGGCCATCACCCCCAAGCCCCTTGTTGATGCTTTGACTTGCAACGTGGGAATGCAGCATGAAAGAAAGCTATTATCCTCGCTCTTTTTTTTGGATAGGTTTGTATTGAGACTCACCCAGATCATCGGCTTCCACCAAAAAGGGGAGGAAACCAGAGGGAAGCGCTTCAAAATTCAAGAGAATATCACTAGTCAATGATGCGGTGTTTATAGGGGTGGCTGCGGGTGACATCATCTTGGCAGAATTGTCTGAAACCTTTAATTCATTCTTGGGGCTAGGCCCTTGTTCAGTTTCAAATTCAGAAGAACTCAAAGGTTTAGAAGGATAAGATTCCTTCATTTTAAGAGACATTCATGACTTTTTGGCTTCCGTATTTATAGGGTCTGATCTGATGATGGCCAAATTACTTGGCCCCTTCCAGGTGGGGCGGGGAATCAACCCCAAAGGGTTTTGACAAGATGATCGAAGTTGGAAGGGGGTGACTGCTAAATTGGGGAGTTTTGCATCGAAATGTCCAAGGTCAAATGGAGAAATGACATTTTAACCTCATCAGCCAATGGCAAAGCCTGGGCTTCTTTGCAGTATTTATTTAAATATGCTTTCATCAGCTGACCCGCTTGACGCAGCAAAAAGAACTCAATGAAAGAATGGAGGGATGCTCCATCAGGACGACTCTTATCCAAGACCCACTCCAAGCCTCCACTGATTGCCACAAGAGCGGCTGGGTGCAGAATACTGCAAAAACCCAATCAGCCACTTCTGGAGACAACTGGGACAACAGATCACATCCTCACAAAAGTGAACGTGAACCAGACAAATTATTATTTCCTAAAGAGAGTGTTTTGGCTCAAGGGAAGCCAAGGCCTGTTGAATTTCTGAGTAAATCTTGGGAGAAAGGCGTGGAATCGTGACAACAGGATCACAAAAAGTCCAAGACCACCAGGTATGAGCAGGAAGGGTGGGCACTTCCCAATTGGTAGTTGCAAGAATAACGCCGAGATGCACCAAAACAAAACCAAACAAGAAAACTGTGGTGAGCACCATTGTGGAAGTGACAAACGGCCAGCACACCCAGTTTACTAATAACGAAAGTTTTACATGGATAATTCTCATGCTTATATAATAAAAAGGTTGGTTGACTAATGTTAAGAGAGTGTCTGTAACTCTCTCATTCCCAGCAAGGTGGTGTGGGATGAAAACTTACACTGCAAGGGAATTAGCCATTATGAGAATGGAAAATAAGGCACCTCGAATGGTGCCTGTACAAAAGGGACCCAAGGCAAGGGTGTAGAGTGTGATATACAGTACCAGTTAAAACGAGAAACAACACAGCTTGAGTGGACCCCAGAGGGGAGTCCATGATCAAGTGTAAATCGGTGCCAGTAGGCTTGGGTGCCTCAATTTGGAGGGGACCTGAGCGGCCCAAGAGAGCACCAGGGACTTTTGTAAATTGAGATAGTATGTAGTGGCCACCATAGTTGGAGACCTCCTCAAAGAGGTCCGCCCCAAGTTCGCCCAAGGAACCATAAGTAAACGTAAAATAACAGGTAAATTTATTAGAGAAAGTCAACCAACAAGGAGTGTTGGTCGCAAAAACATATTTAAAATGGGTCAGGGTAATTATGGGTCTGTGGAAGTGTGCCCAAGCCTTGACGCTCCAATAGAAAAATGCTTCCATCTGATTTGGTAAAATACACTGAAAGTGCCTTCACTCAAGTGATTGACTGAAGCTGTATTCTACCCAAGCCCATGATTTTGTAACTCTAATGGGATTTGAACCCTCATTCTTCAATTAACCAAATCAATCTGTCTTCATTTGTTATGTAGATCATTCGTATCAGTGCCAGGGCTGAGACAAGGGGCTGGGCTTTTTTCACACCATTAGTACCAAGCTGGGCATATTTTGCTTGTACCCAGCGTTGGTATAAAGTTTTTTCAGGTCAGAAAGAGCCTAAAGTTTAACCTTCTGGGCCTCCTGTCGCCCAGCCTTATCTTTGGCGTTGGTTCCCACTATTAAGTCATCCAACCATGACACACAGGCAGTCCAACTTAAGTAAATTTATTGCCAAATTATTAGTCAAATGTAACCTCTTTAACTCGTTTTTACATAATTGAGGTAAAAATATCACCTGGTGAATTAATAATGATAAAGATTGATCAGATTTTCCATGAATACATAATACTTACTACCTTTTGTTGAGTAAAGGAATTTTACTAATACCAGTATACTTGTTGCAAATGGTAATATTTTTTGTTTTAATATATTAGTATAATTTGTTAACTCTTTTTGAAAAAGGCCACTCCTATGATTTTTAAAATGCTTGTGTTTTCAAATATGATTGTATCCCATTATGTTGAGCTAATCTAACAGCGCTATATAAAGTATTGATATAAAAAGATGTATATCTAGGCATTTATTTAAAATAAATCCTTATTAATTGTTAACTGATAATTCTGAAAAAAATATTATAAAACTTCTAATAAAAAATGTTAGACTAATAATTATAAGTTGGTACTTTTTCTAAAATGAAATGGTAGATATTGCACTGATCTATGTATTTCATATAGATTTTAGATTTACTATAATAATTATATCTATATATGCTAATAACATAAAGCCTTAAATGATAAGTCTCCTTGTAAAAATCAATACAAGAATTATGCTAATTTTTGTAATACTTATAAAAACCCTCAGAAATCTCTTTTATCTTATCAGGATGTTCTTTATATCTAGATTAGTATTTAAAGTATATGTTATTCCTAGTGTATCTGCTTTTAATCTAGAGAAGACAATATTGAGCCAATAAAAACAAATATTAAACAGTACATATAATCTTACAAATGACTACCCTAGTATTGATTATATATTAAAACTTTTATTAGCTCCTAGCTTAGAATCAGAAAAACAGTTAGATCTCAAAATTATGTGTTTCAGCAAAAATAATTACTATTTAACTTACAAAACTTTTAAAACTAAATACTCCTGAAGGCTATGTTGGACCTAAAGTTATAAAGTGAAAATTTTTAACACTTTGCTAAATATAGCCTCTATGTAATAATGCACAATACAATTATTAAAAAAATTTTACAACCATAGTAGCTATAAAGTTAAACATCTTTTTTAATATAATTACTTTAGAATGAGTCATTTGATGCTACCATTTAATGATTTTCAGCAAATTAAGAGTCAACTTAAACATTCTAAAAATTATTAGCTGTCAAGTAAAATACATATTTTTTGTCTAAATAAACTTTTTGATGATATATCAATTATATAGGGCTACCTTTATTTGCAACAGTTTTTATCCATATCAAATAAACTTCAGATTACCAAATTTTTTGGTTTGGGGTAATTGCTTAAATTTTAAGCAATTAGGCTTCAGGAGTTTTGTAGATAGTTATTTTAGCGTAAAGTTGTACTCCAATGTGACTTCCTATAGAATCAATTTAGATAAAAATTATTGGTATTGGGTTTTTTTTGAAGAGGTATACCGTCATGTAAGCTCTCACTTTGAAAAAATCAATTCAGATTTTGATTTATAATCTACTCAATCACCACATTTTTAGACTTGTTAATATCTATAGAGGGTTTTTAGGGGACTTGCCTCACTCACTCTTGCTTTTTTACATTTGATGCTTTTATAACCATTTTTTGTAAACTCAATGATGTTTATCTTTTGCAGATCTTAGTATACCTGACGTGCATCCATGTGTTGGAAGTATTTAGCGCTATGATGGTTCAGACACAATGGAATATATATAATGAATTACAAGTCAATCAATTTTTATTTAACTGAGGCAAGCCAACCAGGGGACAGGCATTACCAAGTATGTGTGGAAAACGAAGATAGATAAAATTGGGCACCCTGGGGTACTAGGTTACCCCTGTTGCCAGCGGGACTGCCAGGTATGGGGGGTTGGTGCACTACTCTGAGGGGGTTTCCCGCTATGGAGCAGGTGTGAAGGAAGGGGTCTGTGCTGAGGAACCAAAGTGGGAACCACGATTCTATGAGCGCCTGTTGCCTTGGCCTCGTATATCCATAGAGCCAGGCTTGGAAGTGCTCCAATAAGTGGACGTGGAACCAGTTGATAACCCCATGGATGGTTGGGACTGTGCCCTTGAACGCATCTAAGGCAATGGTGTGGATTGTCTACATTGCAATGGGTATCATTAGGGAGCGGAGGGTAGATGGGATTGGTGATTCAATCTGGAGCATGAGAAGGCCCTTTAATATAGAAAATTCCTGCTTGTTTTGGATCTTAAGCAGGCGCGCGACTTCCTGCCATATGGCTTTGGTTTGGGGGCATGTTTCTAGGCGGTAATGTAGGGAGCCCTCTCCTCCACATACTGCGCAGGTTGCGTGGAGGGAATTGGAGCAGTCCGCCATCCTATAGGTCCTTCTCAGACAGCGCCAGGCGTTGGCTCTTACCCTCGGCTGTAGGAGTGGGTGGTGCATCATTCTCCACACTGTCTTCTGTGTGGTTAAGTCGTAGGGGATGTCCAATGCATCTAGGTATTCACTAAAGAAATGGTTGGGGTCGTAGAAAGCATGTCTCTCTGGGGATATTTTCTGGTTCTAAATTTGAAGTGGGGGCTGGCTCGTCCCCTTCCCTGCACAGTGCCAGTGTTCTCTACAGTCCATCCCATGCGGCGGATGGTTTGGAGGATGCATTTGAAGTGAGGGGGTGTTCCATGTAGGCCCATTGCGGTAGTGTGTTTAGGAAGGTATGATAGTAGTCTAGGTGGGCTATGTGTGTTGGTTAATTTGAGTGCCTGTGCAAAGTTAGTCCTCGCTCCCCTGGACCAGTGTTTTTGCGGGAGGTCTGTGGCAAGGACTTCCTTTTCCAGGTACCCAGGATGCAGTTGGCGTGGCTCATAAAATCTATTAGTCCCATGCCTCCGCTTGAGCGTGGGCCAAAGAGTGTTTCCATCCATATGTGAGGATGGGATCCGGGCCACAGCCAGCCCTGGATGAGCGAACGGATTAAAGTTATAAAGGTGGGTAAGAAGGCGATTGCATGGGCAGGGTACCATAGTACTGGGAGGATGAGTGAGTTAGAAACTGCTGCTTGCCCCGTTAGTCCTGGGGATCTTCCCTTGAGGGAGGCGACGCGTTTGGATACCTGCTGAAGTAGGTTGCTTTCCATTGTCTCATTGGCATATCTCCCTGTTTCCAGCAATATTCCAAATTGGCGGACAGGAGTGGTGGTGGGAGGTGATGCAAAGGGTAAGATGAGTGGGTTTTTCCTTCATATGGGGGTATGAGGTTCTGATGTTGTAGCCAGTTGTTAGTGTACTTACCTAATAGAATGATTTCTGTTCTCCTTTTGTTGAGCGATGCGTTGCTGACCATGGAGTATTCCTCTAGGGTGCGTTCCAGCTGTCAGGCATCATTGTTGTTAGCTATACCTGCCACGCAGTCATCCTCAAAGGCCAGTATCTTGGCTGTTGGCTGTACTTGTGCAATTATGCCCATGAGGCGTGAGTCAGTTATGTGGAGAAGTGGATCAAAACTAAAAAATAATACAGCAGTGGGCTGAGGGGGTCCCCTTGTTTGAGCCCTCTGTGTGGTGTGATATTGTTAGTTAGGAAGCCAGGGCTGCATACAGCCATGGTTGCAGATTCTGTAAGAAGCATCGCCCAGTTTATGAATCTGGGTGGGAGTTTGAAAGCGTGTAGGCATTCCTTTAGGTAAGGCTAACTAACGCGGTCATATGCTTTTTCCTGGTCTAAGAAGACCAGGGCTCCAGTTGCTTTGGATTGACATATGTTTACAACAGGGTGTATGTTGTTCCATAATGAGCGCCCTGGTATAAACCCTAAACTAGTTGGGTGAAAAGACGTTAGAGGCTATTGCACCTAATCTGGCTGCTAAAATTTTTGCTAAAATTTTTGTATCAGTGTTATCAATTGCAATTGGGGGCCAGTTGCCTAGGTCCAATTTGTCATTAGTTTTTATACAAGGTTATGACATATGATTAATGGCCACCAGGTAGGAGACGTGTTTTCAGCAAGCACTGGTTCATTGACGCCAATAGGAGGGGGCAATTTGCTGAAATATTTTGTAAAATTCGTAGGGTATCCCATCAGGCCTGAGCATTTCCTACGTGGTGCACCGCGGATTGTATCCCAAAGCTCCTCCCATGTAATTTAGGTTCAGTATATTGTAGTCCGGTGGTGTGCTTAGTATTCAAGCAGTTTGTATAAATTTTGTGATTTTTTGTGGGTCTATCAGCATATTGCATTATAAATCGGTGTAATAGTGGTGTTCTTCCGCTTTGACCTCCTCAGGGTCAGTTGCCACGGTGCCGTCAGTCTTGCAGACCTGTGTGCATGCGGGATGATTTGCTGTGGGAGTGGAATTGGCAGAAGAAATATGTCAAACATGTTTCGCCTTCCTTTATGAACTTACCTTTGTTTAATACTTTGACTCTGTGTTGGTGCTCAAAGATGAGGGTGTTTAGTTGGGCGGATATTTCTGCCCATTTGCGTCCCCAGTTGGAGCTATAACTGGATCTTGAGGTGTTTAGCTCAAGGTGGTCCAGTTCCGCCAAGGTGCTCCTGATTGTGGCTGTGTCAGTGGTGTACTTATGTGATGTGAGATGTCAGGTTTTGTTTATTAGTTCCTTTTTGAAATTTGCCCAGGTTACGATGGGATCTGAATTGAATGGGGCTGTGAATTCTGGGTTTGTGGTCTCATGTTCAACCCAGTCAGATATTTTGGGTAATTTTATGTTTTCTAGGTGTAGCTTTCTCCAGGGAGACACCTGTGTGTGGGTTTGGGTCAGCAATAGCTGCACCAAAACAAGTTAGTGGTCAGAAAAATTGACTTTTTTGTTGTAAATTTGGAAATTCTTGATTGTTGGGATTGCGGAACAAGGATGTGATCAATGCAGCTCATTGATATGAGCTCTCCCTCATGTATGTTGGGCCGTGTCATGTAGGGAAGGAGTGGTGATCTGGGGGGGAGGGCATCCTGTAGGCTAAGGGATGCCTTCATTGTGCGGAATTTGATGTGCCCCAGTGGGTATCCCCTGAGGTTAGGCCATCAGTCCGTGTCAGGGTTATCCCAGCAGTTAGAGTCGCCCAACAGGATGGTATCTGGTGGGAGGGTGAGTGTTGGAACGTTTTCTAAAAATTGTTTTCTATTGGCTGTGGTGCACAGTGCATAGATGTATGCTTTTAAGATTGTTTCCTCTTGGCATGTGATTGTTGCTACCAGGACGCGGCTGTGAAGGTATGACGAGGAGTTCGTAATTTTTAATGTTGTGTTATTTTGGACAATCACCCCACAGTGAGACGTCCATACCAATTGTGATGGTGGAACCCTCGCTGACCGGGATCCTTCTTCCCCTTGTAGACAGTGGGTTTTAGGATGGCAAGATGTCTAAAAGGGGTTTTCGCAGGAAGCCCAGCTTTTTGGCTTGGGACATTTGAGCCCTGGCTCCAGAGATGTTTAGCGTCCCTATTGATACTGAGGTGCCCGTGGCTCCTCAGGAGCGGTTGGGAAGGCCCTCTGGCCCTAACCCACCATGGCTCATTTTGGCCATGCTCCACGTCTGTACTCCAACTCTCTCAGTGACAATGTCAGTTCCCTTGATATGACCCAATTTTTCACAGAAATTGTGGTTTTTGGAATTTGCATTATCTTTTCCCGCACGTGTCTCATGATGGTTCAATGTAGGGTGCTGATTGGGTTCTGTTATTTTAGGGTTCAAATTTGTAGAATTGCGCACCACATTTTTGCCCATATTTCAGCTGAATTGTTCCTCAAATTGTGTATGATTGATGTCGCTTGGTGACTCAGTTGAGATGCTGTGAGAATTTTCAAACTGGGCATATTGTTCTGATTGGTTGGCTTGGTGTATATCTGAAATGTCCTCTTGAATTTGTCTGGGTTTGATGGATGATTCCGCGTGTGCTGCCACCTTGGCTGCTGCCCGCTTGCGGGCTTTTTGTGCTGCTTTGCATTGTTTATGTGTTACTGGGTCCACGATGGAGTAAAGTCCATCTTTACCCCAGCGGAATGGGTGGTAGCCATCTGTCATTCTAGAGAAGTTTTTGTTACTTTCGTCCATGGCTTCCTCACAGTAGTCTGCTTTCATTAAGCCCTCCTTCATGGGGCATGTGTGTTCCTTATGTCCTAGTGTACCGCAGTGGTTGCATATAGGTAGTGCGCATTCCGGTGTAACTCAGAATGTGGATGACTGTCCCCTATCCACAAACTGAAACTCTGCTGTGCGGGGGATTCTTGATAAGTCATCTTCCACTTCAGGAACAGGTTGATCATGGCGATAGCTTTGCCTGTGCACATGGTTGGCATCAGGCAAAAACTGTTGTGATTTGAGTTGCATGATTTCTCTGTAGGCTATGAGCCCTTTGTGGAGCTCCTCCTCGATTACCTTATGAGGAAGGTTAATATGGAGTAGTCAAAGGAGATGAACAAAGTTTTCACTTTGTTCCATATGGTGCGCGCGGTGTGCACTATTTTTTTTCCCTTAGGAAGGGCAATTTTGATGCAGACTTTTTCTACGGCATCTGCTTCTTTGCCTGGTTTGTAACCAATATCAATCCAGCCATGGCCCATGTTGTTGGTGGCGACATATACTGCGTGGGGGAAAAGGGAGGGCTGTGCCTCACATGTTTTCTCCCACAGGGTTGGGGACTCATCCCCAAGGAAGATTCAGAGCCCATGTTCCACCTTTGAAAGGGGTTATTTACACTAAATGTACATGTATTGATCTTGTTTTATAGTAAATACCATAAACCCGGATGGTGTCTGAGTTTGTGATTTCATGGCGGCTTGGGTTCCTGGTCCCTCTCCAGGGCGTTTCTTGCCTTTAGGTGCACCGTTTTGTGAACCTCTTGATGCGACGCTCACCCAAGTTGTATTAGATTTATTATTAAAGACTCCCATCTCTCCTGTGTGATTATCAAAAAATTGCTTTTTCAAATTGAATCATAGTAACTAAGGTGATTGTTACAGGAAAGAAAAGCGAATTACAAGTCAATCATAGAATATTAAAAATGTGTTACTAGCTCCTTTGGGTCCGAATTTTAGTTTACACTCAAAATCACATAAGTACTATGTATTGCGTAACTAGAACTGGTTTATACTATAACTTAAGGCCAACTCTGGACCTAGTTTAATGAATTGGTACAAAATTCCCAGATTTAGCTTTCCTTGCTCAATGATACTGATGGTACTGGGGTCACATGTACAGCAGCGCTCCCTCACTCTCAAATGGTCCCATGTAGAAAGTAGCCATTACCCAGTTGTCAATGATAGAGGTGAAACATCTTGCAGCTGTAATATTGATATTTAAATATGAAGAAAATAGCCAGCTTAGCCTAAATTAGCCTTAATCCTTATTTTATTAATTTGGTTCATATATAGTTAATCTTATAGTTTAAGCTTTATTGAGATTGTTATCTAATAGTCTATTTATTAGTAATAGTTACCAATTTTGTAATTAATTTTAATCTAAAGATATGAGAGTGAGGGATTACAATGATATAGTATGGACTCAATGACCACTGCCTCCCAAGTTTAATACTAGAAGATTAACTTTGAGTAGGTGACTATTATGATTGTGTTGGTATTGCGCACAAATGCTCTGAATGAGATATCAAATAGCAAGGAGGTACATGGAGCTCTGGCCTATCAAAACGCTGCACGTGGAGGTATTCTAGGTTTATCCTCCTTGTTAGACATGTGAATGTGCGACTAATTGCTAATAATGCTTTAAGGTTAATCCACAAAGTTGGTAGTAAAAATTCAGTGCTAACTCATAAGAGATTAGAGCCAACTGGGATAATATTTTTACCCCATTTTCTGGCTTAATAGTCCTGATGTCATAGTATGGCTACGATGAACCTGTGTTGGAATCAGCAGAGGTGTTGAGGTCCCTCATATACTGTCTGTAGTTTAATTTAGTTTAGACATCTTAGCTGAAAGCAGCCCCTAATATAGGCTTAAAGTTGGTGCTATGAGGTGAAAATATTTTCTAAAAGTAAGATTGGATGAAAAATATTGAATCCTATACCCCAGGTATGTCTTACCTGCTGTCAACTCAACATCAAAGTTAAGTTGTAGAGAGATAAATCTCAAAAGCTCAAATAGGACAAATTAACATACTACTAGATTTAGCGATATGCTGCTTATAATAAATTTTTCACCTTTCTCATTTCTAGCCTTAAATCACTTTAGAACTTGAAGACAATAGTTAAATTGGGGTTCACGTTTAACCCTACATCTAATTTAAAAAATTTGTATAAAAATTTCTCTTTCACTTCAATAACTAAATCAGTAACAATTTAATTTTCAATAAAGAAAGACAAAAAAATACCGCTCAATTGAGCCAAAACTTACCAATGTTGATTGAATTGACACTCGCTGCCACATCTTGGGGTGGTGAAGCCCGCCATCTGGCGTCTTGAACCATTGCCAAAGCGCGCCTAGGCTGGCTCTAATATCCATCTAAAAGCTACTGGGCGTTATGTCTCCCCTTGGACTTGGCCCACCATCTCACAAGCTCCCAAGCGGTGTTCCAGAACTCTTTGGTGCTCCCGTGGAGCAACTTCATTTTGGCCACCAGGTCAAATATAGGAATCTTTTCTCATACTCTAGTGTGGCCATCTTTGAGATGGCCATGGCAGTTTTTAAACATGATGGCTATATTGGCTTCTGCCCCTCTAAGGGGTACTTTGATCTTGGCTTCCACTCAGAAGCTGATGAAGTGGCAGCAGCCAAGCTGCAATTTGTTTATTAAATCCCTCTCCTCACCATTTGAACCCAGCCCTAGATGAGGCCACTTTGGTGGTCAGTTTTCTGGGTTGCCCTCCCATCTCTTTAATCGTCTCCACCATGAGCTCACAGAAAATTTGGCCATTTACAGCGCAGACCACATGTTGCAGTTTGTAGTTCCAAATAATGTGGATATCTGGAAAGTCATTGCGCCTTTGCAACAATCTGCCCATTTCATAACAATTCTCACCTCATGATTCCCCCGCACCTTGATCAAATAACCACTAATCACTTATTCTGGGTGAGCGTCAAAAATGTCCATGCCATTTGCCTTTTGTGCTTTGAACTTGATCATTTGAAGCTTAAGTTCTCCATTGATTCCACCTCCACCACTTCCGCTGCTCCTTCTTCCATAGTTGGGCCAAAGGCCACTTCACCCCAATTATTTTAATGGGGCTAGATTCTCCCACATCCAACCTCAGGGAAATCTGGCGCAGCTCCCAAAGTGGCGCCCAATCAAAAAACGAATTTTAAAATTTTTAAAAAATAATTTGACTAGATCACTGAATCCTGAGTCAATGGCTAAACCAGTTTCAGCTAAGCTTCCATGGTCAACTTCCACAACCAATCAGCTACTGCCACTGCAAAAATTCTGGCATCTGGCCAAGCGTTGTCTGAGCTAAATCATTCTAGAGCCTCAAATGGATTGATGAGGACAAATGGCCGTATCAATAAAGCCAAACTATGCTTTGAAGGAGTTCTTTTTTGACCTTCCCAATTTGCATCCCCACCTTTTTCGCCCTCAAACGGTTTTCCAATTAATAAAAATATTAATAAAATGGCAGCTGAGGCTGCTCCAGCCCCTTCTAACACCCTACTTCGTCAGCGTCTCCATGGGGTTGATGGAGTCCCTTGTTGAGGGTATTAAATCCCCAAAGTCCCTCATGATTTTAAGGAAGATGCAAAATATGAGATTGAGGAGCTCGCTTTTGGTGCAAGCTGCGCATGCATCAATGCAGCAAAACTTCTCTTTTCGACCCCAATTATCCTGAAACCTGCTGGCGCATCAAGTCAATCACTTTCGTGCCTGCTCTCATCACTTTTGCTGAGCATCAACTTGCACAATACATTGAGGCGATGGACACTGCTGGCCTCATTACTGAAGAAAACCCACAATTATACCTCCTTATGCTACATATCACTGATGCTCCCACCCCAATGTTGTCCGCCATGGTCCACCAGTTAAAGCGGGCGCCAGGCAATAGTTTCCCCAAAGCTTCCTCTCCATCTGATATGGCTTCCTAGGCTGTTAGCTGCGGTGCCATAGTAGGATTTTTATTTATATTATTAAACATTATTTGGCCAATTTGCAAATAAAAATATTTGGAAGATCTCATTTTGGGTTGGGCACCACTGGTGCTAAAAAATCCTTTAAAAACTAACTTTTTATTATTATTACAGTTTTCCTATTTTATTTTAAGTGGTATTCAAAAAAATCCCCTACCCTCTGTAATAGCAGCTAGGAGTTTACAGTCTCTTGACATTGCTGAATTGTTAGATCCTGTGCAAAAAATTACAGTGAAATTAAAACCAGGTAGGATTACAGAACTCTTTTCCATCAGTTCAATTCCCCACTAATTGATTGGAAATATTCCAGGTTGGCCCACCTCAGTAAGAATTTTAAAATTTTCTTTTTAAAATTTACAGAAAAAACTTTTCTTTCCCTAAACAAAATTTTAGTTACAAAGATTCAAATCCAAAAGGCAAATATGTTAATAGCTCATTAAAATGGATAACAATAAAAGAAAAAAAAATCTAATCTGGGCAAAAGCTGTAATAGATAGTGGACAGAACAATGCACCAAGGGTAAGAAACGCACTGAGGGAGGGGCCATGAAACATTTTTTACTCAAAAACCAAGACACCATTAGGGTTTGTGGAGTTTACAACTAAACAAAATTGCATGTTGCAAAATACAATATTCATAATCCCTCTCACCAGTAGAGCATTAGTTTTGACTCTACCTAGGGGTTGTTTCTCCCACCTTATGGGAGAAAGTGAGCGTGTCACAAGCCACCATATTTCCCCATGCAGTGTATGTAACCACTTTTGAAGCTGTTGAATTGCACTTCTGAAGTGGATAGGTAAGTCTCAAAGCTACTTTATGGAATCTCTAATAAGGTATGAAAGATAGTAGATATAAGGTTGTAGATAGACCTATCTTCTGTTATTGAAAGGATTGAATAAGTATATATTTTAAATAGTTCAAGGTTTATCAAATCTTTTCAATCACTGAGCGATCAAATCTTCTGATATCACTTGATTGGGAAAAGCGCAATCGTTCTTGTTAGATTTGATAAAAATAGATTCATTAAGTTCCCCCTCCAATATTATCAGTGAGATATTTGGGGTAAAGTTTCAGGAATGGAAAAATTTGGCGAAATACTGATACTTCCCCCTTCAAGATTTGATTGCAGAGGATGATGAATCCTCAAAAATCTAGGGTGGATACAATTTACAACTATACCCATATCTACATGGACAATTTGAATATCTTAACCCCTTTTGGAATATAACTCAATAAGGACCAGACCAGTTGGATCCTCCTTCTTGGTTCGTCCACAAGGTCAAGAGTGGTAATAAATAACATAATCTCCAATTTGATAAATAGACAAAACAGGTTTATGTTAGTTACTTTTTTGAGTCTCCATTTTGGTAGTTAAATCAATTGATTCCATGGCTTGAGCTTGAAGGCGAATGATCTCATCAGCCAGATTTCTCAAAATTAAATAAGAGATTTCTGGTATACTTTACTCAGGTATTGCTTGAACGCTTGAAAGAACTGAGGGATCTCAATCATAAATAAATCTAAGGGCGACATCTAGATAATTTGGCGATAACTTATTCAGCAGGTATACAAAGCACCAAGTAATAAAGTTCCACCAAGATGGGCCTGTTGAGGCCATCTTCCTTAAAATAGAGACTAAAGTTCCATTGACTTGCTCAATGGCCCCATTAGTTGACAGATGGCAAAGAACAACAAACTGTTGGGAGATATTAAATAATTTTTACAACTCTTGTAAAAGTTGAGCAGTAAAGTTCATTCCATTGTCTGACATAAGTACTTTGGGTCACCCATGTTGGGTGATGATATGGACGTAGAGGAACAAAGCAGTTGCCTTAGTGGAAAGAGTAGCAATTGAAACTGCTTTGATCCATTTAAAAAATGGTCAATTGCCATGATAATATACTGGTGTTCATTTAACCCCCGAGGAAAAGGTCCTACAACATCAATACTTACCACTTCAAACGCTTTAGTCAGTGGAATCACTTATTGCTGATAAGTAGGGCTGTTGCGCCATGACTTTTACAGATATGACATGAATAAGTGTCTCTCAGATGGTTTTAGACATATTGTTCCAATAGTATTGGGTTTTTAACCACTCTTGGGTTTTCTTTTAACCACTATGAACTACTTGTCCGTTTCCTTCCATGCTAGTGTAATGTATTGAAATTGGGTGAAAAAAGAGTAGCCACTTGGACTTGACCTTCTTATTCAAAGATCCTTCCCAAATCAGAATATCTTTAGTAATAGTTTTTAGGAAGGCTCGATCTTCTTCAGATTCTAGATCTCACAACTCAGGCTGTCCAATTAGATTATATAATCGTTCCTCTTTTCCAGAATCCAAGGTCAGTATAGGAAATCAGGATAGGTCATCAACATTTTGATGTTAGGCACCCAAGAGATGTACAATTGAAAAAAAGTAATTTTGCAGCCTTAGGGACCAACTTGCTAATTCTCATCAGGATCCTTCATATTTTAAACCCATCTTAAAAGAAGAATGGTCAGTAACAACAGTAAAATGGTTTCCATATAGGAAGGGTTAAAAGTATTGATTGCTAAAATTGCAACTAAACACTTAAGCTCAGCCATGCTGTAATTTCTCTCAGCCTTGAATAATGTTTTGCTGTAAACCACTTCAGGATGGTCGATCTGCTCTTCAACACACAGGGATAGAATAGCCCCAATAGCCACATTACTTGCATTGGAATGCAAAATAAAAATTTATTAAATTGAGTATGGATCAAAACAGGTGCCTTAGTTATGGAAGTTCAGAGAGTATTAAAAAGACTGTCCCTGAGCTGTGCTCCACTCAAATGACACAACTTTTATGTAATAAATAGAATAAGGGCTCTGTCAAATCAGCAACTATGGGTATAAATTGATTATAGTATCTGACCATACTGAGGAAGACTTTTATGTCCTGCAAGGAGGTTGGAGATGTCATTCATTGAATATCTTAGATTTTATCCAAAAGTGGTTGAATTACTTTAGCCAAAACCTGATGACCTAAGAACTCTATTTCATTCTGAAAAAGGAACATTTGGAGGGTTTGAGCTTTAGTGTTGATTTCTGAATTCGTCTAAAAACTTCTTAAATAAACCAAATGCTCATTAAATTTTTCAAAAACACGGTAATATCATCCAAATATACCAGAACACAAATCAGCTTTAGATTCCATAACATACCATACATGGCCCTTTGGAATGTTGCTGTGGTGTTGATCAACCCTTGTGGCATACAGGTTAGTTCAAATAAGCCCTCACTAGATATTAGGGCACTGTTAGCTCGATCTTCCAGGGCTAAGTCAACTTGCCAGTATCTGCTGGCCAAGTCCATTGCCTAAAAATAGGTTGAGCCAGCTAACAATCGGAGTGAGTCATTGATCCTAGTAAAGGGTAGCTATCTCAACTAGTAATTGCGTTTAATCAGTGACAATACATATCCACCCTATGTGAGACATCCTTCTTTTTCACCAATAACAGAGGTGAGTCCCAGGGACTATTGGAGGGCTTTAATCATCCAGCCTCCTATAGTTGATGTAATTTTTTTGGTGACCTGCGCTTCCTCCACTTTCAACTTACAATAGGGTTTGGCGTAAAAGGGGAAACTCCAGTATCAACGGTATACATTACTCCCTTCATTTTACCAAAATCATAAATATTCTTGGCAAATATGTCAGATTTTTCTTCCAATAAATGAAGTACTTGTTTCTCTTGTTCTGTAGTAAGGCGTTTCCTATTGCAGTTCCCACAGTAAAAATCTTCTGATTGGTTTTCAGCCCAAAGACTTGTATACTTACAAAAAGTTTTAACGTGAAAGATTTGGGATAAGGGAAATAATTTGACATAGGCTATTGGATCTATTTTTGATCTACCATTTTTGGGTCATTGGTAGTTTTTGCCAATAAAACAGGTAACGATCCAGAATATGCATAATCCAATACCCCAGGCCAAGGCATGATCTCTTTAGTAGAAGGGTTTGAAATGCCTTGGACTTGTAATACATGGCTCTTGGGAATAGAAAAATGCAAAAATGTGTCGACAATAACCTGAAATTTTGGCAGTATAATCACAATCTCAGGAGAGAAAACTGGCATTCCTTCATCTATGTCAGCCGTCTTAGAACGCGATTTTACTTGATGACCTTCAACATGATACTGAATGGAATAGGACCTCTTTGATCCCTCTAACAGACATACCCGACGTCTAGTATGTTGAGCATGTTCAGATAAAAACATTGAAGCCCTATACCCCAAAAGGGATAGAGAAGAGTTGGAGTAATTAATAATTCCATCAAATTCCCATACAATTTGAGTCCCCAAGAAAAGGTCATAACTCAGGTTATCATGAACGATTTCAGATACTGTAAAAGTTAACTTCCCAATTTTCAATGGGAGTGATGAAAATGCTCCAACTGATCAAGTACTCTGAGATCCCTGCAGTGCCATATTCTTCATAATGTGAAATATTGGGCATTAATTTAATCCACTTGATATATTTTGATAAGACTACATTCACAGGAGACCCATTGTCAATAATAGCTTTGACATTAACTTGATTCACTCAAAAAATTAATATAGGTGATTACACTTCCAAACTGAGAGGCCAAAGCCAAAAAAGAGGGCAAGGAATAGGAATAATATTTTCTTTATTATGCTCTACAGGATTTTGATGTTCCTGCTGCATACTTTTATCACTATCAAGATGGTAAATGTTATTGGTTTTGTCTTTTTTCTTATATTCTTCAGCTTCATTTTTATAACAACGGTTTTCTTTATGCAAGTATTGGTGATAATAATTACACTGAATAGCTCTATCATTTTCAGGCACTGCATATACTTTAGGACGACTGGGTCTTAGAGAGTCATAGATTTGGGGTTTTCAGTAAATTAAGTAGCAATTTCAATAAAGCCTCCTTTATGTCTAAGATACTTCTGAAGTTCTTTTTTACGCTAATAAGGTAGACTTGCATCTGAGTCCTAGGAGTAAGATCAGACATAAAGGAAGTAATAGAGTCATCCAAATTTAACTGGCCACATGCTACTAAATTCTGAGCCTCCCAATAAAATTGATGAGCGAAGTCTTTATTAATTTCATTTCAATGGAACTGTATGCCCATAAAAGCCTGTTTCTAGGAGGCTAAGGTTTGTTCATTCCCAAATTCTTTTATCAAAGCTTCCTTAACCTGGGATAAGTATAACAAGCCATCAAATGAGGTACCATGATATCTTGGGCTAATTGAGTAAAACAATTAGGAAAATTCATTTTTTGAAGGTCCGTGGCCACACTCAGAGCTATTATATATAAATAGAGGAATAAGATGATACTGCCTTCCAAGGAGCGTACTTATCCTTATATAAAAATCTAAACTCATAAGATAATTTGGTGATAAATCACGAACTCCAGGTTGTTATGATATAGTGGAGTCATAAGAGTTAGAGTCAGAAGCTTGGGAAGAATATTGAGGATAAGAACTAGCTACCTTAGTATGAATTTCGTTAATCTGACGATTTAGTTCAGAATGCCCCACTTTTTCGTCCAGTTTGTGAGATAAATCAAAGATTTGCTCCTGCTATGCATGGTATTTAGTTTCCAAAGTTTTAATCTTAGTTTGAATAATATCCCTTTTAAAATTACAGGCTTTAAAATGATATTTTATTTTTTGCCCATTTACCACTTTATTCAATTTGTCAGATAAGGATTGAAGCGATAACAGGGGATCAATAGTAACCCATTGGGAGTTAAATTACACTACTTGGCAACTTCATAATACTACTCATGCAATCTTTTAATCATGCTTAAAGGATGTCAGCCTGCTGAAAGGACCTTGGATGCCCATCAGCACCAGGGGGTCCACGAGGTCCATCAACACCAGGAGGTCCACGTGGCCCTTCAACCCCAGGTGGCCCACAAGGCCTTTCAACACCAAGAGTACTTGTTCCAACTGAGGACCCATAGCTCTTGAGGTCTTTTCTACTCCACTAACTTGAAAACGAATTATAGATTACAATTGCTCCAATTGGAAGAGAAAATTTTTAATTTCCTCTTAATTTAATTGATTATGGCTTGAGATTCAGGAAAAGGTGTCTATCCATCCAGCCAGAATTTCAGGGACTTGCTTCATTGAATGTGATTCAACAAAGCTATATATTCCGTGATCAAGATGAACAATTTGTCGTTGCACTTCATTAAAAAAATTTTAATTACTAAAAAAGGCGTCACTATTATCTTTACTAAACTTGGAGGTAGACTTAAAGAACTCAGAAACATAATTATTCAAGTATTATAATCCTTTTAAAAACATTAAGCATCCCTTGATGATGCATTCCTACTACTTGTAATGAGTGGTATAAAGTAGGGTGTACAAATTAGTGTAAATAATGCCCAGTACCAATCCTTGGCAATTGAAAAGTTTGATATAAATCCCTCATTTTAGGGTGTACGCATTAGTCTGAGATCAAGTAGAACGGATTCCAGGAATTAGAACACCATCAAGTATCTTATTAATAATGTTTTTTAAAACCTCAGGCTGTATTTGAAAATTCATAATAAAGCTTAATTTGGACCATAAAATTCCAAGTTGGCACGGAATTCCAAAGTAGAATGTACCCTTATGATTTCAGTTCTAGTGGAGCGGACACATTGCAAAATACTGCCTTACTCATAGTCTTGAGACTCTTCAGGCAAAAAAGGAGAATCATTTGTAGTGATTGACGTTTTCACAAGAGAGAAACTCAGAGAGCCCCTTGTAGTGAGAACTACTTATCAAAGTTTCTAATTGCACTTCTAAAGTGGATAGGTATGTCTCAAAGTTACTTTATAATTTCTACAGAAGATATGAAAGGTAGTAGATATAAGATTGTAAATAGACCTCTCCTTTATTATCAAAATCGAATACCTATAGGTTTTGAAGTAGTTTGAGGCTTACAGATCTCTTCAATCGCTGAGTGCATGAAATTTTATGATATCACCTGATTGTGATAAGCATGATCGTTCTTGTAATACTTGATGAGAGTAGATTCATTGAGTCCCCCTTTAATATTTTTGGTGGAATATTTGGGGTAAAAGTTTCAGGAATGGAGGTATTCATTAAAAACCTGACACCACCCATTAAAATTACTGTTGCAGGATTGACATAGGATCAAAAACTGAAGATGAAGCAGACAATTCTGTGGAAGTCTTTGTCAAAATCGACCTCCCTGAAGGCAAATGAGTTGTGTGCACCATGTGCACTAGATGGAACAAAACAAAGACTACGTTTATTTCATTTTTGACTCGCTCCCAAAAAAGCTTAAAAATGGTAATTGAGGAGGTTCTCCGCGCTTTAATCACCAGGTACAGCAATATCTAATAAAGCAAATTGTAGCTGTTCCACCTGATGCAAAACTATGCACAAATAAGGCAATAGCCATAATTAACCTAATCCCTGAGGTAGGCAAAGACCTCAAAAATATCCTGCGCTGAGCGTTGTTTCTCCTCCCCAATGTATTTTCTCAAAAGTGTTCTGCATCACACCAGAAAGCGCACCACCAATTTGCACCCACTGCAATGCCTTGAGATAAAAGATACATGCGACCTGTAAAGGAGAGCCTAATAGCCCCCAACTTCTGTGATGACACTATTGATGAAGACTGAGAAGAAGTCGCCAAAATTATAGACACCAATTACGCCTTCCTCTGGGTGAAGGATGGACAGTACATAGTCATAGAACCAGTTTCACCAAAGGTGCGCAAGATGGCACAGAAGACCTGCAAACGTGCCATGGCAATGGCAGCGTTGCTCACAACCTCCTCTATTACCCCTGGCCAAATACAGGAAGGCATAAGAAATTGCTGAGAATACAGTCTGATCAGATGACTCAACACAAGATAATTCTTGAAGATTATTACAGAAACCCCAAGTGAAACCAATAAATTTTAATTTTACAGGACACTTCATATCCACTTTCAGTGCATAGGTTGGACACACACCTGGGGGCAAACCACAAAACCCTGGAGTGCAACATGAACATCAAAATGGATTACACTTTAGACACTGGCGGAAGAGGTCAACTTAACCTCACTCTTTGGTAAGACCCAAGAAAAAGCAACAAAGGAAAGGGCTCACATACTTGCACAGGTGGAAACGGTCCCATCACCTGGAGCCAATACCAAAAACTGGTGAAAAGAGATAGGACCAGATGGCCCTCCCAACTGATCCTGAGGCGTCGTGGGAACCTCAGTAACTTTAGGGACGCTAAAAATATAGAATCCAGGGTTCAATCATCCCAAGCCATAAAAGTTGGACTTCCTGCGAAATTACCCTGTAGACATCTTGGCCATCCAAGAGCTCCACTGTCTACAAGGGGAAGAAGGATCCTGGTCAGCCGGGGTCTACCATACCAATTATTATAGACATCCCACTGTGCGGTGGTTGTCCATAATCACAAAAAATTAAGAAATTATAGATACAAACTCCTATCTGAATGGCCACGTACTACTAGCAACAATCTCATGGCAAAATGACACAATCATGATAGAAAGCATCTATGCGCTGAGCACCATAGCCAAGAGGAACAAATTCCTTGATATAACCCAACACCTGCCTTTCCCCCAGATACAATTCTGTTGGGCGAATTCAATTTCTGGGCTGACCCCAGCATGGACCAATGGTCTAAGTCTATGAGGTACCTCCCAGGGAACATTGAACTCAGCGCAATAAAAACGTCACTCATCCTGTACAACACCCTCCCTCCCATATCACCATTCCTCCCCAACATGACTCACCCAAATTGCGCAAGGGCAAGCTCATCTCAATGAGCTGTATTGAAATCATCTTCGCCCCAAAATACCACCATTTGATCCTATCTAATTTATCAACCAGAAAGATAGTTTCTCTGACCACTGCCTTGTTTTGGTGCGGGTATCTTCAACCCGCACACATGCACAGTATCAACCTGGAGGAATATGCACCCATAAAACATAAAGCAACCTGACTTATCTGATTGGGCCGAGAATGAAACTGTGACTCCAAATTTGCAACCCCAGTTGTATTGGACCCCATCACTACCTGGGCAGATTTCGAGATCCAATTAATTAAGAAAACACGCCATCCCCCTCGCATAAGTACATCACAAACACTGCTACAATCAAGCGCACCTTGACATATCTGGACCACCTAGAGCTCAACACCCTGAAGACCATCTACAGCAAAAAATGGGGGCGTAGGTGGGCGGAAGTATCTGCCCGCCCAAACGCTTTATCTTCAAACGCTAAAATAGAATCAAGGTATCAAAAAAGTAAGTTTATAAAGCAAGGCGAAACCTGCTCAAAGTACTTCTTTCTCCAATTCCACTCCTGAAGCAACCAGCATTTATGAACACAGATCTGCAAAGAAGATGTCACCATGGCAACCAGCTCAGCAGATGTCTCAGCGGAAGTGCAAAGCTACTAAAACTATACTGTGACACCCCAACTAACCCCAAAAATTAAAAATACTTAAACAGTTCCTGAATTAAAAGTGCACCGCCCAATAACAATTTAATAGATTAAAATGCACAGGAGGGAAAAAACTTTTCTTTCTCGTTGCAAACACTTTTGCAACCCATTCAATTCAGGACTAAATCTAGTTTGATAATCTCATAGAGGGGATTAGTCTGCGCCCATGTCTGGGAGCAGTTGGGCAAGCAAGGCAAGAGGAACAGGCGGAAGGCCCACGGCCTCTAACATTCGAAAACGCCCCGGAGAATCTGGCAGAATAGAAAAAATCTAAAAAAACTGGCGGTCACAATTTCCTTGGAGATACTCGCGTGGCAAGCATGATGCAACCAGTACATCAACACGCCACATTCCCAGCCACTTTTGTCGGTGGAATTCAGAGTCCATGTGTATCTGGACATCCAAAAAACAGCCCTATGGGAAAAATTTTGTGAAGATGTACACAAAATTTTCCTGACTGCGGTGTATGTTGCACCTCACTCCATGTCATGTGGTTGGCTGGACCTAGGTTTCAAAAGCAAAATAGCAGCAGATGAGGCTGCAGCGGTGCGCATAGTGGTCAACCTCCCCAAAGGGCAATGGGTCATCGAAACTAAATGCACCAGATGGACAAAATCAAACCAAATTTTCCTCACGTTTGACTTTTTGCCTACTACAGTAAAACGTGACATTTTGGAGCAACACCTGAAAGATGGTCTCGCCATATACGGCGAAATATAATCTTTTTGAAATGCAAAGTTTCACGCTGATGCCACACCTGTGCACTGGCAAAGCCATCGCAGTTCTGACCCCAACTGAGGAGATCACGAAGGACCTAACCCAGATCCTGCACTCCATCTTTATTGACATCGCAGGGCACACCACCCACCCATTCTGGGTAACCGTGGACAGCGCGCCCCCCATTTTTCACCCACTGTGACGCATTTGGCCATAAGGCGCACGCATGCCCCATCAAAGAGGGCGTCACATTCCAAGAGCACCCCTTGGTGGCCATGGCCAGCGGAGAGGCGCACTACAAACCAACTGCAAGCACCAAGGAGGCTTTCCCGTGGGGAGCACAAGGCTGCTACCTATTGGTAAAGCCCATCTCCCCGCAGGAGCGGAAGAAGGCCAAGCAGGCCCATAGGACCGCGGCCAAGGAAGCGGCCAAGGCCACCACCACCATCCCACACTTACAACGCCAGGAGGACATGGAGACCTTCGCGGCAGAAGCAACTCAGGAATCCATCACCCAATCAGATTGGGAGGCCCATGCTGAATGGGCCACTCAATCTGAGGATCTGATGGGAGATTCAATCTCACCCAATCGCTGTACCCAATCCCCAAAAAACTGACTTGGGACCTATCCCAACCAAAAAAATTTTTTTGCCCCACCCGACGGTGCACCAAACTTATCTGCACCGCGAAAATTTTGTCCGATGTCAGGAAAACAAAAAGCGAAGGCCAAAGCCAACGTAACTCTTTCCACAAAAATTAACAAAAACCTCAATAGCGTTGCTGCTAATACCCATGCTGCTGTGAAAGCCCGTGGGGACCTGGAAGAGGCTGGTGGGTTTGGGGGCCCACCCCCTTGTACCTAAGGTGCGATGGGGGAAACCTTCACTCTAGGGATGCTGAATATCGCCGGACTCAAGGCCTCACAATCCTGGGCTAGGAAACTGAGTTTTTTACAAAACAATTTACCCGTGGATATCCTGGCCATCCAGGAGTCCCACTGTCCACGAGGTTCCGAGGAAGCTTGGAAAACAATGCTCCTACCATCCCTATCCTTTTGGTCAAAGCACTGTGGGGTGCTAATTTGGAAAAACAATTTTTTCAAATTTACATCTTCAGAAACATTCCTAATTGGCTGAGTGCTCATTGTCACCTTCTCATGGGCCGATGTTGCACACACAATCTTCAACATTTATGCCCCAAATGGTGCACATGAGCATTGGGAATTTTTCTCAAATGGTCAAATCCCTCCCGCTACCCCCCAATTCTTTCCTAATTGGTGACTTGAACTGTTGGCTAACCTCACCAACGGACCGGTGGCCGCCCTCACCCCACACCCCACAGGGTCACGTAGAACTACGCGTTCTAAAAGCCACCCTTGGGTTAATGGATGCGCTGCCGCGACATGCCCCTCTGCTTGAAAACATGACGCGTCCCCATGTCCATAACGGCCAATTAAGGTCCATGACCCGCATTGACCTTATTCTAGCACCAGCGAAATTCCAACCCCACATCTCCCACTTCAAAACAACAAAAATGGAATTCTCTGACCACCGACTGGTCTCAATAACATACCACTTACCTGTCACAGTTGCAAAGGCCCCACATTGGTGCAAAATCCGCCCCCTCAGAGCTTGCGTCGCCAGGATTTTCCATGTGGGTGGAAGAGGCAACTTTGACAAAATCGTTTGTTGCACCATTTTGCGTGGACCCCATTTCCACATGGGCAACTTTCAAAGAAGACACCATCCGCCACTATTGCCATCTCTCATCCAGACGCTCACGAGCCACATCGGCGGTTATATCGCGCACACTGGCGGAATTGGCCCACTTGTAGTCCAACGTTCCAGCCTCAGGATATAGCCCAGCATGGGGCCAGAAGTGGGCGGAGGCAGCCGCCCACCTCAACGCACTTGAAAGGCAACACAAACATTGGGTTTGTGTCCAATACAGGGCCATACACATCACTAAAGGCGACAAGTGCACCGCATACTTCTTCAAAAAAAATTTTGCACCACTCCAGAGCATGGCCTGCACACAGGTGCGAAAATTGGATAATTCTATTGTGGACACACCGGCTGAAGTGGCAATTGAAACGCAAAGATATTACTCTGATTTATACTGAGCTGAACCAATTCAGCCAGCTGAAATGGCAGAATTTCTTGACTGAGCTCATATCCGCACCATGTTCCAATACCCAGAAATAATGAATTTAATTACTCCGAACGAATTATGGACTACCATTCATGGTGTGCCAAACCAAAAATGCCCAGGCCCAGATGGCATTCCATATAAGTTCTATAAAAGATATTTTAAATATATATCCCCATTGCTGCTAGCCTCACTCAACCAAAGCCTGTTGGAAACGCGCCTCCTACCAGGAGGACATGAGGCCTTTACGGTCACACTCTTCAAGAAAGGGGATAGGCTAGACTTAGCCAACTGGCGCCCCATTTCTCTAACAAACACAGACACCAAAATTTTAACCAAAATCGTGGCTAACCGTTTAGGGACTGTAGCATCTGCCACCATCTCCCCAGAACAATTTGGTTTCATCCCCAGAAGGTCGATTTGGGATAACGTGCACTTAGTGGCTAATGTGTGTCAGTCCACAGCCTCTGGGGCACTTGTATTCTTGGACCAATAAAAGGCCTATGATAGAGTAAACTAGGAATACCTTAGGGCCTGCCTCCAACAATTCCGCCTACCTCCCCGCTTCATTAACTGGGTGATGCAGCTCACGGAATCTGCAACAATGGCAGTGCGTGGCCCAGGTTTCCTAACGGAAGTAGTCCGTCCTCAAAGGGGCCTATGACAAGGGGACCCCTTGAGCCCACTCTTATACAACTTCAGCCTTGACCCACTACTGCGAGATGTGAATGCCCATCTCACTGGGGTCCATGTGCCAGGCCAAACCCCAGTCAAGATGATGGCATTTGCAGATGATTGTGTGGTGGGGGTGTCTAATAACAAGGATGCACGTGCTCTTGAAGCCCTCATCCAGGAATATTCCCGGGTAAGCAACGCGGCACTGAACGCCTCCAAAACCGAAATCATCCTCCTTGGTTGGTTTCAGAACTGCTGGGCCCCAGCAAGTAGTTCCCAACCCAGCCCATCTGCTCGCCCACATCCACGACTTACTAACTCAAAACACACCGCTCCACTGGTGCTCCCCTTTGTGCCACGACCTACCATAGGACCGGTACGCCATCTGGGCGTGTGGTTGGAGGCAGATGGATACGCGTCAGCAGTAATGGAGTGCCATATACTGGACAACGTGACGAAGCGAATCGCCTCTCTCAGAGCCCACCCTACTACCCTCACTGGCAGGGTTGTTCTTGCCAACTCTATGCTCCTATCCAAAGTCTGGTTCGGAGCCCACGCCATCCCCTTCTCCCCAAGCTTCTTCAAATCCCTGTATGCTTTGCTACAAGGTTGGCTTTGGTCAGGCCGCCCTCCACCAGTACAGCTAGAGGTCATGTTTGGCCCTCATCATCATGGTGGCATAGCCTACTTGACTTCAAAGCCCATGCCACCAAGATCCTGGGCACCTGGATTGCGGCCGTCACCGCTCCTACACTCCCATCCCAACACTGGTCCTGCGCAGCCCGCTCCAACTTCTCCTGAGCCTTGGGCCTCAACAATCCATCAAAACCCCACTCCCTGATGAATTACCTCGCATCACACACATCAGCCACAGGTCCTCACGGGACCAAAACCCACTACAAACGAATCCTACTCTCCATGCAAAGCACAGAGTGGAGAATTCGTATTAGTGGACATACAACCCGAAGAGGCCGCCCCTCTCCTCAGTTCACACAAGAGGTACAGGGCTACCCATCCATGATGGCGTGATCCCCATTCGACCCCAAGTCCTATCCAGGGTGGACTACCTGGACATGATGGACATCCCTTATTCCACTGAGACCCAAAAGACTATCTGGAAATACGCACACCATCCTCTGTTACAGCCTCAAGTCCGCTCCCATGTGTGGCGCTGCCTGAGGCGGGTGTATCGTACAGCTGAGCGCTCTAATGCTTTACACTCATCCTGTGTCATGTGTGGCCAGTATGGAACGCTGTTTCACCGCCTGGAGAAGTGCCCCACCTATAAAGTGATATGGTGCGAAGTATAACGTCTGCTAGGCCAGGATCAAACACATCCCTTCAGTCTGTCAAGAGATATGTTTGCTTCATCAATGGCCTCCCCCCTCCCACCCTCCCTCTATGCTCTGGTGGTTGCAATCGCCATGTGGACTATCCACACGATTGTCTTGGATGCCATCGCCGGATCCATCCCCACCCTCCCTGAAGCTGTCCACAGATTCCGGTCTCATTTTGGTGGATCACTTTCAAGTGTGGATGTTTGGATATCTCCCACCGCATCGCCGACAGCTGGTCTCCTCCTGGTTCCCAGTCTGGTTCATCAAATCACACCCCTTTCTCCACACGTGCTCAATAGTGGCTACGTCCCCTACACACGTCCCCTCCCCCTTCCCATAAGTGGCGTTCCCGCTGGCAACAAGAGATAGCATCGCTTCTCTAGGGGTGCCTCCCCTGGTACAAAGTATTGTCTCGTCTGAGTCATATTTGGAAGTGTCCATCCCATGGTCGGCCTTCCCTGCAATAAATTCAAAATGCACAGGAGGAGGAACTTTTCTTTCTCGTTGCAAAAACTTTTGCAACCTATTCAATTCAAGACTAAATTTAGTTTGATAATCTCATAGAGGGTATTAGTCTGCGCCCATGTCTGGGAGCAGTTGGGCAAGCAAGGCAAGAGGAGCAGGCGGAAGGCCCGCGGCCTCTAACATTCGAAAATGCCCTGGAGAATCTGGCGGAATAGAAAAAAATCTAAAAAAACTGGCGGTCACAATTTTACCGGAGATACTCGCGTGGCAAGCATGATGCAACCAGTACATCAACACGCCACATTCCCAGCCACTTTCGTCGGTGGAATTCAGAGTCTGTGTGTATCTGGACATCCAAAAACAGCCCTATGGGAAAAATTTTGTGAAGATGTACACAAAATTTTCCTGACCGCAGTGTACGTTGCACCTCACTCCATGTTGCGCGGTTGGCTGGACCTAGGTTTCAAAAGCAAAATAGCAGCAGACAAGGCTGCAGTGGTGCGCATAGTGGTTGACCTCCCCGAAGGGCAACGGGTTATCGAAACTAAATGCACCAGATGGACAAAATCAAACCAAATTTTCCTCACGTTTGACTTTTTTGCCTACTACGGTAAAACATGACATTTTGGAGCAACACCTGAAAGATGGTCTCGCCATATATGGCAAAATACAATCTTTTAAAAATGCAATGTTTCACGCTGATGCCACACCTGTGCACTGGCAAAGCCATCGCAGTTCTGACCCCAACTGAGGAGTTCATGAAGGACCTAACCCAGATCCTGCACTCCACCTTTATTGACATCACAGGGCATACCACCCACCCATTCTGGGTAACCGTGGACAGCGCGCCCCCCATTTGCACCCAATGTGATGTGTTCGGCCATAAGGCGCATGCGTGCCCCATCAAAGAGGGCGTCACATTCCAAGAGCACCCCTTGGCGGCCATGACCAGCGGAGAGGCGTGCTACGAACCAACTGCAAGCACCAAGGAGGCTTTCCCATGGGGAGCACAAGGCTGCTACCTATTGGTAAAGCCATCTCCCCACAGGAGCGGAAGAAGGCTAAGCAGGCCCATAGGGCCGCGGCCAAGGAAACGGCCAAGGCCAACACCACCATCCCACACTCACAACGCCAGGAGGACATGGAGACCTTCGCGGTGGAAGCAACTCAGGAATCCATCACACAATCAGATTGGGAGGCCCATGCTGAATGGGCCACTCAATCTGAGGATCTGATGGGAGATTCGATCTCACCCAATTGCTGCACCCAAGCCCCAGTTGAAACTGACTTGGGACCTATCCCAACTGAAAAAAAAATTTTTGCCCCACTCGATGGTGCACTGAACTTATCCGCACCGCAAAAAATTCGTCCGACGTCGGGAAAACAAAAAGTGAATGCCAAAGCCAATGCGACTCTTTCCACAAAAATTAACAAAAACCCCAATAGCGTTGCTGCTAATACCTGCACTGCTGTGAAAGCCCATGGGGACCTGGAAGAGGCTGGTGGGTTTGGGGGCCCACCCCCTTGTACCTAAGGTGCGATGGGGGAAACCCTCACCCTAGGGATGCTGAATATCGCCGGACTCAAGGCCTCCCCGTCCCGGGCTAGGAAACTGAGTTTTTTACAAAACAATTTACCCATGGATATCCTGGCCATCCAGGAGTCCCACTGTCCACGAGGTTCTGAGGAAGCTTGGAAAACAATGCTCCTCCCATCCCTATCTTTTTAGTCAAAGCACTGTGGGGTGCTAATTTGGAAAAACAATTTTTTCAAATTTACATCTTCAGAAACATTCCTAATTGGCTGAGTGCTCGTTGTCACCTTCTCATGGGCCAATGTTGTGCACACAATCGTCAACATTTATGCCCCAAACGGTGCACATGAGCATCGGGAATTCTTCTCATCAGTCAAATCCCTCCCGCTACCCCCTGATTCTTTCCTAGTTGGAGACATGAACTGTTGGCTAACCCCACCAATGGACTGGTGGCCGCCCTCAACCCACACCCCACAGGGTCACGTAGAACTACGCGTTCTAAAAGCCACCCTTGGGCTAAGGGATGCGCTGCTGCGACATGCCCACTGCTCAAAAACATGACGCGTCCCCACGTCCATAATGGCCAATTAAGGTCCATGACCTGCATCGACCTTATTCTAGCGCTGGCGAAATTCCAACCCCACATCTCCCACTTCAAAACAACGAAAATGGAATTCTCCGACCAACAAATGGTCTCAATAACATACCACTTACCCGTCACAGTTGCAAAGGCCCCACATTGGTGAAAAATCCGCCCCCCCGAGCTCGCGTTGCCAGGATTTTCCACGTGGGTGGAAGAGGCAACTTTGGCGATATTGTTTGTTGCACTGTTTTGTGCGGACCCCATTTCCAAATGGGCAACTTTCAAAGAAGACACCATCCGCCACTATCGCCATCTCTCCCCAGACGCTCATGAGCCACATTGGCAGTTATATCGCGCACGTTGGTGGAATTGGCCCACTTGGAGTCCAACATTCCAGCCACAGGATATAGCCCTGCATGGGGCCGGAAGTGGGCGGAGGCAGCTGCCACCTCAACGCACTCAAAAGACAACATAAACATCGGGTTTGTGTCCAATACAGGGCCACACGCATCACTAAAGGCGACAAGTGCACCGCATACTTCTTCAAAAAAATTTTGCACCACGCCAGAGTGTGGCCTGCACACAGGTGCAAAGTTCGGATAATTCCATTGCAGACACACCGGCTGAAGTGGCAATCAAAATGCAAAGATATTACTCTGAGTTATACCGAGCCAAACCAATTCAGCCAGCTGAAATGGTGGAATTTCTCGACCAAGCTCATATCTGCACCATTTTCTGATACCCGAAATTAATGAATTTAATTACTCCAAATGAATCATGGACAGCCATTCGCGGTGCGCCAAACCAAAAATGCCCAGGCCCAGATGGCATTCCATATGAGTTCTACAAAAGATATTTTAAATATATATCCCCATTGCTGCTAGCCTCACTCAACCAAAGCCTGTTGGAAATGAGCCTCCTAACAGGAGGACAAGAGGCCTTTACTGTCACACTCTTCAAGAAAGAGGATAGGCTAGACTTAGCCAACTGGTGCCCCATTTCTCTAACAAACACAGACACCAAAATTTTAACCAAAATCATGGCTAACCGTTTAGGGACTGTAGCATCTGCCACCATCTCCCCAGAACAATTTGGTTTCATCCCCAGAAGGTCGATTTGGGATAACGTTCACTCAGTGGCTAATGTGTGTCAGTCCACAGCCTCTGGGGCACTTGTATTCTTGGACCAACAAAAGGCCTATGATAGAGTAAACTGGGAATACCTTAGGGCCTGCCTCCATCAATTCCGCCTACCCCCGCTTCATTAACTGGGTGATGCTGCTTACGGAATCTGCAACAATGGCAGTGCGTGGCCCAGGCTTCCTAACGGAAGTAGTCCGCCCTCAAAGGGGCCTGCAACAAGGGGACCCCCTCAGCCCACTCTTATAAAACTTCAGCCTTGACCCACTACTGCGAAATGTGAATGCCCGCTCACTGGGGTCCATGTGCCAGGCCAAACCCCAGTCAAGATGATGGCATTTGCAGATGATTGTGTGGTGGGGGTGTCTAATAACAAAGATGCACGTGCTCTTAAAGCCCTCATCCAGGAATATTCCCGGGTAAGCAACGCGGCACTGAACGCCTCCAAAACTGAAATCATCCTCCCTGGTCAGTTTCAGAACTGCTGAGCCTCAGCAAGTAGTTCCCAACCCGGCCCATCTGCTCGCCCACGTCCATGCCTTACTAACTCAACACACACCGCTCCACTGGTGCTCCCCTTTGTGCCACGTCCTACCATAGGACCAGTACGCCATCTGGTCGTGTGGATGGAGGCAGGTGGATATGCGTCAGCAGTAGTGGAGTGCTGTATACTGGACAACGTGACGAAGCAAATCGCCTCTCTCAGAGCCCACCCTACTACCCTCACTGGCAGGGTAGTTCTAGCCAACTCTATGCTCCTATCCAAAGTCTGGTTCAGAGCCCACGCCATCCCCTTCTCCCCAAGCTTCTTCAAACCCCTGTATGCTTTGCTGCAAGGATGGTTTTGGTAAGGCCACCCTCCACCAGTATGGCTAGAGGTCATGTTCGCCCTCATCATCATGGTGGCATGGGCCTGCTTGGCTTCAAAGCCCATGCCGCCAAGATCCTGGGCACCTGGATCGCGGCCGTCACTGCTCCTACACTCCCCACCCAACACTGGTCCCGCGCGGCCCACTCCAACTTCTCCCGAGCCTTGGGCCTCAATAATCCATCAATCCCCACTCCCTGATGAAATACCTCGCATCACACACATCGGCCACAGGTCCTCACGGGACTAAAACCCACTACAAACAAATCCTACTCTCCATGCGAAGCGCAGAGTGGAGAATTCGTTTATTGGACATACAACCCAAAGAGGCCGCCCCTCTCCTCAGTTCACACAAGAGGTACAGAGGCTACCCATCCATGATGGCGTGATCCCCATTCGACCCCAAGTTTTATCCAGGGTGGACTACCTGGACATGATGGACATCCCTTATTCCATTGAAACCCAAAAGACTATCTGGAAATACGCACACCATCCTCTGTTGCAGCCTCAAGTCCGCTCCCTTGTGTGGCGCTGCCTGAGGCAGGTGTATCGAACAGCTGAGCGCTCTAACGCTTTACACTCATCCTGTGTCGTGTGTGGCCAGTATGGAACGCTGTTCCACCGCCTGGAGAAGTGCCCCACCTCTAAAGTGATATGGTGCGAAGTATAACGTCTGCTAGGCCAGGATCAAACGCATCCCTTCAGTCTGTCAAGAGATATGTTTGCTTCATCAATGGCCTCCCCCCTCCTACCCTCCCTCTATGCTCTGGTGGTTGCAATCGCCATGTGGACTATCCACACGATTGTCTTGGATGCCATCGCTGGATCTATTCCCACCCTCCCTGAAGCTGTCCACAGTTTCCGGTATCATTTGGTGGACCACTTTCAAGCGTGGATGTTTGGATATCTCCCACCGCGTCACCAACAGCTGGTCTCCTCCTGGTTCCCAGTCTGGTTCATCAACTTAGACCCCTTCCTCCACACGTGCTCAATAGTGGCTACGGCCCCTTCACACGTTCCCCTCCCCTCCCCATAAGTGGCGTTCCCGCTGGCAACAAGAGATAGCATTGCTTCTCTGGGGTGCCTCCCCTGGTACTATGTTTTGTCTCGTCTGAGTCATATTCGGAATTGTCCGTCCCATGGTTGGCCTTCCCGCAATAAATTTAAAATTTAAAATGCACAGGAGGAGCTCTGGGACACAGTTCGCTGTGCACCATGTAGAAATGTCACAGGGCCTGATGGGATACCCTATAAATTTTATAAAAAATATTTCAAGCAAATTGCCCCCACTTCCTGGCGTCAATGAATCAGAGCTTGATGGAGACCACCTACTAGTAAAACGACATGACGCCTATGTCATAACCATGGTCAAAAAGGCTGATAAACTTGACCTGTCCAACTGGCATCCAAATGCATTAACAAATACAGACACAAAACTTTGAACTAAAATTCTAGCCAACAGACTGTGAAAAACAGCTTCCAAAAAACTTGTCCTAAAACCAGTTTGGGTTCATACTCAGGAGATCTTTCTGGACCAACATACACACCGTCGCCAATATCTGCCAATCTAAATCAATCAGTGCTCTGGTATTCCTAGACCAGTAAAAGGCATATGACTGCGTCAGATGATCATACTTGAAGGAGTGCCTGAAAGCCTTCAATCTCCTAACTAGATTCATAGACTGGGCCATGCTTCTAAAAGTTTTAGCCTCCATGGATTTCTGCGGCCCTGGCTTCCTGACTGACTTAATAAAATTGTGCAGAGGGCTCAAGAAAAATGGATCCACTCAGCCCGTTGCTATACAACCACAGCATAGATCTACTCCTACGAGTTACTGACTCACGCCTTTTGAGCATCACAACACAAGGTTAACCAGCAGTCAAGTTACTGGCCTTTGCAGATTACTGCTTGTCTGATATAGCTAGTAAATGAGTTTCCTGGAATTTGGACTACACCCTGGAGGATTATTCTAATGTGAGAAATGCAACGCTCAACAAAAAGAAGACGTAAATTTTCATAATAGGCAAGTACACAACCAACTGGGCTACGGTACCCAGACCACTAAGATCCGCATGAAGGAGTGGCCCAATCATCCTTCCATTTGCATCACTTCCCTCAACCAACCCTGTCCACCACCTTATGATGTATCTGGAAACAAGGGGTACGCCAATCAGACAATTGAGTACAACCTGCTACAAAGAATGTCCAAATGCATTGCCACCCTTAGGGCGGTCTCCAGGGCTAACAGGGCGAATAACGGTTGCCAATTTACTAGTTTTCTCAATCCTGTGGTTCACTGGCTACGCCATCTCATTCTCACCCTCATTCATCTCAATGGTCTACGCCTAAATTCAAGGATGGCTGTGGCCTGGATCCTGGCCACCTGTATGCATGGAAGTGATCTACAGCTCATGCTCAAGCGGTGGCATAGGCCTAATAGACTTTAAGGGACACGCCAACTGCATACTAGGTAACTGGATAGAGGAAGTCCTAGCCCCGTACCTTCCATGCCAACACTGGTCCAGGGCATCAAATGCCAACTTTTACAGGCAAATAAACTGTACAACCCCTACAACTCATCCAGACTTCTCACATATTTCACAAACCACCCCAATGCCGCTAGCCCACATGGGACCTCCACTCACCTCAAACGCCTCCTCCTCACAATCCAGCACTTAGGAGGGACAATCACAAAAAGGGCACTAGTCAGGGAAGGGGAAGACCCAGAGCTAATTTCATATTAAGGAATCAGGACCACAACCCCTAGAGGGACATACACGATAAGGTTCCAGCCATTGCAAGAATTGACTACTTGAAAGCCGTGGACATCCCTTATGACCTCACGATACAAAAGGCAATATGAATCTAACTCATCATTCACTCCTCCAGCCAAGGGCAGAAAGAACCTGGCGATGCCTCAGACAAAATTACAGAAAAGCGGACTTCTCCAACACTTTTCATCCAACATGTGCAGTGTGTGGTGGGTATGGTACCCTACATCACCGCCCTGAAGCATGCCCACCATCAAGAGCCATATGGTGTGAAGATGCGCTTCTGTTTAAAATCTATGACGACCTGGAGCTATCAATCTCCAGAAGCCTCCTCGTGCTTCAACTTGAGTCCCCTATACCACCTAAGCTCTACTCCCTCATAGTCGCCATTGCATTGTGGAATATATAAACAGTCTCGCTGGATTCCTTCAAGGAACCAATGCCAATCATTCACGGGACAGTCAACTGATTTTACCTACAACTACTGGAGCACTTCCAATCCTGGATCTATGGATACACGAAGCCAAAGCAACTAAGACTCAGTGAGTTATGGTTCCCAGTCTGGTTTGTGCACGAAGACCCCTTCTTACACCAGTTACATTATAGGGAAAACCCCACGGAATAGGATACCCAATTCCCACCACACTTGACGGTACTGGTTGACAACAGGAGTAGCTCGTCTACTCTGGGGTGTCTCATAATTCACACTAGCATCTACTTCCCCTCCCCAACTCATTTCTAGCTTATACAGGTAGTGCCTGCCACTTGGTCGTCCTAAAATGATTAAAATAAAAATAAAAAATTTACAGAAAAGACAAAAATCCAAAAAAAGTTGCAATTAAGGTTAATTAGTAACAATTGCTGACAATATTAGTAGATAAATTTGGTTGTTACTGAGTATCTGAGAATGGAATTTATAATTTGAATTGTTTGAGATGATGCACTCAGCAAATAAGGGCTTTCTCTGGAGCTACCAAAGCGTTTTAATGCTTGTTATGATGGTAGTTGGTAGAGTAACCTGGGCAATACAGACTTCAATAAATTGGTAATTGGTCCTTAATACCAAGTGATGGCCGCTAGTCCATAAAGTTTGACCTACATGGGTAGACTAAGGTATTTGAACCCGCTCTATTTAGAAGTCAGCCTAATATGGTTAGATTCTTATGGGGCAAATAACGCCACTTATTGTGTAAGCTGAAAAGTTGAGCACTGAACTATTAAATATAAAAACATTTTGTATTTCTAACAAAAGATATAATCTGGACAGTTAGTATTATTTTATATTTTATTTTTATTTAAAGATTTAAAGGTATTAGTTGCCCTTGTCTATTTCTTAAAATAGGTAAGAGTATACCTGAGTGGGGTTGTAACAACTTATAAGTAAGACTTGACTGTATAGTCGTCTCCATACAAATAGCAATCTCATTTATCATTACAACTAAGTCTAAACCTGTGCAGAAAGCCTACAAAGAAAGTTAACACTTGGTGCGCACTACAGGGGCAGTATAGTATTTCAAAATTACTCTGTAGCATGTCATCCATATTGAGCGAGAACTTGCAGTTATGCAAGGAGCTGGAGAGCGTTATCCAGAATAGCTTAGTATGGCAACCCAGGATGAACTAACTATAGCCAAAGAACGATTGCAAAGTTGGAAGAATCCCTTGATCCTATTGAAAAAAACAAATAAATTTATTTGAGAAATCACAAATTAAAAATTTAAAATTACTAAAGATCCATTAATGCTTAAGGTTGAATTCAAATCTGAAGTCAGAAGAAATTTTATTATGTGAGAAACATGTACAACCCTTGAAACAATTGCAAGAGATGGAAAAACATAAAATTACTTTCATAAATTGGAAATTAAAGTGAATGACAATGACTTATTTGATTAAGTAAAAAATGTGGAGATATTCAATTTTCAAAAGATATGCCTAGTGCTTTTGATGCTGTTTTTATCAGTTCTAAACTATAAGCCAATATCAAAATGGGATTAAAGCTGTAAAAACTAGTATAGAAGTTGAGGAAGTCAAAAAGAAGGAGATAGAGATTACTTTATTTAGTAAGGGATTTATTATTTATAAAATGAGTTGGCATGCAATGCTGAGTATACCTCCTTAGTTCCTCATAGTCAGGATCTACCAAGTCCTTCCAGATTACTGCCTCGTTGACGCTTTTATCATTATCTTTCAGCAATTTCCTTGTGAATGCATTAATTAACTTAATCCCCTTTGTGGTTTAGGAATCTGGGGCACTAATACAGAAGTCATCTTCATTGATTTCTATGCAATTGATGATTCTTTATTAATTTTCCCTAAGTTAACCTCAGTAGCAAGTTTAGATCAAGTGGGATTGAGAATTGGTCTATTATGATTTGATTTGTAAGCTGGTATATTGATTTTTTTTCTTAACCCTGATAACGCCCTCATAAAATCCTGTCAGAGGGGAACATATGATCATAGGAATCAGTCATGAACTTAATTGATCACTTCCCTTGGGTAACGTCAGCAATAGAGTACCTTATAATTCACCTTATGTATTATGCAGTAGGGCACTAACTATAGGACGTCGAGCTTATTCTGTTGGCCTTCAGATCATGGTGATAGAAAAGAACCAAGTCTCCTAGATGGAATGTCAGCAAGAAAGGTCAGCTTATATTAGAAGAACGTATCCTTGGCGTTGGTGGTGATAATTACTTGAGTAGCCAGCGCCTGTAGTTAAGTAAAATTAATCCATTAAGGCTATCATTATTAGCTCAAAGTTTTCTTGCGCTGATGAATAAAGCAGGGATGCACGCTACTTGGCAGCTAAGAGGCTCTCCAATATAAAGCTTCAAAGGAGACATCTTGAATATGCTATGGTGACTTATCTGATACGCTAGTAGAGCGCTAGGCAGATAGTTGTTCCAGCGCATATTATTGGATTGGCCATCTTCTGCAAAATATAAACAAGAGTTCCGTTAGTGCGTTTTAGTTCCCCATTGTTTGACAGGTTAAACAGGGCAGTAAACCTTTAGTTAGTATCAAAAAGGTTTATTCTTAACTACCTGTGAGGTGAAGTTAAGTCCATTGCACAAAAGTAAAGTTTGTGAATATCTGTTTTGAGTGAAAATGGATCAAATGAGGAATAAGGCCATAGTCTTTACAGTGTCAGCTGAGACAGAATTTCCTTACCCTAATTGGTCAAGTGGTCTATAGCTAATATGATACACTTAAAACTATGTAAACCAATGTGCAAAAGCATACAACATCAGTATTGACACATTGAAGGGATCAATGAAGCCACAACTGATTGCTGATATTGAGGGATGGACCAATCTTGTGTGTAATAAACAAATGGCCTCAAAAAGATAATTTGATGTCTCAACCATCTGATCCCAATAGCAGTGTTTCTTAAACCATTAGTGAGTATTTCTTTACTGCATAATGTCCCACAGGTGAATAACTATCAATGATGACAATGGTATGGGAAGATGGATGTATATAAGGGAGCCAATTCCTTTAATGTTTCATATGACATTCCTACCTAAACCCGAGTATCTTTTGTTATTTTCTGTAAATCAGTTTGAATTTCTGGGATCTCTAATTTCCAGCATCTAGGCCAGCCAATTAGATCATACAGTTGGTCCTCTTCTGGTATCAAAGCGTATGTAACTAGCATCTGCAAGAACCTGTCAGTGTCTCAATGAATTGCACTGCACAATGGACAATAAAAAGCTATAACACTGTAATCTTAATGCTCAACATGCTCATCGCCCATCTAAGTCCTTCATTTGTTATAGACATTAATTTTGTGGTATGGTTTGTGATAGCTGTAGATTGGGTTACATATAGGTATGGCCAAAAATGCTTGATTGCCAATAAAACAACCAGGCACTCGCTTTTAATAATATTGTAATTTCGTTTGTCCTTACTTGGTCTTGCTGTAGTGGCGATCTAGATGGTTGACTTAGTATTTGTTGTGTTATTTCAGGATGGCCCTGACTTCCACATCGCTAGCATCATTGAACAGTATTAATGGTCAGTCAAACAACAGGGGAACTAGAATGAGTTTATTATAAAGTATGGTCCTCGGCACAAAAAACCCTCTTCCTGCTCAGGCGCTACTCAAAAGGGACACCTTTTTAATAGATAAACAAGGGGTTCTGCTATATTGGCGAACTAAGGGATAAATTAATGCTAGTAGCCCACCATGCCCAAGGATACTTATATAACTCTGAGGCTCTTGGAGCACGACTACATTTCAATAGCTGCAAATTTATCTAGAATGGGCTAAATGTTTATGCTTTGTGACCTTATTCCCCGAGGAACTCCATTTCAGATTATATAGAAGAGCCTTTTAAAGACTTGAGCTTAGTAAGGACTTCCTAATACAATCTGTAGAATTCTAAGAGATTTACTAGATGGCTTTTTAAGATTCTTAAAGATAGATTAATTTTACCAAGGTAGACAAAGAACCCAAGACAGCTTTAAATCTACTAGGATACCATCCATCGCACATTAGAAGGTGGCATATGCATTGCAGAGGCCCTGGTTCATCCTGGTTGGCTCAAATAGCCCTTCAATAGCTATGATCGCACACTTGGATCAATCTTCAGGTGCCAGCTCTACTTTTAAGTACCCAATAGCAAAACCATTGCATAAAAATATTGGGATTCACCAAGCAAGTGGAGAGAGTCAGCAATCTGGGGCAGAGGGTAGCTATCCTTTGTAGTAATTGAGAAGGTCTTTTGATAGTTTATAACCACTTGATAGCATTGAACTTCTTCTGAACTAACAAAAGGAGAGAGGCCCAATATCTATGAGAAGGTACCAGAAAACCAGCGTACAGCAGCTGCTTAATCCCAATAGCCACCTGAGCTTCTTTGACCTTACTTTTTTGGTTAAAGATGGGATCAGATTGTTTTGCATCCCCAGTATTGACATGATGTAGAACAATTCAATTTTTCAAAAAACCTATGTAGAGGTCAAGAAAAGATCGGAATAAGTTTATAGTAATTTCTTGAAGAAATTCATTTGCCCGCTAATTAGCTCATGCCCAAGAAAGGTATTGATTAGGGCGACTGAAAGGGACAATTCTAGCCCAAAACTCTCTAAACTTCTATAGTTGTGCACATCATCAATTACTACAGTTAGTAAGCAAATATAAGCAGACGGAGTATTTTACTCACTGTCCTAGACTAATCAAGTAGGTTGTCCATATGCAATGATATGGATTCAGCATAAGCGGAAACTAAAATCCCTGGTCAGGTCAGGGTTTCCTTGACTGAGGGGTTATCCACGCCTCATATTTCTAGTAATTGTCCCGAGGAAATACTGACATGTACCCAGATGCCAACAATGACTGGCACTTGGGTGGTATTTTAGTCAACTTTGGTAAATAGATAGGCATATCCTCTTGCCTATCTACTGAAGGAGTGGTTATCTGCAATCTAGAAACTCTCACATGGTATTAAATTCTATCAACCCAATTTTCACAAATCAATAGACAGGCCCAAGGTTTGACCTCTGATTTGGCATATTGAGAGATCTCAAAGACCAATGGGACCCTATGTCCTAGAGTGATAGGAAGTCATCATCATAGTGCATTATGGTAGAGTAGTCAAGGAGAATCTGGGTTCTGAGAAGGAGGTCACAGGGTTATTTAAAGCAACTTGAGATATTTAATAACACCCTTGCCAACGCAAATAGGTAGCGAGGAAGTAGGCCCCAATGGACTGAATGCATTGCAGTCCCTCTATGCCATACTTCATGTAGTAAGGTAAATCAGGAGCTATCATGATAAATATCGTTAATTTGGATAAAATGAAATTACAGGGGAACCACTGTTACAATGGTTTGAACAGGAATCTTATGATATTGAACAGCACCTTGTGTTACCAAGGTCCCAGATTGATGATCAGAGTTTGAGATATAGAAGATTCACCAGAAGAAAAGTAAGCAGTATCAAGTTCTTTATTAAAACTGGTACCAATGCATTTCCCTGGTATGATTCCATTAGACTCAACAGAGGTTGTTAAGAGTTCTTGACGTGGTAAAGGTGTTTCAGCATGAGACGCCTCGTCCTTCATGCTGACTTCCCTTTTCCTGCTTCCTAGTTAAGTCTCTTCCAACAATTCTTGACATTTTAACAGATAACGTTACAATAAGTGCAGCGAGGTTTGGAATTCTTATGGTCTCAACAATGTGAATTCAAGGATGGCCAAGAGAAGTAGAAGCAGATGGTTTGGACTCAAGGTGGAGGTAGTGATCTGTTAAGGGCTTCCTTAATTTTCTAGATACAGGTGAATTACTCTTGTGGCAAATCATATGTAGTTGTACCTCAGGGTACTTTTCCCAAGGCAGAGATTATAGAAGTTATGGCGTCATCCAGCATTGATTTGGTTAATGGTAACCAGGGGTTGTTTTTGGGCATAGAAATGGCTAGAGAACTCCAAAAGGGCTTTCTCCATTATATAACCGAATTGCTATGATCAACTGCTTTGTATTGGCCAAGGTCTGATTGTTTCCAAATTCCTGGACTATAATGGTATGGACTTGTTCCAAGGTTTGGCATTTCTTCAAATGAGTAGTCTATCTTTCACAGGCCGTGCTAATCAGACAGAAATTGATGTTCTTTACCTTCTGGCAGGTGGTGGGCTTCGTCATCAAATTTCCATAGTTGTACAGAAAAGAGGAGATAATTTTCTGACCCATAATAAATCCTTTTTGAAACTAGGCTTAAAGATAGTCACAAAAGGAGTGGAAAGAGTATTGACAGCAGGGACAGGGGCAAGCTTAGAAAGCTCAGTTTCTGCATAGTCATAAGGGCATGTTGGTCCCATTGTCATCTTAAACCTTCCAAGTCCTCTTATACTTCATCACAGCAATGGTTTAGAGAGGCAACGGAGGACTTGAGGGTAACTTTCTCCTTAAGAGATTGTAATCTAACAAGTTAGAGTAGCAGCTGGTTTTTACAGTCAATTTAGTTTGTTATGAACTTTGCCAGGATTTCTCAATTTAATAGATATGACTGTCGGTGAGCTTGGAAAATGCACTAAAAATTTATCCATCTCATCCAAAAAAATATTGATAAAAACTCTGGGATCCAATGGAACCCCATCTAAGCGACGCTTTCATCCTTGAACTATAATTCCTTTCTAATATCGCAGGGCTGCAAGTGGCATCAAAAACGTTTTATCTCCAGGAGTCATTAGGATGACCAGGAATTGGTACCAGAGAACTGGATAGACCTTGAGGTCTGCAGGACCTTAAACCCTTCTGGTCCTCTGGGACCTTCCAGTCCTTCTGGCCCCCTAGGCCTTTCAGGAACTTCAGTTACAGATGCGTTTTTCTGGGATTTTAATTCCTAGTAAAAGTGCTGGAGCAACCATATGAGGTCCTAAATATGATTAAGGCGTTGGCTCAAGGAGGACTCAAAAAATAGTATATTTTGACGAAGCTGTTCCTCAAAGTAGTCCAAGGTTTTACTAACATAGCAAGTCTATTCTGAGTTTCAATAAATAATTAAAGATTTTCCATGATGGCCCGCCATGTCAGGAGAGTGCCTTTAACTCTCCTGTTCCCAGCGAGGTGGTGCGCAGTGCACAGCCACAATGCCAGATAACTCGTTTTCAGTATTATGGTTGAGCAAAGCCCCAAAGAGTGTACTAGAGCTGAAGTAACACAGGGCAAGGGTGTTCAATGCGGTATATAATAGTAAACAGTGTACAAGTAACAAGGCTTGGGTGGAACCCACGGGGGAACCCATAACCAAGCAAAGATCTGTGCTGGAGTTTTTTGGGTGCCTCAGTATGGAGGAGACCAAGGGTGCCCAACGGTGCACTTTACCTTGTTGATAAATTTGTGCTAATATAATAAGCATTGTTAAAGACTCTGCAAGGAGGTCCGCGCACAGGTTTGACCCAGTAATCATAAACTTAAAAATGTAAAAAAGAGGTAATTTTATTAAATGAAGACAATCAATGAATAAAATTGGTCTTGAGAACCATATTTTAAAAAGGGGAGGTGAGTTGTCAATAGGGGGAATGGTTTCAGCTCAAATGAACCAATTTGCGCACCCCACCGTTGGCCAGAACCTGTAGCTCAAGATTGAATGAACTCAAGTGATCAATTGTAAGCTGAGCCATCCTGATTTGGGAAAATTTGTAAATTGAACAGGATTTAAACCCCCGTTCTCTGATCTACTAAATTGAACCGTTATGGTTAAGAAGGTAACTAGTTCATTTTAAACCCACTGCCATAATAAAGGGATGGGCATCACTCACTTTACCTCGGCCAACTTTGGCATATCTGGCCTGCACTCAGCGTTGTTCTAAGGTGAGCGTTAGGTCAGAGAGGTCTTACAACGTGACCATTTTAGATTCCTGACGTCCAGCTACGTATTGGAAGTTGATTAACTCAATTAAGTCATGTAAACACGACATTCCCCTAACCTCCTTTGGGGCTCCACCCCTTCCAGAGGCATTCATTAAGGTTAAGTTCTTGTGGGCAAGAGCCAACTTTATGGCAGTAATGGCTTGATTGGACTTAGATCCTACAGCCTCATGGAAATGCAGGTGGAATGCTTTAATTAGACCTTGGCTTGGGCGCAATCACGCTCTGGGACCCAACTGTTCTCAGCTGCATCAAATCCCTTTCAAGATACAAGATATTTGAGTCTTCTTCTTACATTATGGGAGGCTACTATCTCTTCCACTTACCAAAATCCGGCGCCTCATCTATGAAATAAGCCTCAGTAGTCTCTGTGGGGGCTCTCAAACAACGTAAGCTTGCTTTTATGGACGACTGAAAAGATTAAAATAATGGGGGAGATCCAACTGGTATGAGGCGTGGACCGACACTCTGACAACGTGATAAGGCTCAATCCACTTCAGTCCTATTTTTGCATGGTTTCTTGATTAGGAGGTTTTTATCATCCAGCATCACGAGATCTCCTTCCTTGTAGGCTGGACTAACTCTTTTTTTACCATAAGCGTTCTTCTTGTAATTTTGGATGACAGCTTTCTAACTGGTGTTCACCCCATATGTGCTTTTTTGATTGTCTTTGCAAAGTCAACCAAAGCTTACATCTTGGATTCAAAACTGTACTCCATGTTGAAGGCGGTGTTTAGCCATAGTTGGTGAAAAGGGGGAACAACTGATTGATGCGTGATGGGTGTTGTTATATCTGAGTTGGGCCATGGAGAGATGAAGAAAACGCAATCTGAACAACCTGTGGCGGTGTAATACCGCATGTTTTGTTCTAAGCACTGTTTCAAACATTCAGTCTGCCCATCTGATTGGTGGTGATAGGAAGTTGAATGGCAGGGGAGAATCTGAAGGGTCTAACACAACTCTTCACAAAAGATGGAGGTAAACTGGGGTTACAATCGCTATTTATTTCTTGGGGACCCCATAAAGAGCAAACACATGAGTGGCGAAGAGCCTAGCCATTTCAGCCGCTTTTACTTTGGTTCTACAGGGAATAAAGAGGGCGAACTTTGTAAAACGGTCCACCACTACCATGATGGCATCGTAGCCATCAGATACAGGCAATTTCACAATAAAATCCACCAATAAAGAAATCCAAGGCCCTTCAGCCTTTTGAAATGGTACCAATAACCCTGTTAGTGGCTGTCAATTTGTTTTCATTTGATTGCAGACTAGGCACTCATTACAATACCTGCCCACCTGCGTGGCTAGCCCTTTCCAATTGTAAGTGCAGCGAATTAGCTCCTGAGTTTTCACCTTCTTAGGATGACCAACGGTGATTCTGTCATGATGGTACCAGATGATTTTTAGGCGAAGTGGTCTGGCGGGAACCCATAGGCGCCCCTGAAACCACACCATCTCATCATTCACATGGCAGCCCCAGTAATGTCCTGCTGATTCAACGCGCTCTTGGCAAAGACAATAGTATATTCAGCCAACAAAGGCTGTGAAAGGACTACCTTTATTAACAAATCATGTTCCTCCACATTTTTTTGAGAAGCAAGCGCTGGCCCATTGGCCAAGAGAGAGGAAAGTTGAGACACAATCTTACCCGGTGGAATTATTAAATGAGTATTATACACCTCTACCTCCTTAGGATAGGGAGCTAGTGCAGGGTTGCGGCTCAAAGCGTCCACCAAACCATTCTCTTTGCCTTTATTAAGCTTAAGAAAACACAAATTGGTCTAAGGTCTCATGCCAGCAGGTTTGCTGTGGTGTCAAGACATGAGGTGCTCTGCAGTACAACAAGTCACGGTGATCTTTACATACACGGAAATTTGGGATTAGCCATGCAAATGATGACGCCAAAAAGTCAGCGCCTAAACTAATGCTAATAAATCTTTGTCATATGCGGCGTAGTTTAACTCAGGCAAAGACATCTTCCTGAAAGATATCCCGCCGGATGCTCTATTCCATCTTTTCCTACTTGTAATAAGGCAGCCGCTATGGCAAAGTTGAAGACATCATTAGACACAATGAACTCCTTTTCTGGATCTACATGGCGAAGGATGGATGTGGACAACAGGGTGAACTTTACCGCTTAGAAGGCATCATGCAAAGTTGGGACCACTGTAGCACTTTTGCCCAACTCGTCTTATACAGGTGCGCTGCCACTTCAGAAAGATTTGGTGTAATTTATTAAGGGACGTACACATCCCCAAAAAGCTCCTCAATCCCTTAACTAAAGTTGGGGTTGGCCACTCCTTAATTGCCTTCTACTTTTCTGGAGTTATCAAGTGGCCTTTGTTAAACACAAAGTTGCCCAGGAAGGTGACTAGGACTTAAAGAACTCACATTTACTGATTTCTTAGCGTAAGGTTGGCCGCCCTCAAACTATCCACCACTTGCCTCAAGTCTATATCATGGGAATCATAATTGGGTGAAAACACCATGATATAATCCATGTAAGCCACCGCGCACACACCCAGCAGGTCTCCTAAAGCTAAATCTATATTCTTTGAAATATAGCTGGGAAGTTTTATATCCCAAAGGTCATAGCTCATGACTGAAAAACCCTATTCAGGTTTGGAATGCGGTTAGCCACTCCTGGCTTTTCTTATTCCGGATTAAGAGAACTCGTTGAGGCAGTTTATCTTGGAAAAGACTTTCGCCTTCTCCACATAGCAAGCAATCTGTGAGTCCATTTGGATGGTCTGCAAGTCTGGTACTGTGACGTTGTTGATATTACCAGAGTCTACACATGGGCGTAAGGTACCATCTGTTATTTCAATAAAGAGAAGTAAAGAGCACACCAGGGAGGTACGCTGAAATATTGTGCCCTTAGCTAACTGCTCCGTAGCCCCACACATCTAAGGCTGCTTCCTCCCATACAGTCAAAGGGAAAATAGGAGAAGATATACGCACTAGATCAACTGTGATCTTGAACTCGCATTTAAACTCTGAATGAGCTGGTAGTACATGGGCTGAGGCCACATCAAACGAAGATTCTAGCCTCTCCAAACAGGAAGTAAGGGTACCTCCAGAGAGGGCTTCTGCAATGGGGCAAGATTGAGAGTGTGTATACTAGGCCAATGGGGCAGATCACCTTGAGAGTTTCTTCAGACAACGGGACCACTAATTTGTGACCAATAATTAATGTTGAGGACAAGGTATTGTCTTTCAAGTTGGTTCTGACGTCGAACTTTCGCCACCACTCTACACCAAAAATAATGAGGTATAAGGGGTTTTGATAGCTTAAAAGCGGTCAGCCAAATGGTATTTGCAAACTTGATAATCCACTAACCCAAAATTTCAGCATGGGAATACCTTAAGAAGACCCTTTCCTAACCATACCACCTGGCAAGTAACTCAGCTCAAGGTAGTCAGCTAGGTCTTGGTCTATAAAATTCTCAGAGGCTCCGTTATCCGCCAACATTGTTGTTCTGATTTTACCTGAAGGGGAAGAAAGGGTAGCAGTCAACAAAAAATATCCTTAATGGCCTTTATTTAAAGCAGAAAACGCCAACAGTTCACCATAAAAATCTTCTTCAGGTATAAGCATGCCTCCAGGCTATGTTTCCGCATCATAGAATGGAGAGGTCTTGTTAACCACTCTTACTAATGAGGACAAATATCCTATCATATCTTCAGCAATTGAGTAACATTTTTGTATTGCAAAAGTAACTCCTTTTCCACAGCCTATGTTCTGCATATCATGGTAGAGTTGAGCGCGGGTTCTCTGGGGTGATTTGGAATACTGAAATGGATTACATATCAGATCCATAAGAGAAGATATTGGACTCTTTTTTATATAAGGAAACATCGTTATACAACACGTTTTGGGTCATGAACGACCTCATACTATTTTAACGATGGGTTGTGCATGGTTATCCAAGGTCATCACCACCAGGCTCTTCATCAATGATCCCCCTGCATCGTCCAAATGCGGTGCTGAAAAAGATTACTTTACTGATATAGGTTTTATTGAATTCGAGGGAAAGTTGGAGAATCATAACCCTTGGATCATTAAATGTCCAAATCCATCAGGTATAAGCAAGAAGGGTGGGTACTTCCAAGTTGGAGGTAGAAAGAATAATGCCAAGATGCTCCAACCATCAGCAAAATGATAATACGGTGGTGAGCCCCACCAGCTGTGAACAACAGCTGGAGCACCTAATTTACACTTTGCGAAAGTCCCAGACACAGATAATATATGTGCATGTAAAATAAATAGGCTGGTCATCTAATGTCAGGAAGTGTCAACAACTCTCCCGTTACCAGCGAGGTGGTGCGTGGTGCACAGCCACAACGCCAGGGAACTTGTCATCTGTATTATGGGGAGCATAGCCCCGCAGAGGGTACTAAAGCTGAAGTAACATGGGGCAAAGGTGTTCAATGTGGTATATAATAATTTATAGTGAATAAGCAACAAGCCTTGAGTAGACCCCATGGGGGAGCCAATAACCAAGCAAAGATCTGTGCTGGATGGTTTGGGTGCCTCAGTCTGGAGGGGATCAAGGGTGCCCACTGGTGCACTTGTTCTTGTAGATAATTTTGTGAAAATATAATAAACGTTGTAAAGACCTCCCTGAGGAGGTCCATGCACAGGTTCAACATAGTAACCATAAATTTAAAAATTTAAAGAACGGGGAAATTTTACTGAAAGATGACCAATGAGGAAAGTTGGTCAAGAGAATCATACTTTAAGCAAGTGGAGGCGAGTTGTAAAGTGGGGAAAATGGTTCCAAGCCTAAACAAACCAATCAACGCACTCCACCACTGTCCAGAGTACTGTAGCTCAAAATCAAATAAACTCAAGTGATTGATTGTGAGCTGAGCCATCCCAATTTGGAAATGTTGTAGATTGAACAGGTTTTAAACCCCCATTTTCTAAGCAACTGAATTGAACTGTCATGGTTAAGATGAAGCTAGTTCACTTTAACGCCACTGCTGTAACTCACAGTTGGGCATCTCATACTTCACCTGGACCAACCTGGGATATCAGGCCTGCACCCAGCGTTTTTTCAAAGGTATGCTTTAGGTCAATGAGGTCCTGTAGCTTGACCTTTTTGGAGCCCTGACATCCAGCCTTATCTTGCAGTTGGCTCCTCAACTAAGTCATTTAAACATTACATCCTAGTTGTTGTGGATAAACGAGGAGGCAGTTATAAGTCTGGAGGAGCTCCCCTCTGAGTAAACTGGGCGACGTTTCTGTTTCCTTAAAAAAGGGTTAAAAAGGCCAGCTGCCCCTCTCATCACACAGGGCGATCTTTCCATCTGGTGGGCGAGTGATGGGTAAAAGCTTACCCTATAAGATTTTTCCACAAGTCCCAGTATTAACTTTGAGCAAATTAATACAACTGATCAAATGGATTTGTGCTGAGCTTTTGAATAGTGGGAATTATATTGGGATGAAAGGTTTGAGCAAAGTCGAGGGCACTGAGCCTTAATCATCAAAGCCTGAGAGCCCCAAACCCAGGGCAACAGAGCTGATGGGCGCGCAAATTTGGATAATGGAGTATCAAGAGTAGACTTGGCAAAGCTTGCCGATGGCATTGGACTATTGGGAAATGCAACCCAAAGTTTGAAACTTGGCTCTGACATACCAAAATCTTTACCTAATAATTCCCACTTGGTCAAATGGGTGCCGGAGCATTGGGTGAGGGTGGGTTGGGTATTTCAAACCTGTTCCTGACCTCATGGGACCGCCCCTAAGTGAAGTGGCTATGGGAGATTCCCATGGCCCATTGGGCAAGATAACATCAATACAGTCATTAAAATCAAAGAAAATCAGCAACTTGGGCATCTGTGGACAAACCAACTGTGGCTTGGCCCACCGCTGACAATTTTTAAGTCAGTTCAAAGCAATACATTTTTACCCTCACCCAAAGTTCACCAGATTAGGTCAAATCTCAAGGGCCCCAAACCTTTGTTTTCCAAGCTATTCACCAAATTGATTGTATATTTAAACATGCATAACACAATGAGAAAATTAACAGTCAGTTCTCTTATTTTAAATTTATTAAAATCTTCCTAAACCCAAATTTATTTATTTAAATTCAATTTTTCATGCCAAACCCAATGATATCTATAATGAGGCCCCCGTGGGCCTTGCATAAACTGGCTTGTCCCAGCCATATTGTCAAATTTGGCTTTTTTGAAGTCATTTAGGCTTCTCATGTCTTCTTCCCATGATTTTCTCCAAATCTCGCCACTTTCTATGACCTGGCCTATTGGCCTCAGGGCTTCAACAGATGGGTTATTTACCAAATTGTTTGGTTCAATTGTGGCCTGTTGGCACTCCGTTGTCAAAGATCTCCCAATCAATTTTAAAATCGTTTGCATGGCAATGCCAGTGGAATTCTGGTTAGCCTTTTGGGTGCTTTTGCATCCCAACTGACATGCAAGTCTAAACTTTATCTGCTGTCGCTATGACAGCAACGTTAAAGGATTTTATAATATTTGTAGGGTCCAAGTGAATCCTTTTTTCTGAGCCACTTAATGATAGTGTAAGACAACTAATTGTAAGATATGGCATATAGCTGGATTGACAAAGATTCGATATAAAGTCTTGTCCTCAAGGCTAGGTGCCCGAGGCAGGAAATATGGGTTATCAATCTTTATTGTGGAAAGCTCAGAGAAGCTCATGAATGACTGGAATGGCCTCCCACAGAGTATATACCATTCAATAGTTGATGAATAATTTCTTTAATGTTCTCATGATCAATTTAATACTGAGCTTTATCAAAAGAAGGTAGTATGAGTTAAAATGTGACCCAAATTTTTAAGCTTTCATACTGTCAAGGAGCTACTTCATACTGAGATGTGTTGATCCTATTGAGCTACACTTCTTGACCAGTCAGTGGTTGGCTTACTTGGCTGGTTCCATTCTTCATTTTTATGATAAATGTTCTCACTGTAAAGTCAGAGGCCCCCTATAGTGAGCACCACTTAGGTCAGCTTATCAGTTCACTAGATTATAAGCAAAGGTATGAGATGATCTTAAAGCTGAAAACTAGCAGAGCAGTCAATGAAGACAAAAAGATGTGGAAAAAAATTGCTTGAGTTAAAAAAGATTTAATATTTATAGAATAAGTGGTTTTCAGTGCTGAATAGACTTCCATGGTTCCTCAAAATCAGGATATTACAAGCCCTTCCAGATCAAATTCCTTATGAATGCTCACATTGTTATCTGTAAGAAATGTTTTCATGACTTCATTGATTAAAGTATCCCCTTTTTGTAGTCTGGGATGATGGGTTAATTCAGAAAGCTTCTCCATCAGTTTCTGTTCACACAATAAGTATTGACCAAATTTCTTAACATCACCATCAGTGTTAAGTTCTGTTTGATAGGTCTCAAGAGTTATCTTCAAGATTTGATTTTGGAACGGTAATCATGATTCAAAGATTGCCTTAAATCCCAACACCCGCAATCTTTACAATAACCCTCAACAATACCCCAAATTTCTTCTAGGATTACTGGCTTTATGTTTGTTTCACAAGCGATTCAGTATCAACTGAAAAACTACAGGTTACCCTAGAATTGACTACATTTCTTTGAAAGATTTACCAGCGTTCTTCAGATTGTTTAAGGTGACTAGGTTCAGATTCAGGAATTAACATAAAGTGGTCACTGTGATCAATTTTTTAACTTAATTGTCAGAATCTGGTATTACCCCACATAAAGGGGATAATTGGTCATATTTTGATGCAAGAATACAGTAACAAAGAAATTTGGCAGACCCAAGCGGTATTTGATCAGAAGCAAAAGTTTATGCGGATTCAATTCTGAAAAATGAAACCCTGCTAGTATTCACCAATCACTTTTATCAGCAGACAAAAATTCTGGCTGTAGCAAAAACAATGGCGATTCTAAAACTTGCATTGCTATTCAAGTGGATCACTGACCCTATTAAATTTTACATCCTGAAAAAGGTGTCATTTTAGACCAAAAATACTTTTACCTCTCAGATGGTATAATACTTTGAGATGTAGGCCACAACCTTCAATGCGCCAAAATTAAGCTCTAAATCTCATCCAGTATTTAATTCAAATTTGGTAAAAAAAACTGATAAAAAAGGATCCCTAAAAATCAGATGGAGAAAACTTTTATAAATAGAAATGGCCAAATAATAAGCTATTATTGATTTATAGAAAATTTGGAGCTATGTGTCATTACGCTTCTCAGTACTGGACGAATAAAAACAAGGATCAGGTGACCCTTGTTCACTATAAAGAAAAGGAAAACATCCCAGAATTGGGAAAAAGACCTTCAGTCTAGATTAGGAAGAATCTTTATCATAGGAAACCCAGTGCCACCATATATTTCAAAAAATAGACATCTTTGATCTGTTTGCGGATGAACCCATAATTTATAATTTTTTATTACATCATAAACCGAAAATCTCAATGCAACTACATGAGCTAAAGTGAAGGCAATTGACCCCATAAACTGTATGAGAGGAGCTTGACCATATGCTTGCAATTATTGGAAAAGCACAAATTGCAACATTGAGAAATAAATGTTGGAAACATATTAAGATATGGTAATTTTTTCATTTCTAATAAAAACTATTAAGGAATAATTTCATGATATATCCACACAAATAATTCATACTATGGATTTGTCAAAAGATGTCGCTATTCATTAAAAAATTTTCACAATACTCTGAGTAAGCAAATGCAGAAATCTTAGTTAATTAAGTGAAAGTGAGGGTCATTATCAATAGTGGCGCCCCAATCAGTATGTTTCCATCAAACTGGTATAGCATATCTAGTACTAAAAAAAAACTGGTATAGCATATGAACTTTTCACCGGATCTAAAATATTGGAAGCAGTATGAGACAGCTGAGCTTGAATCTACTACTTCATATGAGGCTTATAGTTCATTACCCCTCCAATTTGGGTGCTTGGTTGTGCCTGCACTTTCAATTGACTTAACCAATCAAAATCACAAGGTTCTCACTGACTAAATTTATTGCAAATGTATTAAGTAAAGTGTGACATTAAAGAGAATAACTACAATCTTAGGCTGAACTCTGCCTTTGATATACAATAAAAAGGGGATACTCCCTTGCTAGGAGAAACAATTTCATATTACCAGGTGTATAAAGATGTTGCAATTCCTATTAGTAACAAATTGTTCAGAAAAAAATATGAGAGTTACTGAAAATTAACCAAAAACTGAGGAATTCCGATCAGATTGAAAGAACAAGTACTTATTTTTTCCTGGGATGCAGAAAGTGGTCAGTCTAGATTAACTATGAAAATCCTGAGCAAATTTACCTTGATAATGAGGCTCCATGACAAAAATAAAACATTAATATTAAGTAGCTCTTGGGATTCTATTTTTCTCGTCATGGAGAAATTTATAACTTATTGGATAGTCTGGGAAAAGTATAGATTGAGGCTAAACAAAAATATTTTGTTGCATTCACTCAAATATTCCTGTGACAGAAATCAATCCTATTCATAAATTTCTAAAATATAAACATTATATTTTGATGGTTGACTTGAAAATAAACCCTGTGAGAAAACCATCAATGCTAATAGATTACTCCCATTGATGGATCCTTTGATCCTTCCTGATTTATCCACATAATTAGATTTATCTCAAAACTGACTCAATTGTATTTTTTCCCAATTATCATAGCTAATTTTAGCTATAATATAATATTATAATGTCCGGTTAAGAGCCACTTGGGTGCAAAGTGGTCTCAAGGCATTAACTAAATTGCACCCCCTAAATTAGTGCACTGATATTTATGCACTAAGGCGGAATTTTAGGGTCATTTAATGAAATCAATTTATTAAGCACTTGAATATAAACATCCTTAATTTGGCGTACTTAGTGCTATGAAAGGCCGAAGGATGTCCCAATTAGGGGTGCATCATTCTTCTGAAATATATATCTTTATTATCCCCATTTAATGTTATTCATTGAGTTAATATGTAGTCTTTATTGAGAAGATTATAATGTTGAGTTTTGCATTCAAAATCACCCAATAATAGGAATAAAACTGCCATTAATTGGGCTGAAATAATTACTAATTTTACTCAATTCATAGGCTGGATTGACTAGGAAATACTCATGATTATCGCCATGACCAGCAGAGGATTGGAATATTATGAATGAACTCATCTAATAGATGTTTTAGTCCAGGAGATGCCTTAAAGTTATATAATACCAACGTTTGGCTGATTAATAAAAATAATCTTTAAACATCATCATTTAAGATCTTCATATATTATCTTTAGTATTAATTTTTGTCAGTCTATCATTCATCTGTTATTCTAATCAGCTGCCTTTACATCTTTATTAAGTAGATGAGTATGGTTAAACTTCCCAAAGAGAAGAACTCAGTATACCTGCTGTCAGAATTGCAGATGACCACATAGCCGAACCCTTTGACTGAACTTAAGATTTGACAATTGAGTTATAATCATATAGGGTTGGTAATAGTGGACAATTGATAAAAATATCGTTGGGCGGCATCCCCCAATGATATTAGAGGTCACTGACTAATAAATTATTGTTAGGCATCATCCCCTGATGGTATTTGAGGCCACTGACAGATAACTTCATTGGGCAGCATCCCCAATGAAATTAAGCAATAATTTGATATTAGGATAACACCTGATAGTCAAATTATAGGGAATCATTCAGAGCGGAATGGATTGGAGTCATCAGAAACTACCAAAACGTTCAAATGCCGGAGGAAGAGTATAATTGCCATTGGCTGAAACAATTGGTTTCAAGTACCTAATATCAATTGTTTGGTCCACTGAACACCCGAGGATTACGCTGCCTAAGAAACCCAAGGCAATGGTACCCAACAAGATTTGGTGCCTAAAACTGAGGGTCAAACCAGTATAGGAGCACAAATATTCTCATTGAACAGCTGAAAAGTTGTGTGCTGATTCTAACTATAAAAACTTAAACAATTCCCTAATAAAAGCAGATTAAAACTGATATTAGCTTAGTTGTTTAAACATTGGTTGTTTTAAAAATTACTCTTAAGAGAAGAGTGCAAGGATCAGATATGCTTAGGTTGGAAATATCAAAATCTTCACTTGGCTCTGTGAGAAGGGAATAGGGAAAGTGTTCCCTATCAGTATTAAGAATATCTTCAAGAGGAAGAAGCACCAGTTTAGCTTTGGACTTTACTCTCAACGTGGATTTTAGCACCCAACTATAATAATAGTCTTCATACTATTATTGCCCCTGTCTATCAATCTCATTCAAATAATCAACGCCAGGGTCCATGAATCTATGCAGTTGAAATCCTGGGCTAAAAGCGAGCCAACAAAGCCCAAAATTTTAACACCTGCTGAAGAAATAGTCCCAATTATAAAGGAATAATTTACTATTTTTTATAAAGACAGAAGGTCTCATATTTGTTGTTTCCAGTAGGCTTCAGAATGGTGAGCGCACTGGAGTTACTTGGCTATTATCAAGGATTATTGGAGAATCTACTTCCCAAAAATATGAGAAGGAGTTTTATTAAAAAAAGCGAGTTTATATCCTTGATTCCCTAGTTAAGTCAATTTAGCTTTCACCATCAGCTAGAAACTTAACAATAAACAAACCTGGTTTACCTAAAGATTCTGCTGAAATATTCATATGCATCTTGATCAAATAAAATTAACCAGATTGATGAAAGGCTTCAAAAAGAGGCTTTTAACTTATTTATGAGAGATATGAATAATTTCCGTGTATGATGGCCATGATCCTAAATGCTCAAATGATGTGATGCACAAAGTTGAACTGGGGACTCTAAACAGTTCAAGTAAGGCCTATCTAAAGACCAAGAGAAGCTGAGGCAATCGTCTGGAGAAGTTGAGAAGTTTTAAGAACATGGGTTGCTTGTGCCTTTGTCCTGTCCTTGTTCCAGTAAAATTCTATATTTGAAAAGAAGGATGGTTTTTATTGGGTTTAGTTGACTATCATCATTAAATAAGGTCATAAAACAGAATTCTACTCCTTGCCAAATAACGATGATGTGTTAGATCAATTAGGTGATAAAAAATTCTTTTCTGAAATAGATCTGACTTTAGGATATTGGCAGATTAATATGCCACCTAAGAAAAGAAATAATAAATATTAATAGCACAGGGACTTTACTAGCCTATGAGGCTGCCTCAAGGTCTGTGTAATGCACTTAACTGCCTAATGGGCAATAAATATATTCATATTCAGTCGTAAAATATCTTGTGTTTTAGTTTATTAGATGACATCAATGTATTTAGTAAGACTTTCACGTATAACTTACAGCACTTTAGGGAAGTGTTTAAGAAACTGGCTTTGGTAAATCTCAATTCAAGCCATGGAAGTGCAACAGTTTTTAAAAACAAGATAAGGTACCTGAGTATTGTCATAAATGTGGAGGGAATGAAGACGCAGAAGAAAGGAGATAAAACCAATGTATGGTCGTCATCTTTTGAGTGTTTGCAATGTTCAAGTTTTTCTGGAAAGTGGTGGATATCGTTCTCCAATTTATCAGATATTTTGTTAAAGAAGTAGATCTACAATTATATTTTCTTAAAGATATGGAAAGAGAGTTAAAATGAAATGAGAAGGCACAGAACTCATTTGATGAATTATGGTGATAATTGGTGACAAGCTAATGCTCAGCTACCAAAATTTTAAATTACCGTTTATTATAAAGTTGGGTGAGTAGCTTATGGAATATATGCTGTATTTAGCCAAGTCAACAAAAATATGAAAAAGATCTAGTGGCCAATGTTAGTCATACAATGACAAAGCTAAAACGAAATTCATATGGTGACTTAGTGGATGTGCCTAGAAATATATATGCTTGTTAGTCCTTAGGAGAACCCCCTGAATCTCAACAGGGAGAAGCATCCCTTCAGAACCAAGAAGAGGGAAAAAAAGCTGCTCACCCCCAATCAGGGCGATCTGACCCATGCTTTTGATGAGAGGTGTGTTTGCTTTACCCTGAATGTTGTTTTCTTTCCACCTTTTCTCAAAACTAAGTAATTGGTTGATTAGATCAAGGGGTGTATCAGGTGGGGTGGTGGCAAAAATTATTGCCAACAGCAAGGTTGTAGCTTCTGGCCTTGCCAGAAGACATCTCCACCAAGTACAAGTCTTATTAGTGATAGAAAGACGATAATAGACAAATTGAATCATTTGAATTAAATACACACTCAAAAATTACCCTAAAATTTTCTCCTTAATTCCAGTGAAGGTGAGCCATCCCAACAGGTTTGGGTCTTATGAACCCACTTAACTCAAAATAGTCCGCCCTTACCTGCTGTCAGAAAATATCAAGATGAATTACTCCCAAAGTTTTCAAAATTAGGGTCTTGATTAGTTGGGAATGGTGTACTAATTAATGACCTAATTTCAACGATATCTTTTAATAAGTTGCTGATTTGTGCTCCACAAAAGGTTGGGTTGAGCCTTTTTAAGTACCTGCCATATCTGGAAGGATAAGGCCAATCCCTAATATCAATTATCAGTATTTCAATTACTTGAACTCAAGTTAAGATAGTCAATGAATTTTGTATTAATAATTTACTAGGATCTACTTAAGTTGATGCTGAATATTTTAGTACAATTCAGTAAATTTACCGGTGACTTGTGCTGAGTATAATCATTTTGAAATCTTGGATGTTTAAATTTCCAATAATTGGACATTTAGTTGCTAAAGTTCAGAAAGACCGGTGACTTAAGCCAAGTATATAACTATAATTCAGATTAATAATCTATGTACAAGTAACTGGCGATTTATGCTAATGATGAATCAATAAATATCCAGCGATCAATCAGGAATATTATGAGGGAAGGTTTCCGGAAGAAATTGCTTATGATAAATGGGATGCTGGCGAAATCTTTCAATAATTGCTGCTAGTCAGGCAGCAGATTGCTAAAGAAAGACCTAAGTATAGATAGTTTGAATTCCCTCATAGTAAAGGCCTCTCTATTGCCCAACTTTATTAGTTGTGATTGGGGTGCCAGCATGAGTTGTGGAGGTAATTGGAGTCCCCAAGATTAAGTGCTGGGTGAATGCACCTAGGAGTAGTCGACGCTTCCCTTAACCTGGAGCTACAAGGAAGCACCATGGGGATTATCCAACCATCCACCACAATGAGGACTGATGAGGATTAACCTCAAGGGGGATGATAGCACAGGAGCAGGCCTCTCAGGAAAGGGGATAAGACCAATAATGCGCCTCCTGAGGGGTTTAATTGGCTTAAGGTGAAGTTGTTGGTCTTCTGGATTAAGAGTTGCATGCAGAATTATAGTGAAAGGTATGCTGATGAAGGCGAAACATTAAGGGTCCACAGTCATTTTTTTAGTACTAGATGGTAAGGGTCCACAGTCATCATACTGTTGGATTGGCACACTAGCAAAGCCCTAATGTAGCGTATGAAAAATATGAAACATTGGTGCTCACTACAGGGGGCTCAGGTAACCATCACTCAGATTTTTATTGACTCACTAGGCGGAATTGTGGCACATAAATCTTGGTAAAAGTTTTACCAATACAGCTGTTCAGATCAGTTTTTTAACAATATTATTAAATTTTGTGTTGATCTGCCATTACTTAATTGTAGAAATCTTTCAGGCATAAATGAAACTTTTCTTCTATTCCTTACCTATTGAGATTAAAAGGCACTAATTTCCAACAGGTACTGCTGTCGCTCAATTTTTTTATTTCTCTTAGATTATGTATAAATAAAGCCCTCTGATAATCAGTTTATTACTAAATTAAGAGACTCGCAATACTGTTTACATTTTTATGTTCCAGTTTTTAAATTACTTAGGTGGTATTGTTATTCACCCTACTCAAATTGCATCAAACATCGTGGATGACTGTATTGAAGGTATTCTGGCTGTTGATGTGGGTTGTAACCCATCCTGAGAAACAATGCAGTCTTAAATGTCAGCAAGTATCATAACAATGCTTGCAAGCAATGCCATGTGTATTTTGAACACATTTTAAGGTTGTAACCAATCATGATTCCCTTGATGGACACATAATATTAAAGGGACCAGAAGGAAGGATAGCATGGTGGGTCTTAAAACTGAAGTCCCTTGTCCTTAAAATCAAACACCATGATTACAGAAGTTAGAATGTTTACTTTTTATATAGATCACCAGCGATGCTTTCCATCCAAAATTGTACTGATGAGCTATTCAAATGAATGATGAAAGGGTAATTAGAGAAAAAACCATTGGAAGTTCAAACTTCCTTACAAAAAACTAGAAGGAACAGTTTAGAAGAATGGTAAACTATTTAAACTAGTAAACAATAAAAGGCTCCTATTTCTGAAGCCATTTGAGAGAAGAAATAATTTATGCATCTCAAAAGCCAACAGGCATGGTGCCTTAGGACACTTTAAAGCACATTTGCCAATACTAATATCTGAAGATCGTTGAAAAATGATGTGGCGGATTTTTATGTGGACTGCCAACTTCATAAGCCACACAAAAATTTTTTTGGGATACTAATAAGTGCAATGAGAGTTTTCAAGGCATATGGTGTCATAGACATTATGACAACTTAAGAACGAGTACTTGAGGAGTGCAATACATTATTTTTACAATCAATTAACTACAAGGTAAGTCAAAAAAGCTTAAGTCTATCTAATGTCATTATTGCTACAAAGTTTATTCTGGATAAAGTGTTACATGGGTTATGGCTGTCCTCAATTGCCTGAGCGATAATGGAACAAATTAGACTCCATTTACATATCCCAATTCAACATAATAATGGGGAGTAAAGGAGTAGCCTCAGTCCCATATCATCCAGAGAAAAACGGACTAGTAAAAATAGTGAATGCTACCTTAGATGCTATGCTACAGAAACTCTTTGTAGGGAAGACTTGATTGGGCATCATATTTATTCTCAATCCCTTTGCTTATATTATATGATATCACCCTGCAATGAATAAAATGCCCTTCAAAATGCTCTAAGGGAGAAAGGCAGCATTAACACAAATTTTATACTCCGCATTGAAATTTACATCATAAATATGTTCTGCCCAGTACTTAAATTGATTGTCCAACATTATTATTAATAGACAATCCTAAGATTTTTAATGAAAATTCTAGAAAAAGGCTCCAGGATAAGTTGTATCAATATAAAAATGAGCTGCCATCTAAAAAAATTAGATTTCAGTTAAAGTATCTTATTGACATATTCAGGGATCCAGATGCTGAAATAAGTTAGATACCTTATGGATAGCACATTTTTTTAGTACTAGATGGTCCCAACCCAATTATGGATAGCACATTCAAGATGAATTTTAAATCAGTAACAGATGCATATAGGTTACTCTTTCTTTCAATTTAATTGACTAAATTGAAGCTGAATTTTAAGTTTCTTAAAAATACAAAAAACCAGCTGCTCAAATTGAGAAATTTAATCAAAATGTCAATGACATCAACGCCTGCTGCCCCAGGTTGGGGTGGTAGTGCATCACTTTCTGGCGTCCTTCAGCCGCCGCCAAAGCGCATCCAGGATGGCTCTACTAGCCCTCCCAATGCCACTGGGCATTACAACTCACCTTGGGACTTATCCCACCATCTTGCATGCACGCAGGTGGTGCTCCAGAGCCCTTTGGTGCTCCCTCAGAGCAACCTGCATTCATCATATAGGTCAAGTATGGGAATCTTTTCCCATATGCGAGCATAGTCATCATCAAGATGGCCATGGCGGTTTTCAAACCTGCCAGATATATTGATTTTTGCTTGTTCAAAGGCTGTTTTGACCTCAGATTTCGATCTGAGGCCAATGTGGTGGCAGCACCTAAGCTGCCAATTATTTATAAAAGTTTCCCTATCCTCACTGTTTGCATGCTGCTTTCAGAGGAGGCCACTTTGGTGGTCAGTTCGCCAGGGTGCCCTCCCATCTTTCCCCCAAATGACTCCGCCACAAGCTCACAGAGGGTTTGGCCATTTATAGCGCAGACCCGATGCACCAGTTCATGGTCCTGAATAGAGTGGATTGTTTGGCAGGGCTGCACATCTTTGTGATGATCTGCCCATTCCACTGTGATAAACATCTATTAATTCCCTCTTGCATGCTGATCAGATCCGCCCCTGATCACCCATTCTGGGCACGCATCAAAAATGGACATGCCATTTGCCCCTTGTACTTTAAGCTTGATCACCTGAAGTGCAAGCGCCTTATGACTTTCACCTCCACCGCTTCCACCGTTCCCCCTGGCATCAGCTCAACTGCTGCCACACCCAAATTTTTTGAGTGGGGCTCGATTCTACAACTCCCAACCTTGGCAAAATCTGGCATGGCTTCCAAAGCCACAGAAAAATCAAAATTTAAAATTTTTTGAAAATTCAGTTGATCTACAGCAACCTGAGCCAATGGCTGAAACAGTTTCAGCTGAGCTGCCATGTTTGAAAGTTCACAGCTAATCAGGTTCATCCAACTTTTTAACTCCAGTGGCTGGGCCAGCGTTAGCCAAGTCAAATCCTTTTGAGTGTCTCAATTGAATAGACAAAAACGACCAGTTATATAATGCTAAACGGATTTTTCATTGGAGGAATTTTTTCATCAAGCCTCCCAAATTGTGCCCCACTGGTTTCAACCTAAAAATGGTATTAACATCTATAAAAATATAAATAAAATGGCAGTAAAAGCTGCTGCAGCTCCTGCCAACATCCTACTCCGCCAGCAACTCCATGGGGCAATGGGCCCAGGTTGAGGGTATTCCTATACCCAATTTCCCTCATGATTTTGAGGGAGATGCAAAGTATGAGATTGAGGAGCTCGCTTTTTGGTGCAAGCTGCGCTTGCATTGATGCAGCAAAAACCTCTCTTTTTGACCCCAATTATCCCAAAACCTGCTGGAGCATCAAGTCATTTACTTGCGTGCCTGCTCTTATCACTTTTTCTAAAATCTCTTGCTCAATAAGTTGAGGCGATGGACACTGCTGGCATCATCACCAAAGAAGACCCACAATTATACCTCTTTAGGCCACATATCCGTGATGCTTCCACCCCAATGCTGTCCGCCATGGTCCACCAGTTAAAGCGGGCGCCAGATAAAGTTTCCTCAAAGCTTCCTCTCCTTCTGATATGGCTTTCTAGGCTGTTAGCTGAGGTGCCATATGAGGAATTTTTTATTTTTAATAACTTCTTTGTTTGGCCCATTTGCAAATAAAGATGCGTGGTGGCTCTCTCTTTTTGGGTTGGGCACCACTAGTGCTAAAAAATATACTTAGAAAATCGTGGTACATAGAACATAATGGAATTAAAGAAGGACATGAGGGAATTTCTATAATGGATTTTTCCTTTTTATATATACCCAAAGCCCAACAAAATCAAACAAGTATTGCATCTAATAAATGCTAGTTTATTTTATAATGTGATTTTAGAACAATAATGAGTGTAACAAGCAATGTGCCACTCTGCTAAAACAGGAGTAATGAAGTAGAGTTAAATCTAGTATAAATTATCATCATATGTTTTCACATAAAAGAGAACTGATACCTAATAAAACCAAGCAACAATACCATATGACTTTTGAAAAAACTCATTTGCTACAACTCTTGTTATCTGACCCCTTCCAAGGGTACCCTCCTCTTAAGGTGGATCTATCCAGCAGAAAACGTTTACCAATTGGAAGCTCATATAATGGCAAGGTCCACAGTTTCTAAACCTAATATAAGTTAATTTTAGCGATTAATAGCCATAATAATTGAAATTTGTGGCTAGGGTCAGTTTGATGCTGGTTTTTACCTCCCCTAAGATATCCTTTAAGCTTAACTGAGATCAGAGAATGTTTAATAGGGACTCCCTTATAGTCAACTACTAAATGTCAACCCTTTTCAATTACAATTATATTTAATCCAGTTTATGATTACATTTAATTGTTACGTTTTTATCTTTTTAAATAGAAAAAAGTATTGTTTAGAAAAAGGGCTTGCTTATTTTATTTTTAATTATAAAGTTTAAGCCAAAACTTTTCTCTAAACTTTGAAAAATATTAATATTCCAGATTCCTAATCTATAATCTTCCAGAAATACTCGTGTCCCATACTTGATTTTTCTATCTACAATAATTGGTGCTGTAACTATCTGTATTAAATTAGAAGATTAATTTTATCAGTTTACTATTTTTACTAATAGTCTTTTAATGCAAACAGAAAAAATAATCTAGTCAAGAGTTCAGTTAGATAGTGGAATATAGATGTGCAATTTCTACCAAATATATATGTATGGTAATATTTTACTTTTGTGCATTCTTTAAATTCAGACTATATTTTATTATATGCAATGTTTCTCATAAGATGAAATTCCCTACTTTTCTATTATAGCAGATATATAAAGTAGTAATATCTGTTGGAAGTTTTTCACTTAATGCCTTTGTTATAAGCAGCAAAATTTGTACTCAAAAGATTAGTGTTTCATGAAATATGCCATTATTACATATATAAAAGTTTGAAACAAGATTGAATAAAATTAGATTGTTAATAATTTTACTATAGTGCCATTGTCAAAATAAAGTTAAATTGCAAAAACTACAAATTATAATAAAGTTACCATCGAGCTAATATTATATAATGACAATCTTACTTAAATCCTGTCTTTAGATAAATGCCATGATAAAAATGCTTAATCCTGGCGACTAAGCAAACCTTGCATAAGGATATGGCATGAGTAAGACCACATTTAAAGTTTAAAAGGCATTTTTCCTCATGCATATGATCAGGCAAACACAAAAGTATGAAGTTTAATAATTTTTGTCATAGTGTTATCACTAAGTTTTGAGCTTATTAAGCTTATAAAAATAATCTGAATACTTAAACATAGAAGTTGCAACTTTTTTAAAAGTATCAAGTTTTATAGGCATTAATTTGTGTGGTTGAGACATGTAAAGCCTAATAAAGGCGGCTTCAACTATATCTTTAGATTAATGAGGTGCCCTATATCCTTTCTGCTTATGATTATATAATAATATGTATAACAAATATCACATAAAAATAAATTAGTAATTTGCTTCTCATCAAAAAATCAACCTATTATGAGGATAAATCTAGGAACATCATAATAATATGTGTAAAATCTCAACTTATAAATAATGAGTTTAAATAAAAAAAAATTTATAACAAATAGCATATTCTGAAGATTGCATAAAATGATTGAAAATTTAGATTATATGAAATTTGGTTTGAAACTCAAAATTAAGTAACTTTTTACTCCTAAGTAAACTGAAAACTTATTTTCAAGTCTTCAGAATAGACTAGCTGAAAAGATTTGCTTTTGAGAAGTTAGCATCCCAGATTGTTTCTTTAATCAATAAAAATTAACTCAACTAGATAACATGGCTTATTCTACTTTTAGTCTATTTATGTAGTGTTTATTACTATTAACACTGGCTTAAAAAGCTAAAAGACCATAATGAAAATTTAAGGCTTTCAGAAAATCTTAATTGCATTATTAGAGAAAATATTGTAGTAACATTTAAAGCGGAAAAAAGCTTAAAATTTGCAACTAAGATATGCTCTTTTTGCTTACCATCCTACTAATTTCAATTCTCTGTGACTTTTTAATAAAAAAAAACAAAAAATAAATCAGGAACAAATTTGAAAAGAATTATAATTTACAAATAATGTCATCTCATGTGATCATCAAGCCAAAATTTTATCAATGGTTTGGTCTATATGGTTTGTTGACCATATCAATGCGCTTAAATTAACTATTAATCTTTGTTAAGATAAGTTAAAATGTTCACCATATTTTATATCACTATTTATAATCATTACATCATCACTCTTATCCTAATTGAAAATCTTTTTCAGATGAAGAACTTAATTATCTCCATACAATTTATTAAGTCTCATACTTGGATTAATAGATGTAGTGGTGTATTGCTATTGGCCTTAAGACGCCATTTAATTCTCGCCCTTTCCACACATATCAGGGTGCTAGTCCATTGTCTCCTATTGGTAGAGTAATCTAGTTTGGCTAAAATCCTTCCCAACTCAGAGTAATTTTGATAAATTTAAATAGAGAAGGCCGACCAGGGGATGGACACCTCTGGTGAAAGAAATGTGAGAAAAGACAAAAGAAAAGACGCTCTAGAGGAGGCAGAGCCACCTCCTGTTGCCAGACACTACCACCAAGATTATAGAAGAGGGGGAATGTTCGTGAAAGGCATTATGCCAAGGCAGAACACAAATAGAGGAAAAGGTAGGACTAAGAACTAAATGGGGAACTAGGAGAAAATTGACCTTTGGTGACGTGCTCATGTAGCCATACCCTCAGATTTTAAAGTTATATAATAGATGAGAATGGAAAATAGACACCGCTTTGGAAAGGGTGGGAGCTGTGTCAGAGAAGGCATCCTTGACAATAAGTGTATTGTCTATAATGCTATCTCCACAATTAGTGCATGGGGAAAGGAGTAATGGCTGTAGACATTGTCAGCTCACTTAACATGTGAATCCAACTTTCTGCTCAGGGTCTACTACGCTCATAAAAGACACCTAACAACCATCACCTAGACCACAATCATCCTCATAGAGCAGATTTACTTGATGCTACCTGTTATATTACCAATCTCTTTGGTAAACTGTTTTCTCCCTTGCAGTTCTCTTGTTTAAACTCTCTATCATGTTCTCTATACGTTGGGCCTCAGGACACAATGAAAGCTAATTCAAACTCTCCCTTGACAGCTTGGCTCAAAGTATCGTGATATTGAGTGTTTTGTGCAAACTAAGCAGATCTCAGACGGGTACTGAATTCTCCTTAATTTCTAATCCCAGACTGGCTATTGGTTAATAGACCACTTAGACCCTATAAGTGAACCAAAAAAGAAATAATTGAAATTCTGTAGAAAGGATTCTTATTAGGTTAAAAAGTGAAATAAACTATACTTCTAGGGAAAAATCAATAAACAAAATGATCGTTAATTATAAGATAAATTGAAAATTAGGGTAGCTATATTAGGAGATTTTTAAAATCCCCTAGTGAGATGGCATTGAATTGCCAATTAGATTCTTTGTCCATTTGAGATAATTCCTGTATCTTTGAGCTCCTTATCACATATATTACCCTTGAATCTAGAAGTCCATAGGACCTTTCTTCTGTCTCACTTATGGGCTGTGGGCGGTGGCACCTTTTCTGGTTATTTCTTTATTTATAAATTTAGTGATATGCTTCCCAACATTGGGTTCATGCAATGGTGCTCCATTGATGCAGTTTGCATCAGAGTTTTGAGTGATTCTCAAAATTGTTGCTTTTTGTATTTAGTAATTTTATGTTGAGATCCTTGATTGACCATTGGGGTAATTTAGTTAAGCCATCACTTTGTCATCAGCAAGCTGAAAATTATTTTAGCTCCCTAAAGGTATAAAAGGGATTTATTTTCAGCGTTCTTTGGCAATATTGTCATATTTATATAATAAATCTTATAAAGCATTAGGTGGAAAAATATTTAGCAAGAAGTCAATCTAATCATGGGTAAAATTTTTGGTTCACCTGAATCTATAAAAGGGGCTTGTTTAACTCCATTCACAGTTGGTTAGTTGCTCATACTTCCGCTGGTTTAGGATAAACTATGTCTACCCTGCAGGTTGAGGAATGATATAATGTACTCTTGTGGCCTCATTCATGACAGTCATGTTAAGAGAAAAGATGTCCCTTAGACAGTCTGAACTGCTGCCTGTTGTCCTGAAAAAAGAGATAAATAAAACAATGCCAGATAGCTTTAGAAGGTGGACATTCTTCAACAAAGTGCAATAGAGCCCCATGTTGGCTGCATACTGCACATGATACTAAGAGGTGTTGGACCGCTCAGCAGTGTGATATACCCTTTTTAAACATCTCCAGATATGAGCGTGAACCCTGGGTTGCAAGAAAAAATGATGAGCGGTCCTCAAATTATCTTTTGTATGTCCAAAATGTAGGTAATGTCCAGCATATCAAGATAGTATTTAGGGCAATGTTACTTGGACGCTGAGGCACCATGTTTCTAAACTTGTTCATGAACTTTTTTTCTGAGAAAGCATAGTTGGGCGACTCCTCCGGGTGGAATGACCACATATGAGAATCCTCCACTATATTTTCATTATAGCCAAGAGAATACACTTGAAATGTGCATGGGCCTCATGTGGACCTGTAGCGAGGGGGTGGGATGTATTTGAATTTAGCACCTAATTTGGGTGAGTGGGTTTTCTAAGGCAAATAGCACACACAAAGTTAGACCTTGCTGTGTGAGCCCAGTGCAGGTTGGAAGGACTAGATTAATTTACCTGGGCAAACCAAGTGTATAGTATGTGAAAAAGTTCTTCTACATAGTTGATAACCCATACCTCCACTATGCCTTAAGCCAAACAGGGCTTCAAGTCTCACAAGGGCTTGGCTTCCTGAACAAAGCCACCCCTGCGTGAGAGCATATATTGATTCAAAAAAGTTTGGTGAAAAAGCAACACCATGTTTGGAAAACCAGATGATGAACAGAAGAAGTAAATTGGCAATCACTACTCAGCCTTTCAGGCTTGCGTGCTGACCTCTGAGGGAAAAATGTGTTTAGTCACTTTGTCCAAGATGTGATTCTCCATCATGGTGATATCATAGCCCCTTGACTCAAGCCATACCCCAGGTGGCGGACAGGTCCTCAGAGTAATTTTGAGAAAGTTAAAAGCGTCTATAAGAAGTAAAAATAATGGTGTAGTTTAGCTTGTTCTAGAGGCAATTCAATCAATTCTCAACTCTTCCATGTGATGGTAATGCTATCCAATGATTAAGTACCCTTAAGTAGAAATTGAAATTTAAGCAATAATAAAGGGATATTACTCAAAAAAGGATTTGACACATCCTTTCTTGACACAACTTTTTGGATTATAATCCATGGTCTATCTTTTTGATTATCTAGAAACTTAAACAGAAGTTAAAAGCGCACTAATTAATGAGTTTCTCATAGTAATACTTTATAGTTAGATTGCCTTAATTATAAATTTTATACCTATCTAAAATCTATTAGGAACTTATAAAGGGTAATAGATGAGCTAAAAAATCACAGTTTTAATAAAAAATGATAAAACCCTAATATTTCTTTTAAGATATAAAGTACTTGGATAATACCCTATTAATTATGGTACCTGAAGTTTATAACAGTTCCTATTTGAGTTATAAAATCTCAATATTTTGAAAATAATTAGTCAGAAAAGCTTATGTTAAAAAAGAAATTTTTCATGTATAAATGTTATATTGGTCTTAAAAAAGTTGGAAGGAAAATATATAATCTTGAAAAATCTCTTGTTATAAGACAATCATAAGGTGACAAAAAGAACTTTGGGAATGAGGGATAAATCACTTAAAATGGAAGAAATCATAAGGATTAAAGAGGAAAAGATTAAATTATGTAATGATTAAGTCAAACTAAAAGTTTAAGAACATTTACAGCTATAAAGTTGACAATAATAAATATTCTTATAAAAAAGCTTAAGTAGCATAAAATTGCATTGTTTTATGTATTGAAAAAATTATTTTTATTGATTCTTTTCTTAAGTTTAAAATAATTTAAGTATTTTCAATTATAGAATATTATATAATATCAAATTACCTTAAAAATAAAAAGCATGTTAAAAATTACCCTACCCCTTTGGGACCATCTAGTACTAAAAAAATTACCCTACCCCATATTACAAAATTAAAGTTTACCTATATCTAATTGTTTCAAACAAAAACTTTCTTTTATCGCTTGAAGTCACTTTTGAGCGTTTTTAAATTTAAGTTTTATTTATTCACAGCCATCTGCCCAAACCTATTCTTTGATGTCCTTGGCTCCACCGCCTGCCACCATAGTGTGGGGCAGCAGTGCACCCCCACCTAGCATTTTCTGCCCCGCGGGCAAGCTTGTTTGGACGGGCTCAAACAGCCCACCCACTGCTTCCAAACATTTTGTCCCCCCCACGGGACTTAGCGCTCCACCTGGTGCGCGTCCACCCTTCTCACCCCCATCCTCTCGCCCTACCTTGCTCCGCCATTCGCTATTGCCTCAGAGTGGACTATGGGCGTTTGTTCCCATATGCCAATAAGGCAATTATTGACCTAGCCACTAAGGCCTTTGCGCCAGCTGGCTTTAGAGACTTCCGCCCTTTTAAGGGCTACTTTGACGTTGGGTTCCAGTCTGAGGAGGATTCTGAAGTGGCAGCAGAAACTCCTCTAATTTATAAAAAAACCCCATTCCCACAACCTGTACTCGCTTCCCTTCAGAATCCATGCTGATGGTATCCTTTGCAAATCTCCCATCCCACTTTCCACCCCAGGTTTTGTATGACCAGTTGGTCGTGGGGCTCATGGCTTATGGCACTCAGCCCGACCTCATCTTTGCCATTCCATCTGGTGTGAAGCGCCTTGCTGCTCCTCGTGCAACAGCCACCATCATACCACACCACCCTACCATAGCCCAACAAATCCCACCCCACGCTAGTGTGGCTGCAGCACCTGATCATTTCTTTTGGGCTTGGGTCAATAATGGTAGGCAGATTTGTTCCCTCTGCTTTGGCCTCGACCATGCAAAAAGTGTGCCCTCAGGCCAAGTCCGCTGCTGCAGCTTCTGACCATCCTCTGGAGGTTCAGTATGGGGCACTTTGCTGCCCCCTCCCACCCTCCAATCTCATTCAGTGGGCCCACATGGAAAATCAGCCCCCCCCAAGATCTCCAGCCTCACTCTCCCACCTAAATCTACCCCAGCCAATCAGAGCAATGCTTGGACCACCATTGGCACCCAAGCAGCTGCCCATTCACCCAATCCCACCCACCCAAATTTGAACGCCACTATTCCAGTGAACCATAAATCCATGGGATTCATTAGCTGAGACTGATGAATCAGGTAATTTCCTCATTAGTAAGCATACAGGTCAACCTCTCTGCCAAGGCGATTATGGTTGGGCAGAATTTTTCCTTCCAAACTTTGATGAAACCCATACCCCTCGCCATTTTGCTCCTCTGCCCAATAAAGCCCCTTTCCAAAGTGACCACCAGCTCGCCTTAGCTGCGGTGGCCTCTCCTCAGTGTCCAAAACTATGCATTGCGGTGGCCCAGTCAGTGGCTCAGCTCCAGCATGGCCTGCCCACCCTCTTCTTCCCCCTCGACTTCCCTGAATCTCCCTGCAGTGACATCTCAAAACTATTCAAATGATGCTGAAGTTGCTGTTATGAATGTCGCAACGCTTGCTTCATTCAACCCCTCAGCCAAAATCACCCACCACAGTATCTCCCTTTTCACCCAACTTCCTGAAGCCTGAAAAGAAGCTGAAATTCTCCTCGCAGCTTTTGTTTAAACACTTATCCGTCATTATCTTGATGATGAAGTGGAAAACTCCTACTACGCTAACCTCCACCCCCACTATGCAGATGCCCCAGCGCCCTGGCTCTCTGCTCTGATCCAGTACTGTAACCAACATCCCTTGATCGAGGCAGGTCTTTCTGAAAACCAACCCCCCAACCCCTCCTCACCCTCTGCCATGGTGGGTTAGCGGTTTCTGCTTCCCACCTGGTTAGTAGTTTTGTTTTGTCATTTTGAGTGTTATGATTTGGTACTGTCCATCCCCTGGTGGCATATTTTAAATAAATTGTAATTGTAATTGTTTCAAACATAATGCCAATGGAGGGACCTTTTATATTTATAAATAGTAATTGTGCTATCTACACTCTTAGCAATTTCTGTACTGTCTATTACTGGTGTTGGTTCACATGAGGTGAAGAACAACTTATAGCATTATAAGCCACAAAAACCAAACTCTTAATCCAAAACAAGTAATAACACCTTATACTTGCTTAGAACAATGTTTATAAATTATTTTAGATACATTTTTGGCAGATAATTCTTATAAAATAAAGCCCTAATTGATAATTTAATAAATGCCTTATTTATGCCTGAATACAAAAAAAGAAATTAAGAATGACCCTAGTATACTTATCAGCTTTTACATAACTCAAACGCTTCACACTTTCTAAAAAAGTTTGTGCTCTAGTTTATAGGCCTCATTGAAAGGTCACTACCTCCTAGCCTTGTCGTATTGGCTGGAACAGTGTCCCTAAGATATTACTTCACTTGCCTGTCCCCTAATGGTTCATGTCTCCAGATTATCAAACCACAGTGCCTTTTAAATATAGATGCTATTTTATGCTCTTAAATATATATATGTAAGTCTGATTTTCTTTTGAATTGTCACTTCCTTATTAATACTTCTTTTGATCAAATTCTAAGTTGAAGAACAAACCTTGAGTATAAAAATTCATATGAATTATTGCTAACAATTTCTTCACTTCTATTTATTGTAATATCTATTGTCATGAGCCTTATTCCATTATAAACAATATACTATTGTCTCATAACAAAAAAGCTTTTAGTGTATCTAAATACAAAAGCCATCATACATGATAGACTAAATTGTAAGTATTAGATGTTAGCACGTCAATTCCAAGAATATAAATTTAAACTGATGGATTTATGCCAACAAATCATATAAAGTGTTTTCCACTTAAGTAAAATCTTTCACAATCAGTGTAAAAAGGGTTCTATACAATTATATTGTTTACCAAAATAAAAAATTAAAAACCAAATCTGAGCTATACTATATTTAATAGTTTCTAAAAAGGATATACAAATATTCAAAGATTTTACTAATTTCCAATAAAGTGTTAGAATATGATTAATTTTTTCAAGCCAACTTACTGCATAAATTCAGATATCCAATAGTATTTATATCACATCTCATATAAAGATTATATAAGTAATTCAGTTGACTTGCAGTGACAATATCCTATAATTATTAATGTCAGTTTACCATATTGAAAAGGCTTATATAGCTATTGGTTTTTTATATGTATTTTTTTCTAAATACAGTAAACCGTTCATATATAATTAAACACTTTAACCTTATCTTTAGGTGTACTAGATTTAGAAAACTTTTAATTTTCATTTTAGGTTAGGATCACAGCAGACACAGTTAGGGTTGTTCTCAAGACCCAACTAATCTTGGGAGATCTTTAGCCTATTGCATAAGCCCAAGCCTTTAAAAAGGTAGTCTCACGCTCCCTCTATCCTAACATTATAATATATTTACTTTTTTAAGTCCTAAGGACCAGCTATTCTGCCTGGACTTCAACAAGGACCCATTCAGACGCAAATGTGGTCCCAAGCCTTCAGCTGCCCCTACTTCATAAGAACGACTTAGCTTATGTGGTGATTGACCAATGGGCTACTGCCTTCATCCTCAAAGATCGTCTTTCCTGCCCTTCTTTTAATCTTCCTCACTTATAGAGATTATATTAGGTTTTAAGGGAGGTGATCCTGTCCAGAGGCATCTGGAGGTGCCTTGGGCATCACCTCACTCATGGCCATTTTAATTAAAATAATTCTAAAAAGATCAAATCACCAGCATATTCATCCAGATCAGGTCATATTGGATAAAACAGATCCCATATCTGTGACCTGGATCACCCACCTAAACCCTAAATCATACTTTTCCAATTTTCTTATGAGAGGCCCATGCAACACTGATCTTTCCAATCTGACCTCCTTTTGATCCTTTTATTTAACTCAAATATCAAAGCTTTTTTACTTTCCCAAGATCTTAGTACCCCTTTAGACCCAGCCAATCAAAGCACGTTTTGTAGGCCTTAGGCCTCGGAAATTGATCCAGGTATATTCAAATTTCTCTCCTCAAATATTAGGAACCCCTCTTAGGGTCTATTGCTAGTTCATTATGTTTTCTGTTCTTATCTTTAATAAAGATTTCATTTTCCTCTTGCCTATCCGCGGACTACACTTGGATACACCATTCCACAAGTTTCAAAGTTTAATCTTGTAATACATGTCGCCATCCACATTGTACTGACCATAATTCCTGAGTAGTCATACAATTCATCAACATGGTAATTAGTTGTGTCATTGCTGATGTCATGAGGTTTTATTCTTTATTTAACACTTGTAATCCCATGCGGTTGCCACATACCACCATGACTTGAGTTCTACGTGATAATATTACAATGAAACAGTACAATCCAAGTTTATCTCACCCTCCCACTACATCATCTCTGAAACAATAATTGAGTGAAATACACCTACATGAGCAATTTTCAGTCAACAACAAGCCCCTTCCCAATTTGGAGTGTTACCCTCCATTAAGCCCCATTACCATTTTTCTCCATGATATGATCCCACGGCCTGTCTCCATTAAGGACTTCATTCAGCAACTTCTTTTGAACCAATAACTTCTACCTGACTACAATGTGAACACCCTCATGAGCTGCCTCACTACATTTAATAAATAAGGATGAAAGTCCTGGGGATCAGCCCCTATGTTTGATTAAGAAGGAGCACCCTTATATAACCCAAAAGAGGATTAGAAGGCTGCTGTTCCCCTCATTACAAAGGATACTAGCTCATATAGTGGATGAGCAACGTGTCACAGACTATCCTTTAAGATATCCCCTGATAGCTCTCCCTACTACCAAGGATTTTATGGAAAGGATCAGGTGGTTGTGCAAAAAGGTGGTGGAAGTCAGATGGCATTTTCATCCTTCATGTTGCCTCCCCATCAAACGCCATATTCACCAAACAATAGGTTCAAGTCTTTCCAAGGAGTGTAAACTAAATAATAATTTAAGAAACTCAATGGATTAAATTCTAGACCACTATACCTGTTGGGATGAGGGGAAATAAAAAAATTCCTAGATGTTACTTCAGGTTCCTAAAATGCCCAGTGGGCTAGTCACCCTGAAGGGTTAAGAACTTACAACTGGTTATAAGAAGTTTATAGAAACGATAGTCTATTTGGTTAAAGTCTCACACTAAATAAAGTACTTTTTAGTCTTAAAGCGAGAGTAGAAAAGCATTCAATATAAGCAGGGGTTAAATAAAATTACTAAGCAATGATTGGCAAAAAAGGTCTCGTTTAGTGAAAACTCTCAGCATTTGTTGCCAGTACCATAGATAAATATTATAATTGTAAGTTATCCTCAGCATAGATAGTTATAGAATCATAATACTCAGATGCTATCAGGATTAACCCAAGAAGGTTCAGAAACGGCTATTATTTTAAATAGCTCAACCCAATTAAATGAGGAGCAAAAATTGGTATATATGATAACTTAATATTATTAATAAATCATATAACCAGGATAGAGGCTTCACCCAGAGTTTGGCAACCCCAACATAGTCCCTCCAAAATTAACTGGGGCCAAGAGTTTATATGACTGCATCTGAGAAGAGTCAGGGGTATCAGAATCCCTTAGGCATAGCTTTTCATAGATATTAACAAAAGAAGAAATAAAGATTCTGATGCCCATAGTTTTGTAAAGACAAAGACAAAATGAAATGTGGCAGGTGGTGTATGGCCAAAGGTAGATGGCGATGATACAAGTTTGAGATCTGATAATAATTATCTCAACATCAGTTGCCAGCAAAGACATTTGCATTAAATAGCAATTAAATGCCTTGCCTATTCAAATAATTGACATTGATTGCTGGTATCAAAATTACCCTTGATGTGAGTTGTCAGTAAATACCAAACTATTGATCCAATTATCCTAGGCGTCATTCATCAGTAATCTCAAGCTTCTAGGCACCAAATGGCAAAATAAATGCCTTTCTCTTGGAAACTCTCTGCATCTATTTTATGGCTTAGTTTTGGTTTAACTTGCCATTATTTCACTGAAAAACCCATTTATTAGCCCAGCCCAATTGATTTAAAAGGAAAATATGATTTATGATGTTTATAAACTTTCAATATATCCTCAGCCTTAGTCTCCATTTGATTGGGATGCTGAATGATATTGGAGATTGACCTCAAAAAGTTGTAATAATGGCTGTCATCAAAATTAGGTGATTCAAAAGGCCGCTATTCCTGACTGATCTGTCTTCTAATTTCAGAGACAAAACATGAGGTTTCTCGAGTTAAGTTTTAACTTATTAGTGTTGGTAAATATGATAAAATATCAAATTAGTATATTATCTAAGAATCTCTAGTTAAACAGGTTGGACCAACTGGGAAAAAAACCCAACTGGCACCAACATGATCAGATCAGCTGGGAAAAAACTCCAACTGACCCTATGTAAAGGATTTTGAGTTGCGCTTATATTTTTACAGTGTCTGGTATGTTCCATCACCTGATTCAAAGTCTTACTCTCTTGCTGTTAATCCTGGGCTTAATCGCTTGACTGCTGGTGCAGAGGCCCAAGGCTGAGTGCTCGCTCCTCCTTCCTGGGGTGTATTTTACACAAGAAGCTTGGGGGTACCTGGTAGGGAGCACCACTTTTGTCAGGGTGAGGGGGATATAATACAACCGTCCCAAATGTTACTTAAGGCTCCCCAAAGTTCCTGGTGGACTGTCACCTCAAAATTCATAAAAACCAAAAACTAGACTAAAAAATAAGAGATACTTTAGTTTATTTGGATAAAGCCTATCACTATGTAAAGAGCTTTTAGGCTAAAATTGATAGAAGAGAAAGGATTCAGTATAAGTGGGAGTAATTGGACTATTAATTGATGATTGGCAATTGAATGCTTTGCTTAGTGAAATCTCTTGGCATTGGTTGCTGATAACATAAATGATTAATTTAGTTATGATTTATTCTTGGCAAAAATCACTAGTAATTTGTAAAACTAAAATGATATTGGGATTAATCCCTGATATTTAATATAAATAGCTATTCCTAAAAATAGCTCACCCAATTGAATGGGGAGCAAAAAATATTATATAATAACTCAATATTACTAGCAAGTCGTAACCCCAGAGTAGGGTGAATCCTGACAATGCCATCCAAGCCTTTTAACTCAACTGATAGTGTGGAAAGCCCAACCACCATTAGGTTTGGGCATCCAAAAATATATTCACTTCATAATGGAATCAGCCCTACCTTATCTCAATTTGGCCATGTCCTGCCATTTCCTCCAGATAAATCGCCACCATATGTCAAATTGTGACCAAAATGTATTTTTTTGTAAGAATTTTGATATGCAAATTTCAAAATGAGGGTTTAGTAATCTAACTCACTTACTTGGATCCAAATCTATTATCAAAATCTATAATATTTATCTAGCAGATCTTTCTACATTATAAATTAGTTGGCCACGATCCACATCCTTTTATTCACAAATAGGTTTATAAGACAGCACTTTCAACTGACTCTGCTGGTATCCCATTTTTCACTTTCAAATCCTGATACCTTGCAAAAACTTGCCCCCTCATAGCTCCTTTCTGGAGCAAGATTGGCGAACTCTTGCAATCAGAGCCCTGGGTAGCACACCCTGTTCAGAACTTCATATTTAAACTCTCACTCCCCAGTTGCTCCCAATTATTGAGGGTCCTAGAATTTGGCGTAGTGTTATGGACTATTCATAATCCATATCTTCGCGCCGCTTTTTGACTACACTCTGTGGACGCTGCCCCATATAGATTACCACACTCAGGTTCATTTTGAGATGGCTCTGAGAGTACTTACCATGTCACCATGGGCCAAGTGGTTGGTTTGAGAGGACACCTGGCTTAATAAAGCTTTCCCCCACCCTTTCTAGACACTTCCTCATACCCCTGCCTTCGCCTCAAGCTCTTAGGAGCTCAGGCGTGATTAATAAAAATCGGTGTATGCATCCTGTAGGTTGGGACCACCTAGTGCTAAAATAAAAATTTTGCAAAATTTTAAATTTTTGAATTAGCCATTTCAAATTTGTCAAAGAACTGGAATGACTGAACAATAAGCCATATGTATGGCGGATTATATTTTATGAGTCAAGTCGAGCCTTAAGATTTGGGCATTAAATTACATTGATGTTATGCGAATCAATTGAGGCAATAATGTTTTGGCAAATAGTGTGTATTTTGCCAGGGCCTCAAAATGAGGCAAAACTCCTAAAATTGTAGTGAATAGAAATTTAACTATGTGAAAGGGTCAAAGGTTGCTGAGGGTACTGAAAGGTTAAGAGCTGAGAAGAGAACGAGAAAGGGAAGTTTTTGGAAGAAGAGAAGAGAAAGGGAGTGGATATCTGGAATAAGTGTTTTGCAAACAGAAAGTATCTGCTAGTATACTTTAAATAATGTAGTGCAGTTGAGGCGATTGGCTCCTATTTATAAAAAAGTTTATTAATTTTATTTGGCAGACCAACGATCTCCATATTGTTTTTCCATTGCTCAGTGGGCTTGGACCTGTGCAACTCCTACAACTTATCACAAGTATATTGCCAAATTAAAAACAGTTTTACTCACGACAAGGGCCAATTGATCAACACCCTGTGAGCTCCATATCCTCCAAGCAATGGCGCAGCAGGATCAATTTGATGGTTGACTACCCTAGTTTTTTAGAGTTATCCTAATATGCGGAACTAAAACTTGGCTTAGATTCCTACTTCAGATGCAAAAAGTGCTGTTTCAAGAAAATAAAGATATAATGGATCAGCTTGACAAAGCCTTCCAGCAATTGCACCTAGTGGATTACCAAGCCATCCAACTTGCTGACCGCTTGGATGACACTACAGAGAGGCTACATTGTGCTAAGCATAAAATTAAATAGTGTTGCTTTAGCAGAAGAGGTATCTAGCGACAAGCTACCTCCATTTAACTGCAATGGAACATACATGGATTTTTAAGCGATTTGAATTTTCAGTGGAGGGGGTTTCAGATTGTCATATAGCTAAAATGTTGTTGTCCTCTCTGGATGTAGAGAGTGCAGATCAAGTTATTTGTTACCTTAATAATAGTGTCATAACATATCAGGAGATGAATGAAATTGTGCTCTGCTTGTTTGGGGGTTTGGAGACGATGGCACAGAGCAAGGTCAATTTTCTAACAATAAATTTCAACCAAATTAGTCTTTGGTGGAGTTTGTTGAGCGATTCACATCTGAAGTCCACGTTCTTATGGGAGTCAATATTTTGACCAACAAGGACATGGGCATAGCAATGCTGAAAACTGTCAAGCCATATTTAAAGCAGTATAACGCTATGGCCCACATTCCTCAATAAGGCGCGGAGCTACTACAGTCATCAAATCCCTATTGGGAGATAAACCTTAATGGCTCAGTTATAGGCTGTTGGGTAATACTCGCCCTCTTAATACTTTGGCGGGTCCTTTACGTCGTCCTATGCCCAATCAGCTCAACCTCAGCCTAATTACAAACCCTCATTAAACTTCCAACCTGGACCTTTGGGGTGATATAGAGACAGAGCTGTTTATAAATGCTTGTTTCTCATGAGGCCAAAGAGGCCACTGTGCGGCTAGCTGCTCTGTCAACTGCATGATCATGCCATACCGCCAACCCCATTAAACAGGGGAAAGCTCAAGTGGAGTAGAGATGAGACGCTCTCCCTCTGCTAATCCAAATTTATCTGCCCCTGATGATTAAGATAAGTTGGTTTGCATTGGTCTAAGTACTTACCCTGACGACTTATTAAATCAACAAATCCCCTATGATATATTAGAACTCTAACCAAGAGAGATATCAGAATAACACAGATTTAGAGCTCTACTGATATTTACAAAAACCGTGTTTACTGGCAGATCCTTGAGAAGAATGGCACAGTTGAAGTTGGACCTTCAGCAACCGTTACAGCCCTAGGGGGGTGAACATGGCGATTTCAGCAAAAAATTGCCCAGGAGTATCCTTATTTCAACACCAGTATTGTCATTTTTCTCTCAACAAAAAGCCTCTGGATGTTTATGTTCTAGATACCAACTGTTCTTCTTACTTGGAGTGTACATACTGTTTTATTTTTGTCCAAATTACAAAATATGAGCTATTATAGATACCAGCTTTTTAGTTAATATTATATCCACCAAGCTTGTGGCTAAGCTTCCGCTGAATCCTAATGTGTAACACCGTTTAGTATATGGGACTCTGGGCACAGAGCACTGTGTTGGAGGGCGCTTACAGTGAGTTGCCTTTGAGGTTCAGTTCATTCAGTGCATACACCCAGGCGGTGGTTCTGCCTAATAATAATTACAACATGTTGATCAGGTCTGCGTTCATGCGGTGATTCAGGAAGTGGTAATATGGCATGAAAAACGTTTAATACTCTGGGACAACGGATCCCTTACTATTTTACCTCTAGTGGAGTCTCAAATGGCCCCAACCATTCCAGTCAAATTGATCTCACATATAGAGATGATATGATTCCTGTTTAATTTTGGTAGATGAAGCGGTGGACCAGAGCCCTTCCTAACCAGAGTTACAAGTACATCGGAATTTTGCTACAGGCTGCAAGCGCTTTAAGCATACTCTCTGGGCATCATGTCATAACAGGGACAGAGCTCAAAATAGGCTTCCCTGAAGGGCTATATGGAAAAACTGGGGGTCATACCAGCAATTACAGCTTGAACCCCATTTGACTCCATAGCTACTGTTAACAGGGCATGAGGAGGTTAAGATATTACTAGTACCTGCAGAAGGGGTCTATGAAGGTCCAATAGCACCAAGTGGTGGCTTATTTACATCTGACTCCTATTTATGAAGATCACTGTAAACACAAATTTGGGCCTTGGGAGGACCTCGGCCTACCTATAAAAGCCTCCTTTGACGTAATGACAGTGGTTCCACGTGAGGCTCTGACTGGTCTGTCAGGGGAACAGAAAGATAGGGTGATGGCTTTGTTTGAGAGCTATTGGGGGATTTTTGCATCTGTCGACTCAGATTTTGGATGTGTACATGGAGTAGTACATTGGGTGGACATGGTAGACCACCCTCCCATTTGTTTGTGGCCCATCCGGTGCTCAAAAGCTGCAAAAGAAGTCTTCCAATAAGATATATAAGCTGATTGAAAAGGGGATGTTTGAGCCATCCAAGAGTCCCTGGGCATCTCTAATGCTAATTGTAAAGAAGAAAGGCAGCACTAACTGGTTGGTCATAGACTACAGAAAGCTTAATAGCGTCATGAAGAAAGATTCAAATCTGCTCCTGCAAATTGATGACGCTCTAGATTGTCTGAGAGGGTCAAACTTTTTCTGCCATGGGCTTGATATCAGGATACTGGAAAATTGTGTTGCCAACAATGGAACGGGAAAAATGCGCCATAATCACCTTAAAAGGTTTGTTCCAGTCCATGCGTATGCCCCAAGTTTTGTGCAACGCCCTGGATACGTTCCAGCGGGCTATGGACACCATTTTTAGGTGACCTTAATCTATCCTTCGTTCTAGTCTACCTTGACAATATCAATGTGTTCTCATGGGCGTTTCCAGAGCATCTCAACTACTTGAGTCAAGTGTTATGCAGACTCGCTGAAGCTAACATAAAAATTAATCCTCGGAAGTGTCATTTTAAGGAGCAATTAGATTGCTTCAGGTTTGTGGTAGACTCCAAAGGGCATTAATCTCAGCCAGAAAAGGTGGAAGCTATACATAAAATGGCTTGGTCAGCTGATAAGCGGGGTATCTAGTTGTTTTAGTAGTGGTCAGTTACTGATGGCAGTTCGCTCCTAACTTCAGCTGTATTAGAGCTGCGCTTTTAATTAACAAAATTAAACGCCATCTTTGAATGGACTGAACGTTGTCAAAATGTTTTCAATGTTTTGCGACCACATTGTTTAGCGCGCCCATTTCTAATAACCTTATTTCAAAAAGAATTCATTGTGCAAATGGATGCTTCACTTTCCGCTATAGGGCAGTGTTGTGCCAAAGGGATGATGATGGTGTGGAGCACCATGTCACATTTTGTAGCTGAAGCTTTAACTGTTATTAATGTAATTACACCGTGACTTAATGGAGTGCTTAGCGGTGATATTTATACAAACAGTTTCAGGTATACCTCCATAGGGTGAAATTCAAAGTGGTAACAAATCATGTATCCTTGCGTTGACAGCAGAATATTTGGGGACCTGAAGGATGGCTTGCGTAATAAGCATTTAAGAATTAAGCGTATAAATTTGATATAGTACACTATCCAGGGGAGAAACATAAAAATGAAGCCTGAATCTCACAATTGCCAACGGTCACCATCACGGCGAATTTGGCTGACTAATGTACATTAAGATGATTATGGTAAAATATCATGAAAAGTTGCCACAAGTGATCAAAGTGTTAGATTGGCTTTTCTGCGACACCTTTTTCACAATGGGAACTTTATAAGAGAATTTAACAATTGATGCTGAGTTTCCTGAAACCCTCCATCAGGCCAGAGATTATCTTAGATGCACATATGGCGGTAGGTCATGAAGGGTTGCAGAAAACATTGGTGTTTTTAACCCCACTACTATTGGGAGAGCATGCACTACAATGTGCTTAAAACAGTTGCATGTTGATACCTGTGTCAAGTGGAGAAACCTTTCCACAAAAAACTACTTATCATCTGGTTAAGCCCTGTTTTTGCGTGGCACACTGTTTCCCTTAATGTGGTGGCCCTCTGCCGATGGGGCAAATTACTCCAAGTATTACTTATAGCCATAGATCACTTAATAGGAGGTGAAATCAAGGGCGATCAGATATTTAGGGGATATAACCACTGCTAAATTCATTATAGAGTGCGTCATAGAGCGACATGGCTGTCCGCAGTTTCTTCATACAGACAACATAACAAATTTCACATTGCATGTCCTTCCTAAGTTGAATGAGTTGATGGCCACCTGCAGGATCTTAGTACCCCATACCACCCTGAATCAAAATGGGATGGTTGAATGGGTCAACGGCACCATGGTGAACATCCTCAGTAAGCTTAAAAGATTTTTGGCCCGCCAACTGGAGTACCCTGCTATCCACCGCTGTCTTGATATATAATATTAGCTATCATTTGTTGATGTGGAAAAGTCCCTACCAATTAGTCTATGGAAGACATCCAGCTTTTCCAGCATTGCTTTAACTTCTGTGGAAGATAACAGCGGAGTAGAACCCCAGTGCTATTTGATTAACTTAATGGACACGCTGATAAACTTCAAAATGAAGCATATTCATCTAGTTTAGCTAAGAATATTTGCAATCAGGCAGCTGACCAAAGTAACTGTAGCGGACTCCCACAGTTCACCGTAGGAGCTCATGTCCTGTTCCATGAGCAACATGGGCTTGTAAGAAGGAAAAAGCTTGCTATCATATGGATCAGAACATTTTATATTTAGGAATAATGATATTGACGCCTACAACATTAAGGAACCTGTGGGAGGTTTGATTATCAACCAAGTAAACACTAAGTTCCTTCAGCCATATAAGCAATAGGAGACATATAATTTAGTCAAAAGGGGCAATGTCAAGAAAATGGTATGATTGGGCGGTAAGCCATATGTTTGTTGGATTGTATTTTATGAGTCAAGTCGAGCCTCAAGATTTTGGTGGGAAATTACATTGATGTTA